>JBBDGP010001620.1:1185000-1547500 GCA_037952835.1 Lithobates septentrionalis
GACTTTGCTTTGTGCACTGGTCCAAACCATTTGGTGGAGGGGGGAGTATACCAAGTGCTAATATTCAACAAAAGCAGGTGTGACCATGTCTGTATAGCTGCAAAAATGCAATCGCTGTATAGGTGCCAAGTGCATGACTAAAGTATTGTTAATGTTGTGGCTGCCCTGACCTTACCTATAATACTCATATCCCAAAGGTGTTCTATCGGGTTGAGGTCAGGACTCTGTACAGGCCAGTCCCGTTTCTCCACCCCAAACTCGCTCATCCGTGTCTTTATGGACCTTGCTTTGTGCACTGGTGCGCAGTCATGTTGGAACAGGAAGGGGTCATCCCAAACTGTTCCCACAAAGTTGGGAGTATGAAATTGTCCAAAATGTCTTGGTATTCTGACGCCTTAAGAGTTCCCTTCACCGGAACTAAGGGGCCAAACCCAACCCCTGAAAAATAACCCCGCCTCATAATTCCTTCACCTCCAAGAGTCCTGACCTCAACCCGATAGATAATACTTTTGGTAATATAGTGTATATGAGAGAGCTTTACAAAGCTCTACCACACAACACAGCCATGTGAAACATATTTATCTGCTGCAATTTTACTTTCACTTACAGCCCTCTTCCCCCCACCCCCTTCCTGCGACTAAAAAAAGTGAAAAGGAGAAGCGACGCTCAGATTAGCAAATTTCTTGGTCACTCTGCTCCCTCCTCCTGCAGTGCACCCTAATGGCTCCTTGTGCTGCTTCTCCCTCCACTTCTCCCTCCACATAAGTTTTAAGTGGTTTTAAAGTCACTTTGTCTTTATCCTAGAATCCCATTTGTTAGGTTAAGTTATGTGCCCCAGTGTATATGCTTTATAAAAAATATGTAGCCTCATATCTTTTTTCAGAGCGCTGTGTGCTCACGTGACCGCCCGCCACTCTTCTCCCCTAATCTGAGTATTACAGCGGTAGGGGGTTGAGAATCCCCCACTGATGGCAGCCGGGGGGAGGGGAGGAGAGGAGGAGAGCGGCGAGCAGTCACGTAAGCACACAGCGCTCTGAAAAAAGATATGAGGCTACATATTTTTTATAAAGCACATAGACTGGGGCACATAACTTAATCCAACACAGGGGATTTTAGGAATAAAACAAAGTTATTTTAGCAGTATTTAGTATTGTAGTAGCTGGAGGGAGGGGTGGGGAGCAGATTGTCACTGACAGGGAGGGAGGGGGAGAGACAGCAGGCTGACAGAAGCGCGTAAACTGACCACAGTATCATGGATCAGCAGCCATGAAAAACATGGTCAGTTTACAGAGGGATCAATTTTTTTATTTTTTTTTAGGGTACTGGGAAAAAAACACATTTAGCCATTTAGCAGTGAGCTACTTTAACTGGCAATGCTGTACCCAAACAAAATTTGTATACTTTTTTTTTATCATACAAATACAGCTTTCTTTTGGTGGTATTTTATCACCACTGTTTTTTTTTTTTGCGCTAAAAATTAAAAAAAGACCAACAATTTTTGAGAAAAACAAAAAAAACCCAATATTTTTTACTTTCTGCTATGAAACATATTCAATAAAATATGTAAAATAAAAATGAATTTCTTCATCAATTTAGGCCAAAATGTGTTCTTCTATATGTTCTTGCAATAAAGTTATAGCATCTACAAACTATGGTATATATACTGGATTTTTTTTTTCTATGCTAGTATTGGCGCAGATCATAATGGGACTGTGGCGGACAATTTGACACTAACTGATGCTGGGGGGGGGGGACTTACTAACTGCTACTGACATCACCAGTGACACTAATACAGAGATCAGTACTAATAATATACACTGTCACTGTACTAATGACACTGGCTGGGAAGGGGTTAAATGTGTGCCTATGTGTAATGTGTGAATTATGTGTTGCTTTTATTAACAAATATCTTTGTTCCTTCTATACAGAGACCTGTGTTGATTGTGGAGGTAAACCAGGCCCCATTCTTGGTGTCAGTGGGAGGAATAGTGCCCCATCATTGGTTTCAGATGGAGGAATAGTGCCCCATTATTGGTGTCAGATGGAGAAATAGTGCCCCATCATTGGTTTCAGATGGAGGAATAGTGTCCCATCACTGGTGTCAGGTGGAGGAATAGTGCCCCATTATTGGTGTCAGGTGGAGGAATAGTGCCCCATCATTGGTGTCAGTGGGAGAAATAGTGCCCCATCATTGGTATCAGATGGAGGAATAGTGCCCCATCATTGGTATCAGATGGAGGAATAGTGCCCCATCATTGGTGTCAATGGGAGGAATAGTGCCCCATCACTGGTGTCAGATGGAGAAATAGTGCTCCATCATTGGTGTCAGATGGAGGAATAGTGCCCCATCATTGGTGTCAATGGGAGGAATAGTGCCCCATCATTGGTGTCAGATGGAGAAATAGTGCTCCATCATTGGTGTCAGATGGAGGAATAGTGCTCCATCATTGGTGTCAGATGGAGAAATAGTGCTCCATCATTGGTGTCAGATGGAGGAATAGTGCTCCATCATTGGTGTCAGATGGAGAAATAGTGCTCCATCATTGGTGTCAGATGGAGGAATAGTGCCCCATCATTGGTGTCAGTGGGAGAAATAGTGCCTCATCATTGGTATCAGATGGAGGAATAGTGCCCCATCATTGGTATCAGATGGAGGAATAGTGCCCCATCATTGGTATCAGATGGAGGAATAGTGCCCCATCATTGGTGTCAATGGGAGGAATAGTGCCCCATCATGGGTGTCAGATGGAGAAATAGTGCTCCATCATTGGTGTCAGATGGAGAAATAGTGCTCCATCATTGGTGTCAGATGGAGGAATAGTGCCCCATCATTGGTGTCAATGGGAGGAATAGTGCCCCATCATTGGTGTCAGATGGAGAAATAGTGCTCCATCATTGGTGTCAGATGGAGAAATAGTGCTCCATCATTGGTGTCAATGGGAGGAATAGTGCCCCATCATTGGTGTCAGATGGAGAAATAGTGCTCCATCATTGGTGTCAGATGGAGAAATAGTGCTCCATCATTGGTGTCAGATGGAGGAATAGTGCTCCATCATTGGTGTCAGATGGAGGAATAGTGCTCCATCATTGGTGTCAGATGGAGAAATAGTGCTCCATCATTGGTGTCAGATGGAGGAATGGTGCTCCATCATTGGTGTCAGATGGAGGAATGGTGCCCCATTATTGGTGTCAGATGGAGAAATAGTACCCCATTATTGGTGTTAGATGGAGGAATAGGGCCCCATTATTAGTGTTAGATTTAGGAATGGTGCCCCTTTATTGGTGTTAGATGGAGGAATTGTGCCCCAAGGGCTGGATAAAGGGAATCAAAGGTCTGCATCAGGACGCAGTTTGGAGACCACTGCTCTGGCCCAACTGTTGATATATTGTTCTGTAGAGTTTTTGTGTCTTTGTATTTTTGTTTTTTTTCCTCTTTTGGTTGAACTAGATGAACTTGTGTCTTTTTTTCACCCTGACTAACTATGTATCACATGAAGAAATATACTCCCTTTAAAGTTCATTCATCTGTGCTCCAAAGATTTTTTTTTTTTTATAAACAATGTGCTACAGATTTGACAGAGCTTTCAGTCCCAAATGCAGCAAGGTCAGATCCTTATGGGTAGGCAGGAAGAGGCATAAATCATTTTTAATATGAAGCTGTGGCCCAATTCACACATCCAGTCCTGGGATTTTGTGACCCCAGAGCAATGATATAATAAAACAATAGAGACCGCGATCTGTCCTGTTTCAACCGTGCGCTGTGTTGCAAGTGACTTTGTCTAAGGCTGCCTTCTGTGCTAAGCACGGGGATAAAAAAGAGAAATGAGGAATAGTTTGCTATGGCAGCACAGGGACTTTATGCCTTCGAGCTATCAAAAGGAAACAATTGCATTCATAGCGATGTATGTAAATGTATCTATAACTCCATAGAGTGTACAAATTGTAAAATAAAGATAAACTGGTGTGAAGGTTCATTTAGCTTACACCAGTATTAAACTCAAGAAGGAAAATGGAATATAATGTAGCTTATCAATCCTTAGATGTGGTGGCTGCATTTGTTTTTTTATTTTTTAGGCTTTTTTTTCCCTTTTTTTTCACCTGGTGATCCAGTAAGTAACACACTTCCTATGTTAGGGTGACTCCAATCTGGATGGAAGAGCAATGGAGTCAACCTTGGACAGCAGCATTGCCAGTCTGGAGAAATGGTAATGCTAAACCAGTAGTATTTATATGGACTTCGCTAACAATTTAAAGCTGAACTCCAGCCACCACTTTTTAACCACTTCAGCCCCGGACGATTTGGCTGCTCAATGATCAGGCCATTTTTTGCGATATGACACTGACAATTGTGTGGCTGTGCGACGCTGTATCCAAACAAAATTGACGTCCTTTTTTTCCCACAAATAGAGCTTTCTTTTGGTGGTATTTGATCACCACTGCGGTTTTTATTTTTTGCGCTATAAACAAACAAAAAAAAAAGACAATTTTGAAAAAAAAACACAATATTTTGTGCTTTTTGCTATAATAAATATCCCAATTTTTTTTTAAAAAAAGCTAATTTTTTCCTCAGTTTAGGCCAATATGTATTATTCTACATATTTTTGGTACTAAAAATCGAAACAAGCGCATATTGATTGGTTTGCGCAAAAGTTATAGCATCTACAAAATAGGGGAAAGATTTATGGCATTTTTATTTTTTTAAATTTTTTTTTTACTAGTAATGGTCAGTGATTGCGACATTATGGCAGACAGATCGAACGCTTTTGACACATTTTTGGGACCATTGACATTTATACAGCGATCAGTGCTATAAAAATGCACAGATTACTGTGTAAATGTCACTGCCAGGGAAGGGGTTAACACTAGGGGGTGATCAAGGGGTTAACTGTGTTCCCTCGTGTGTGTTCTAACTGTAGGGGGATGGGACTGACTAGAGGAGATGACAGATTGCTGTTCCTAGCTAGTAGGAACACACGATCTGTCTCTCCTCTCCTCACAGAACAGGGATTTGTGTGTTTACACACACACGTCCCTGTTCTGGCTCTCATGCCCATGATCGCTCATGGCCGGTGGTCATCGCTCTGCCCCCCACCCCAAAGCACCATGTCCCCGTGTTGATGGGGACAAGGGCCTCTTCCCCACAACCCTAGGAGGTAGTTGTGGGGGTCTGTGGGTGGGGGACTGATCGGAAGCTGGAAGCCCCCTTAAACAAGGGGGCCCCCAGATCCTGCCCCCCCTATGTGAATTAGTATGGGGTAGTACCCCTACCCATTCACCAAAAAAAGTATAACAAGTGAATAAAGACACAAGTTTTTTTGACAAAACCTTTAAGTGGTTGTAAACCCTTTACAACCACTTTATACTACAGCCAAGCCTATAATTAAGCTTGCCTGTAGCTACACTGGATATCTCCTAAACCTGCAAGGTTTGGGGGATATCCCTGTATGTGCATGTGCCGACGTCATCGTAACAAATTTAGTTAAAGTTTGCACTTAAGCAAACTTAAGCAATGGCACGTACGTGGAGTTGCTTTAGTTGTACTGTGCCGTTACCGGCGGCTCCCGCGCGGGAGTGACGTCATCGTGGCTCCGGCCAATCACAGCGCCGGCCTCGTCGAAGGCTCCCGCAGAACTGAATTTTAACTAAATTTGTTACTATTTTATTCCAAGATTCCGATACATCCGAATCTCCCAATAACCCAAAATGTGTCCAAATATACATTCAGGCAAAAACAAATTGAACATGTCTAATTGGGAGTAAACTCTTGTCTGTCTCCCTATTGGGGATACTCCTCTAATATCTTGTCCAGATGATGGATGTCACACAGAAAAGGAAATAAGTTAATATCTCTCTCCTCTGGTAGGGGCAAAGACTGCAGTACAAACTTGCCAGAGGGTCTTACCCTTCTCTGCTCTATCCAAAGCTTGAAACCAAATTCCCGGGGTGTTTTTCTAATGCCTCAAGGTGGGGAGGGGGTCCTCTGGGGGAGGGGAGCCTGGACTTAGGCTTTAAATATACGTCGCTTGGAGCTGGATTTTAGGTAGTTCAAAATGGAGCAAAATTGTATTTTTTAAAGTAGAAAAGATAAAAAGAAGACAGCCAAGGGCAGCATACAGAACAGAAAAACTCAAAATTGTATGTATAATAGTTAAACATTTTACATACACTGAAAGAAATAATCCTTAAAAAAACATATACTGTCCATCCATGACGCAATTTAAAAATATTATAATTTTTATTGAATTTGTAATTGAACAGTATCTATGTTTGATGCAGCATCCCATGTCTTCACCATCATAAATACATCCTTTTGGTACTTTATCTAAAAGGATGTCCTTGTCGTTAGTACAATATGTTCCAAAAATGACTGACCTCCATACATATTATCCTTCAGGCCATAACAAATGGAATATAAAGATGACTTATTGCAAATTCACTATACATTTGCTGAAAAGTGGCTTTTTTGTTATGTATTTATGAAAGCCATTTCAAGATAGAATACGTTATCAGCAATTTTTTCCCGCTGTGATCACCCAGCAAGGCAAAATAACAGAATATTTTCTCAGCATCTAATCCCTCAGTGAATATTGATGGCTCTGTCTAATGTACTATCAGTGGTGCACATAAATTGCAGAAGACCTCTGTGAGGATGAAAGCTGGCCATACATAGGGACATTTTTAGTCAATTTTACCCACTTTTCAGCCACTAAGAATTCCAAATGTAATCGCAAGTAACCACCCATGAGTTTGATCAACCAGAAGTCAATGGTGAAGTTGAAATGGGGTAAAAAATCTACAGCTTCAATGTACTACCAGTGGTGCACATAAATTGAAGAAGACCTCTGTGAGGACGAAAGCTGGCCATACATAGGGACATTTTTAGTCAATTTTATCCACTTTTCATCCACTAAAAATTCCAAATGTAATCGCAAGTAATCACCCATGAGTTTGATCAACCAGAAGTCAATGGTGAAGTTGAAATTGGGTAAAAAATGGACAGCTTCAATACATACTATTGAAAGATTGAATGAAAATGGAAAGGGAATATGACAATTTAGTAAAAAATGTGTGATTAGGGCAACTTCAATCCCATCTCTTATAGGTAAAAAAACACCATTTTATGTTTTCAATTACCCTGTAATTTTGGCAAAAAAATGGAACTCAAAGTTCAATTTCACTTTCAAACTTCCACATGTATCCAATCTAGAAAAACAAGCTAGTCTTTAGACTTTCCATAGACTAGTCATTGATGACAATGCAACTCAAAAATGGACTCAAACTTTCCCCTATTTATCAATGCACACACTCCTTCGATACAAGAATTCCCTTAAATATTCCTGGAGGAAGCTCAATGCCACTACGTACCTTTAGAGGATGCCTAAATGTTATCACCATTCCTATACTGAATATCTTCTCATCTCTCCTATCTAATGTGACTTAGTCTCTCCTCTCGCTGTTTAAAATGTCACCACCAAATGTGGACCTTTTACAAGCTTTTGGGCATGTCCCAAGATCAATTAATTCTGGAATGCAGTAATATGGTATATTCAATTATAATTAGTACACTATTTACCCCTAACACCTGAGTAATGATAACAGTGCCCCTTAACAGTGCAGTCCCCTTTATATCACAGTTCCCCCTTACATTACGGGTGCCCCTAGCCATCACAGCCCACTTCACAGTGCCCCTTGAAGTCACCCCCCCTTCTCTCTAATCACAGTGCCACCTTTTACTCACTGCCTCCTCTGCACAGTCCTACCTTAGGCAGGGCAGAGGTGGGATTCAGCCTGTGTGTCCTCTTCAAGGTCTCCTGCCCCACCGATGATGTAATCCTATCAGCAGAGCAGGGGGTGGGAGGAATTGCAGATCTGGATCATATTAACAAGCGGGTGATTACAGTAAAAAATAGCTCATAACGTATTCTATGAGCAGCCTGATCATCAACAGACCATGGACCGGTACCAGGTTGGGGACCTCTGCATTAGTCAAATGCCCGGTGTGCCCTATGGCTAGTCTGGGCCTGTCCTTATACATAACTTGACCTGGAGGCATGTAACATAAAAAAAAAAAAAACTGATATTGGGTCAAGCTATAATTATTATAATTATTATTATTAATAATAATAATACTATTATTTAAATGATAATAATAATAATAATAATAATTAGGGATGAGCCGAACACCCCCTGGTTCTGTTCGCAGCAGAACATGCGAACAGGCAAAAAATGTGTTCGAACACGTGAACACCTTTAAAGTCTATGGGACACGAACATGAAAAATCAAAAGTGCTCATTTTAAAGGCTTATATGCAAGTTATTGCCATACAAAGTGTTTGTATGGCAGGGGACATGTATCCAGGGGACATGTATCAATGCAAAAAAAAGTTTTAAAAATGGCCGTTTTTTCGGGAGCAGTGATTTTAATAATGCTTAAAGTGAAAGAATAAAAATGAAATATTCCTTTAAATATCATGCCTGGGGGGGTGTCCTTAGTATGTATGTAAAGTAGCGCATTTTTTTCTGTGATTAGAACAATACCACAGCAAAATTACATTCCTAAAGGAAAAAATGTCATTTAAAACTACTCCCGGCTGTAATGTATTGTCGGGTCCCGGCAACATAAATGAAAATCATTGAAAAAAAAAGGCACGGGTCCCCCCCAGTCCATTACCAGGCCCTTTGGGTCTGGTATGGATATTAAGGGCAACCCCGCACCCAAGTTTCTTTTTAAAAAATGGCGTGGGGGTCCCCCAGGCCCCCAGGCACTATATACTCTGAACAGCAGTATATATACTATATGGCCTGCCCTATATACGCTGTAGAAAATTGGGCCTTAGGTGTTGGTGGTACCAGAACACTGTAAGCCCTCACAGTTACTCTTGGTGGGCGCAGGAACAGGCCCTGCTGTGAAATACTATATCAAAAATTGTAATTACATGCCCCTGTTAAACAGGGGCAGAAAAATTGGGCCTTGGGTGGTGGTGCCCTAAACCAAAAATATTGTTGGAAGCTAGCATCATCAAGATTGAGGAGGAATAGGATAGTCAGCATAGGCAGTCATCAAGGGATCCCACCACCATAGCAAATGTGTGTTTGGCGAGCCCGCAGGAATGCTATCTGGATAAAGAGGGACTTGAGAAGTAAGGAAGTCCTCCTCTTCCTCCCGCTGTTCTGCCTTAAGTGCCCTGTCCATGATTCCACAAAGCGTGTGCTCCAACAGGAAGACAAGAGGGACAGTATCACTGATGCATGCATTGTCGCTGCTCACCATCCTTGTGGCCTCCTCAAATGGTGACAGGACAGTGCATGCATCCTGTATCAGTAGCCACTGGCGTGGCGAAAAGAAGCCAAGCTCCCCTGACCCTTTCCTGGTGTCATACTCGCACAGGTACTCATTGAAGTTCCTCTGCTGTGTGTGCAGCCGCTGGAGCATTGCCAATGTTGAGTTCCACCTGGTGGGCATGTCACAAAGGAGGCGGTTGGTGGGCAGGTTGCATTCCCTTTGAATATCAGCCAGCCAAGCACTGGCTTTGTATGACCGGAGGAAATTACCACAGACTTTTCTGGCCTTCCTCAGGAGATCCTGTAAGCCTGGGTACCTGCTCAAGAACTTCCACACCACCAAATTCAGGACATGTGCCAAACATGGAACATGAGTCAAGTGTCCCTGTTAGAGGGCGGAGAGAAGGTTGGTGCCATTGTCGCATACAACCATTCCTGGCTGAAGCTGGCATGGCGTCAACCCCCTCTGAGCCTGCCCCTGCAGAGCTGACAGAATCTCTGCCCCAGTGTGGCTCCTGTCCCCTAGGTAGACCAACTCAAGCACCACATGGCATCCTTTAGCCTGACTGCTTGCGTAGCCCCTTGAACTCTTACGGAGCACCACTGGTTCAGAGGACAAATCTGCAGAAGAGGCCATAGAGGAAGAAGAGGAGGGGGTGGAGGAGAGAGCTGTGGTAGAATCGCCACTAGCATTTTGGAGGTGTGGTGGCGGAATAAGCTCCAACAACACTGAATCCTGTTCTGCATCTTTCCCAGCTGCCAGCAGAGTTACCCAGTGTGCCGTGAAGGAAATGTAAGGTCCCTGACCATGCCTGCTGGACCATGAGTCAGCAGTAGTATGCACCTTACTTCTGACCGCTCTGTCCAACGAGGCCAAAACATTGCCTTCCACATGCTGGTAGAGAGCCGGAATGGCCTTCCGTGAAAAGAAATGGCGTTTTGCAACCTGTAACTGAGGTACAGCACATTCCACAAATTCACGAAAGGGGGAAGAGTCTACCAGCTGAAAAGGCAGTAGTTGCAGTGCTAGCAATTTGGCCAAACTAGCATTTAGATGCTGAGCATGTGGATGGCTGGGACCAAATTTCTTTTTACGGTTCAGCAACTGGGGTAGGGAAATTTGCATGCTAAATTCAGATGGTGGTGTACTGCTAGCAGATTGGCTGCAAGTACTTGGGATACCTTCAGACATGAAATGGTGCGATCTGCTGAACACGTGTCAAAAAAGGCCCACACCAAGGAACTTTTAAAAGTCAGCGGGGAGTCAGCATCGCCCTGCACCTGCAGAGCTCTGTGGTGTGATGCAATAGGGTGGCTGCCCTTCTGCCCTTCCGTTACGTTACTCCCTTCCTCAACCTTGGAACCAACATCAAAGCCTTCAAATCGCTGCGCATCCTTCAGCAGCATGTACCCAACACTGCGGTCGAATAGTTCTGGGGACTCCTCCATGCATGATGGTGGGGCTACGGAAGGAGTCGCTGTGGACAAGAAGCCAGTGGAATAGGCGCTTTGACAGCTGCATTGGAAGCCAAACTACTCTGAGACTGGGTGACAGAGGAGGATGAGGATGGCTTTGTTATCCACTCCACCAACTCTTCTGCATGTTCTGGCTTAATAACATGGCCAGCAATAGAAAAAAAGGCAAGCATGCCCCACGGCCACCTGCAGAAGATGCACCATGTCCATGACCAGCACTGTTGACTGTAGACACAGAGGCTGCTTGCCCTCTTTTAGTGGCCTGTGAGCATCTGCCTCTCCTTGGTGGTCTTCCGGACATGATGTATATTTTGTTTTGTAACACCACACTACACTGTATTAGATACTGTGTACACCACCTGCATTGTATGAGAAACTTTACAACGGCTGCACTGTATTTTGTACTGTGTACACCACCAGAAGTGTAGTAGACACTATACACACTGTATTAGATACTGTGTACGCCGCCTGAAGTGTATTAGAAACAGTACACCATGGAATGCACTGTAGATATAGGCTACACTGGATGCAGAGTATATATATATATATATATATATATATATATATATATATATATATATATATATCAAATACACTGCCACTAACTGAATAACCTGCCTGTTTAATCTAAATCAAGCTATCTCTCTGTCCCTATCTCTCTATATATACACGAGACTGTATATATACATATTATTACACTGCCTGAAGTGTATTAGAAACAGTACACCACGGAATGCACTGTAGATATAAGTTACACTGGATGCAGAGTATATATATATATATATATATATATATATATATATATATATATATATATATATATATATATATATATATATATATATATTAGATTGACTGTATATATATATATCAAATACACTGCCACTAACTGAATAACCTGCCTGTTTAATCTAAATCAAGCTATCTCTCTGTCCACACCAACAACACTACACAGGGCTGCCTTGTAGGCTGCCTTATATAGTGTGGGGCATGGACTTAGTCCCCCTGAGCCATGATTGGCCAAAGGCACCCTGCCTTTGGCCAATCATGGCTCTCTTAGCAGAGGGCGCTGTGATTGGCCAAAGCATGCAGGTCAGGTGCATGCTTTGGCCAATCATCATACAGCAATGCACTGCGATCTTGCAGTGCATTATGGGGCGTTCTGCGGTGCTCGAATTTGCCGCGAAGGCCCCATAATTTTCGCTCTTTGGCGAACGGGCGAACACCCGATGTTCAAGTCAAACTTATGCTCGAACCGAACATCAAGCTCCCTAATAATAATAACAGCTCTGTGTCCACACACTGAGTTTGTATCTGATGTTCACTTATGAATTTACATTGGATGCATCTTTTCTCGATCTAGCTGCATAGTTAGTTCTCGAGGATGGAGCTCCAGGGCCCTTTAGCATCTGTTTGACTTATAATTAGCCATATACCTGCATCAGCATCTTTAGTCGGGGTCAGTTTGAAGTCAAGTACTGCCCTCCTTTTCACCTCCTTATTATTTGTCTCTTTACCGCCAAGAGGTTGCAAAACAGCTTCTTCTCTAACAGCCATCAACAAATTTAAATAACAAGAAAAGTCTTTATGGTTCAATAATTCAGCATTTCCCGGAGTAAAAAAATTAGTATTCAGTATGTGGTAACTTTGCAGTAACAGATTTGTGAATGTTTGAAAAATTTAAAAAAAGGCAAAAAAAAGTCTGACGTTTATAATAAGTATAACTGCCTTTTTGTCTTAACTGGCAGCCAAGTATCACTTTTTAAAACTAAACAACAAACTCATTGCTGACCATTTTAGTTAAAGTGAATGTCTTAAAAAAAAAAAAGAAGAGAATATTCATTACATCTGTGCAAGACATGTACCCGTGTTTGGTCTCCTTAAAAAATTATGATGATCCTGCCATAAACCCAATGAGTTCATAATTTTCTGTGCATCCCACCTCTCACTGAAAATTAAATCAGTCCTACACAGATCTCCTCTGTGGTCTACAGAACACCTCTTCCTAATTTATGTCCCAACCCACTTGTCTTAACAATGCTGCTCCTCTATAGTGTGATATCGGAAATGTTAGCTCTTGTGGTAGAGGCGTTTGTAAAGGGAGTTCACATCTGACAGGTTAAGGGCTCTGCAGCCTACTTTTATTAAAAAGCAAAAAGAAAGTCCAACCCAACTGGATTGCCCATGTAAGAGTTCTTCTCCAGCAAACACAAATATTAAATAAACACCAAGCCACCTGACTCTTAGGCTCATCTCAGCCTCAGTCGCAGAACCTCGTTGCCCGCTTCTGGCAACCAACTAAGGTTCTCCAGCTTACTCCTCCCTATCCCCCAGGTTTGTTTGTGCTTCCTCCAGTCCACCTGAAAGCGCTAGCCGCCTTAGCTGTCTTGGCATCCCAGACCCTCTCTTGGTCTCCAGGAACTGTCCTGACTTTTCCAGTCGGTTGGGCCAGAGGTCTCCCACTCAAGGGATACGATTTGACTGGGCTCTGATTTCAAACGGCAGTAACTGTCCTATGCTCAGATCTGGCTTATAATGATCCTGTCCACATGTGCACCCCACATGTACACCCACACAGGCTGCCAGCATTTAGCAAAGCCCGGACGTAGGAATGAAGGTTCTTTCCCACCCAAGACGCTCTGGAACCTTCAAGCTCCAGGTCCCAATTCAGAACTTCCAAATGCAGAGAAAACCTAAAGTGGTTGTAAAGATGGCTGGTGCTCAAAAAAAAATTTTTTTGGGGGGGGGGGGGGGGGGGCACAAACGAACTGAAAACTTCTGAAAAATACTGAAACAAAAACATCAATTGCAGCCACTGTGCCATCAAATGCAGCCACTGTGCCCATCATATGCAACCAATTGTGCCCAGCAGATACAGCCAACTGTGCCCATCATATGCAGCCAACTGTGCCCATCATATGCAACCACTCTGCCCATCATATGCAGCCACTGTGCCCATCATATGCAACCAACTGTGCCCAGCAAATACAGCCAACTGTGCCCATTATATGCAGCCACTGTGCCCATCATATGCAGCCAACTGTGCCCATCATATACAGCCTCTGTGCCCAGCAAATGCAGCCAACTGTGCCCATCATATGCAGCCTCTGTGCCCATAATATGCAGCCACTGTGCCCCCGCCCACTCGCCCACTTGCTGTCTACCCGGCATTTACCCTATCGTGGTGGTGGGTCAGGCAGCGGGTGACAGCGGCGAGCTGTGGGACCCCCGCCGCTGGAATTCAGGCACCCGGTTTCCGAAAAGGGTCCAGACGCCTGAATAGGGGGTGGCATAAATCTATCCATTTTACATAGAGGGGGTGGCTGGAGAGAGGGGGACACACAGCCACTGGGAAAGGCTCATTTTTTTTGCATTAATAAATGCATGAGGGTAAAAAAAATCTGTGTGCAGCCCCCCCAGCACCCCTAATACTAATTTGAGCCCATTTTTTCTCTAGCACTGTGTATGGAAGCCTCCGCTCTCCCGGGTCTCTCCTTCCTCATTGGCTGAGACAGCAGTGGGAGCCATTGGCTCCCACTACTGTCACTCACAGCCAGTTAACTAATGAGGAGAGAGCAGGGGTGGGGCTGAGCTGCGCTCCATGTGTGTATGGACACACACAGTAGTAGCTTGGGAGCAAACAAGCTGCTTTCTATGGGGGAACTTTGCAGGAGGTGGGGCCAGGATCACTGGTGAGGGACCCGAAAAGAGGAGGATCAGGGCTGCTCTGTGCAAAACCACTGCACAGAGCAGGTAAGTATGACATGTTTGTTATTTTAAAAAAAATGCCTTTAATATCACTTTAAGACACAGTCTTTGATCACAAAACACCTGCTAGAGCGTCTCAAACAGAATCTTTAACAGTCCTGTGTCATTTCTATCTTTATCCTCTTAATTCACATAAAGGCAAGGCCTTGCACTGTCACAATAGATGTAATACAGTGCATTGTGACTCTAGGGGAGGAAGTGTGTAACTACAAGCAGGATCACCAGCAGTGGTGGCCCATTCATACGGGGTGCAGGGGCGCCGCCGACCCCCTAAACCATGATGCGCCCGGCCCCTAATCTACACGCTGGATGCAGGGATTCCAACAGATTTTTATTTTTTTTTAAGCATGTGATTGCTCTAATTGGCTTCAAAAAAGAGTGGGTAGTTGTTATTGTCACCCAGTTGTGTGACAATAGCAAATTAATATTCGCTATTGTCTTCCTGATTCTCCTCCTGGCCAATCAGGAAGCAGGTCCTGAGACCCGATTGGCCAGGGAGTCTTCCTTGTTCGGCCAGGAGGAGAAGCAATGGCCCCAGAGCGAGGAGTGAGATCCTTGTCATCTGCCTCCCAAGGTAAGGAGGCCTCTGATCGCCGTTATCCTATCAATCTCCCGTAGGGGGGGGGATCCGCCGCCTTCGCGTCCGTCTGCCGCTGGGGGGGATCGCCACCTTCCTGTCTGCCTCCCGTGGGGGGGGGGGTAGCGTTGGTTTGCCCCCCCCCAAAAAAAAAATATTGATCACCAGCTGCCGCTGATCACCAGGGGAAAAAAGAGGAAACAAGTTGAAAAAAAAAGAAAACTAGTTCAGCACTCACTTTTAAGGATTGGTAACATGCAATAAATTACATTTTTTTCTTGGGTTTAACTATTAAAAAAATAAAGAGCACAACTAACTATTCATAACTAACAGGTTATTCTAACCAGTTTTACATTCCTAAGCTGATTGTCTCATAGAACATCCAGAAATTGGACATTTATTTTGATCTCTATGACATCATACCAAAAATGTCAAGGAGTCCTTTCAGAACATCTGCGCTTTACTGTTCTCAAGAATTCTAAGTCTTTCAATGGTAATTTTCACTTGAATGAAATGTAATTTAACAGATGAGGGATGGCATGTTACTCTAGAGCAGTATGTGTAGAGTGCTATTTGCATTATTGCCTGGCTTAGATTTCTGAATGTTGTCTACATGCTGTAACGACATGTTTAAATCAATGGGACCGGTTGTTACGTCCATTACAGGAAAGAAACAGAAGCAGCAGCATTTCCTTGCATGGAGTTTATTTGACATTTTTTTTTTATCTAGAGACATTTGAAACAGCTGCTCTATGTACTAATAAACCGAGTGAATTAAAAGCTCCTGGGTCTGTTCTTTCTCATATAGAAAGGCACAATGACCATTTACTGTCAAATAAATTAGGCAAGCAGATTGTAATTCAAATAAATGGCTTTCTGCAAAATGCTTGCATGAAAGGACATGTTGGCAACTTGCTGTATGCTTGTATATACTACAGACAAAAAAAAGGACTATGGGAAGGAAGGAAAGGAAAGGTAACACAAGGAAGAGGAGAGGAAGAAAGGAAAGGAAAGGAAAGGAAAGGAAAGGAAAGGGAAGGGAAGGGAAGGGAAAAGGGAAAGGGAAGGAAAGGAACCATGAAATCAGACAGAGACAGAAGTACAGTTAAATTACACTTGTTTAATAATAAAAGTAAATAGAAAAAAAACGTGGTCAAAACATATCCAGAGTTCAGGGACCGGAACGAGATGAGCGTAGTAAAACAGCAAGCAGGACCTGGAGGCAGAAGGTATGTCAGCCAAGCAAGTCTTTTAACAGGAATGCAGGAGAGCGTCTCTGTGATGTTGACCAAGGTGAAGGCAGAGATCCTCTGGGCTGGACGGCTTAAGTAGGCAGGACTGACAAGCAGGATCATCAACAACTGAGTCACTGTGGAGAGATGAGAGCTGGCAATTAGCCGACAGCTGAGAGAAGGAAGGGCTGAGCCCAGCCCTGACAGGAAGGAAGGACTTTTATAGTACTTTTAAAACCAAGGTACCACAGAGGAGGAAAGAAGGGGAGAGAAGAGAGAGGGATAGTGGGAAGAAAGGAAAGGAAAAGTAAAATAAATAAATAAATAAAAAAGGAAAAACAGAAAAAAGAAGAGAGGAATAAAGGGAAGGAAGGAACGTAAAGGTAAAAAAAGGGAAAACAGAGAAAAAGAGAGGACGAAAGTAAAGGGTAGGAAAGGAAGGCTTTTATTTAGTACTTTTAAAACCAAGGTACGGCAAAAGTGGAGGTTCATTTTTCTATCTTTAATTCAGAGAGCAGATCATGACTACTGAGGGTAGTCTCAAGCTAAATATCTTAGTAACTGCCATTGTAAAAACATAGTGTCCTCCTGGAGCAAGGAAGATGAAGCCATTGTCACTCAGAATACTGCAAAGTGTTTGCTGGTAATAAACACCCTCAAGTGTAACATTTCTAAATGACTTAGCCTACGTGGCCAATGGCCATAACATAACAAAATATATGTACTAATAGATACGTTTTAACTGTAACTATTGTTACAGTTATACTCTATTTTCAATAGATGTGTGCTGTGTATAATGCAGAAGTCAAACATTGGAAAATAAAAGTAAAGTGATCATCAGGGTAGACTATAATTTACAAGACACAGCAATGAAAAATACAATTTGTTATCCAAATTACCAATATTGTCACTCAGTGATGCTTACATTTGTTATATTATTCTGTATTAAATTTTGCAGATTTTTATGCATCATATTAGAAAATGAATTGTTTATTTCTCTTATTTATTAAAAAGTACAAATACACATATCTATTATACACTAGCTATTATCCAGCCACCACAGGAGTTCAAAGGCCCATCTGCCAATGCAAGTGACTCTCTGACAGATAACAGGATAGATTTGCCAATGAATGTCTCTATTTGAAAATAATACAAGACCTTTATGCCAAAAAGTCCTAAACTCCGCTGGATGTAAATAGCTATATTTACTAAACCGTGAGAAGCAAAAAAAAAACCAAACATCAAAAACAACATATTTTCCAATATCTAGAGGATCCCACATCTGATTGGTAAATAATATATTCATTATAGCAATTAAGGTGCGTCGTTTAACAGTTTACCTCTGTAAGATTTGTTGCCGGGGACATATTAGTTACAGTAACAACTGTAGACAGCATTATGTGCTTGGATTTTTTTTTTAAAGTTCTTTTTAATTGCACTGCAGCTAAAATATTTATAGAAAAAGGAAACAGGAGGGAAAATCCCATAATAACAATATAGGACTTTACCGGCTTTTAGCCGGATTTACCGGCTAAAACATGCATTATTACATATACATGATAAAACCGCTCATAGGTCACAGTGACCATACAAATTATCCTTTTAAAAGATTGAACCATAATAAAACAACAATACAATGTTGAGCAACTAGCAATAGTTGATGTTCATGGTCTCAAGCAACATCTACAAATATTGCCAGATTTACATGTTTGCTGCAGTCCAAAGGGGAAACCCACTTCCGTATGCCAACCAGCCCCCAACTAAGCCAGCAGGGGGCAACCAAATGGGTACTGGACCACCCAAGGGATAAACAGATGCCCCTGAACAAGCCTGCCATGACAACTAATGTGGCATAAAGCAGGCTTCAATTGGCAGCCACTACAGCAACATGATGTCACAGTGGCATTCTTATTGTAAGACACAAGCTAAAGGGGCGTGACACAGCCTGTGACTGGCAAAAATCTGCCAACACCATAGTTTTGCCAAAAAAAAAATAAGGATTTGATTTCAAATATATATATATATTTGTATGTCATTTTAAAACAGTTTATTGATATTAATTATGTATTTGTACTCTGTATCCCAAAGCCTTTTTTTATTTTGAACATGTGACCAGCAGCAGAAGACTAGAAGCTCCTCCTGCCACTGTTTTCCTGCAGACAGGCTGGGAGAAAGCTGGGTCATGTGACACTTGTTTATCAATTAGGAAAAAGTACTCAGATTTTTTTGATTCTTTTATATAAAATATTTACAGTGCCATCACCCACATACAGACGACCATTAATTTTACTGGATCTTTGGCTTATGTAGACAATCGCTGACTATGGCAGATCTACCTTTGGCTCATGTAAGAGGATTGCTGACTAAGGCAGGTCTACTTTGTCTCATTGGCAGATGATCACTGACTTTGATGGATCTACGTTTGGCTCATGTAGATGTTCGCTGACTTAGGTGAATCTACTCTTGACCTATGTCAGGCGATTACTTTTTTTGGCAGATCTATCTTTGGCTCATGTAGATGTTCACTGACTTTGGCGGATCTACTTTTGGCTCATGTAGATGTTCACTGACTGGTGGATCTACCTTTGACCTATGTCAGATGAACACTTACTTTGGCAGAGCTACCTTGGGCTCATGTCAGACAATCACTGACTTTAGTGGATCTACCTTTGGCTCATGTAAGAGGATTGCTGACTAAGGTAGGTCTACCTTGTCTCATGGCAGATGATCACTGGCTTTGGTGGATCTACCTTTGGCTCATGTAGATGTTTACTGACTTTTGCAGATATATCTTTGGCTCATGTAGATGTTCACTGACTTTGGCGGATCTACCTTTTGGCTTATTTAGATGTTCACTGACTTAGGTGGATCTACCTTTGACCTATGTGAGGTGATCACTTACTTTGGCAGATCTACCTTTGGCTTGGGTCAAACGATCACTGACTTTAGTGGATCTATCTTTGGCTCATGTAAGAGGATTGCTGACTAAGGTAGGTCTACCTTGTCTCATGGCAGATGATCACTGACTTTGGCGGATCTACCTTTGGCTCATGTAGATGTTCACTGATGTTGGCAGATATGCCGTTGGCTCATGTAGATGTTGACTGACTTAGGTGAATCTGCTTTTCACCTATGTCAGGCGATCACTTACTTTGGCAGGTCTACCTTTGGCTCATGTAGGCAATCACTGACTTAGGCAGCTCTAGCTTTGGCTCATGTCAGATAGACAGGTTAGCATAGAGGAGCATGAAATAATGAAAACCTAAATGTTGGAAACTGTGTCATGAGACCTCACGTGGTTCATTATCTTTATTTGTCAGTTTATCTAAAAAAGTTGCAGCCCCAAAGAAACAACTGAAGTATTTATTTCCTTGAAAATAATTGCTTATTTTGCCTGTTAGTCTCTTAATTCCACATAACAGACACTGTTTAAATTTATTCTGCTATTTCTTCTTATAGGTTTTGTCTGATTTGATGATTACTCAGCAATTACCAGGATAACCAATGGCAGCTGTTAAAGATGAAAAAGTCTCTCCATTTGCCAGGGTTCAGAATTAAAGCCATTAATTGATGCTGCCTAACCCAAGGTCACTACTTTATAAAGTAAGAGTCAATTGCCTTTGGCAGTGAAGCTAGAATCAGGATGAGCTTGTTTTTGTACGGGGCAGATACAGCAGTTATTCGTCTCCCAAAAGGGTACAAATTACATTGCAGATTGTGGACATTATCGTTTCGGAACTGCACAAAATAGAGTTACTGCAATTAGAAGATCCCTATGGAAAAGATACAAACTCTTCTAGTACAGTGTTTTAAAAGAGAGCTCTGGACAGGATAAAATATTACTTACATAATACATAATACAGTATTACATTGTAGGTTGTGGACTAGAATTTAAAGTAATTAATGTATTTTTTTATCTTGATCTTTTCTAAACATTACTAACTGAGCCACTGTTCACAAATCCCATGAGGCCGCTGATTAGATACAGTCCAGTAAGAGTTGAAAATGAAGCCTTGAAATGCATATGGAAATGTAATAAAGCGGACAGTTACTAAGCTCCGTCCCTACCCATGCAGGATGCAACTGTTGTTGCCAGAGGATAATAGTAGCATTAAAATAAATCTTTAATGGTTTTGAGATGATTTTATTTTTTTAAACTCTTAAACTGATGGGTTTTTTTTCTTCTACCATTTATATAAAATATTTACTTTAACAATTTTCAATAAATGGTGAATCCATGACACCTGGTTTTCCATAGCATTATCAATTTTCTTAAGAAAGAGTACAACAGTACCTGTTTCCTCTCAGACTATCTCTCTTTAAGCACATAAGGACCGCAAGGATTTGCCCCCTTAAAGACCAGGCCATTTTTTGCAATACGACACTGCGTCGCTTTAACTGACAATTGTGTGGTCGTGCGACGTTGTATCCAAACAAAACTGACGTCCATTTTTCCCCACAAATAGAGCTTTCTTTTGGTGGTATTTTATCACCTCTGTGGTTTTTATTTTTTGCGCTATAAACAAACAAAGAGCGACAATTTTGAAAAAAAAATGTTTTTTTTTCCTTTTTGCTAAAATACATATCCAAAAAAAAATATAGGCAATACGTGTATATTGATTTTTTTTTTAATTGTTTTTACTAGTAATGGTGGCGATCTGCGATTCTCAGTGGGACTACGACATTGTGGCGGACAAATCTGACCCCAAATGACACTTTTTTGGGACCAGTGACATTATTACATTAATCAGTGCTATAAAAATGCTGATCAATGTAAAAATTACACTGGTAGGGAAGGGGTTAACACAAGGGGGAGATCAAGGGGTTAACTGTGTTCCCTAGGTGTGTTCTAACTGTAGGGGGGATGGGCTTAGTGGGACATGACAGAGGTCACTATTCCCGATCACTGGGAACAGTGGATCTCTGTCATGACTCCCGTCAGAACGGGAATCGCCTTGTTTACAAAGGCAGATCCCCGTTCTGCCTCTGTACTAGGTGATCGCGGGTTGCCGATGGACATCAAGTCTGCCTGACCTGTGGGCATGCTCACGCAGCGTGCAGTGAGCGTGTGGCGCCGCCGGCGCATGCCCAACCGCAACTGCGCCTGCGCGAGTCGCTGTAGGCTACGGCGATTTGCGCAGGAGAGCCGACCTGCCACCGTATAATGATGGCGGCTGGCCAACAAGTGGTTGAAGTGTTACAAAACCCACAATAGTAAAATCAGTCTGTGTATGCAGTAAAGCATGCTTGTTATACTCACTGTGGAACCTAAGGAGTTAATCCTCTGCATGTGTAAAAAGGCTGTTTGATCCTGTCTTCTCTGATCCTCGTCTTCTTCCAAAGTTCCCAAACCATCTCCTGATAGAACAGAGCCTTGGGGGCAAGCTGCACATGCTCAGTGGGGTGTATTGCTAGATAGTTTTTTTTTCTTGGGAAAGTGCATGTGATTAGCACAGGGTACAGGGAGAATGAAAACTCCTCCTACAATCTTGAACCAGATACTGATAGAAGTCACAAGACTGCTCTAACTGCTGATGAAAAAGGGTATTTAGCAGTTTATATTTCTTTAACACTTTAACTGAAGCTATGTATAAGGTTGTACAGAGCAGGAAGAGAGGGGTGGAGGTGATCATTTAACTATATGTTTAATTCACGCTCCTGCTACTGAGCTTCATAAAGTTTTTTTTAAGTAAAACAGTTATGATTAGTCTGGCAAACATGTAAAAAGGGGCATAGAACTCTCCTACTGGTAAGAAATTATATATGTACACTATGCATTTGGGTGGCAAAAATATGAATGCAATCTATACACTGGGGGGAGAACCTCTGGGGGAATCTAGGATGGAAAAGGACCTGGGGGTCCTAGTAGATGATAGGCTCAGCAATGGCATGCAACGCCAAGCTGCTGCTAACAAAGCAAACAGAATATTGGCATGCATTAAAAAGGGGATTAATTCCAGAGGTAAAACGATAATTCTCCCACTCTACAAGACTCTGGTCCGGCATCACCTGGAGTATGCTGTCCAGTTCTGGGCACCAGTCCTCAGGAAGGATGTGCTGGAAATGGAGCGAGTACAAAGAAGGGCAACTAAGCTAATAAAGGGTCTGGAGGATATTAGTTATGAGTAGGGATGAGCTTCAAGTTCTAGTCGAACTCATGTTCGACTCGAACATTGGCTGTTCGCAAGTTCGCCGAACAGCGAACAATTTGGGATGTTCGCGGCAAATTCGAATGCCACAGAACACCCTTTAAAAGTCTATGGGAGAAATCAACATAAGAACACAAGGCGCCACTCTAAGTGCAGAATGCCATAAATTTATTAAAACAAATAAGAAAGGTGGTACTCACAAAGGTACATGTTAAAAAAGCATGTTGATAATGTAGCTGCAGAGTCCTTGGCAGTTCCTGATCCGGTCTGTGTGGTGCTGGTGTCCAGTGGACAGGCTCGGCGGTGAATGCCGTCGCTTCCTGCCGCTGGAACGCACGCTGTAACCCAGGAACCACAGGGATGAGATCACTTCCGGGTACGGGGGACGTACAGGCGACGCGTTTGCGGAGCTACGCTCCTTCCTCAGGCCTAAACGAGTGATCTGATTGGGCTGTAATAAAGGCTTGTAAATGGCGCTGATTGGTGGCGACAGCGCGCTGTGCTTGAATTCTATCTGCAAAATCTGAATTAGGGGATTGGCGCTGTTCACTAGTATAAAATAAATAAATCCACTATAAACAAACTGCTACTACAAGGAAAGCATTTTACCCCAATTATAAATGAATGAAAAGTGTAACACGGTGTAAATACTGTTTGAAAAATAAAAATAAGTGCTGAGAATAATCACAAAAATGTGCCGACTGCCCAAGGTGAAAAATGAAAATAATACATAAAATAATAAAATAGAACTCCAAACAATAATGAGTGATCGATCAAGTGTGTATAGAAAGTGGTTATCAAAGTCCACAAAAAATGAATAATAAATAAATAATAAATAATATATATACAATAAAAAGTATAGGTGAGTTATACCTAAGAGTGGGGACAAACACACTGTTGCCCACTATAAATAAGTGTGTATACTAATGTAGCTAAATAATGGAAAAATATTGAAAAAAATGTGTTGAAAAAAGTGAAAAAAACACAAAACAAAAATAAAAAATAAAAAAGAGAAAATAGGAAAAAATGTAAAGTCCAGGTAACCACAAAATTGTTATCAAAAAGCAACACAAAAACAATAAGTGCCGTGAATATTAGTTCTGTCGTTCAGTAAAACAGTTCTAGTGCAACAGGCTAGTGCATCTTCAAAGGTTACAAGTAAGTCCGTCCCAGTGGTTGTATACTGTCCAGTGTGGAGTCCCCTCTAGTGCCCCCACTCACCAGAGCGCCCAACCCCTGCAGGGGTAATGAGCATGTAGATCCAAATCTGATGATCCAATCGGTCGGTGTCCCCCTCACCACCTTTTATCACTTGTGTCACCAGATCGTTTTCAAAGGACATCCATCCGGACCAGTTACCATGTGCAGGGAGAAGAGAAGAGCCTCATAGTGTAATTCCGAATGTAAATTTATTAAGCTCAAGCTTACAACAAGAATAAATAAAATCCAAAGATTAAAAACAAATAGCACTCTGCCGGCTGACTCCACGTGAGAAGCCGCAGACAAAGCAGTGTGAGCGGCGTGCGTTCCACAGCCGTCTGCCGATGCCGGAAGTGCAGGACAAAAACGAATGGATAAAAGGACGTATGCGTACCAAGAGACCACGCCTTACGAGTTTCGTCATCAAGACGTCATCTGAGGCGCGGCCATCTTGGTACACCATACGTCTATAAATACTGCACGGAGGCGCCACGGAAGCCAATCGAAAAAAGCGGTGTATGACGAACACATCCGCCCTGTTAATAAAAGAATGGGAGGATTCGATGTAGTGCAAAGGGGGAGGATATGCTGTCGGACACCCCCTAGTGGGAGTTTAAGCAATAGATAATAGGTTCCAGGTAAAATGAGAAAGAGCGCCTCCGTGTGTACCAATAACTTAATACCACCATTTTAGCAAAACAATCCATACTACAACGAAATAAATATCTAATATATAGTACAGAAATCAATGTAGCAGAAGGGAAATACAAAAAGGAAGGACCTTATCGATACAAACAATATAATATCATATACACCAGATCATATATAATGCCATAATGTAAAGACTGGCCTGATAATGAAATGCCTGTATATAAATACTCATGAGTAAATACATATATAAATACTCATAAAAAAACACATATAAATGGTCATCAAAAATTTTTTAAAAATTTTTTACAAAAAATTCTCTCAAAAAATTCTTTGATATAAAAAAGATTATTATAAATATCCCTAGTTACATAATATGTTAGACAATTAAGTAAATTGTAAAAATAAACAAGCAGAATAAAACAAGAATAAAAATAGAAAGTTAAAAACGGATACCATATGAGATAAAAATTGAAGGGAGGAACTCAAGATATTGGACCTTGGACTCAAGTACGCACCCGAGAAAAGCATCGATAAATTTGAGGTATACATTGACCTACAGAAATTTATCAGAAAACTGAAGATAAAAAAGCACTTTGCTCTGAACAATAAGCCCACCCCCCCATCCGAACCCGAAGTCTATAGCCATACCAACCTCAAAAATAATTCAATTTTTAACCCCAAAGTTCCAGGGGATCAGTGTATAGGGGCTTTCAAGCGTATGGTGGAGAGTGACCTGGCCAAAATGAAAACCAAGAAGTCAAGAAGCATCCATATTTGGAAAACCATTAAAGAAATCGGTCAAAAGAAGCAAGTGGTAATACGACCTGCCGATAAGGGGGGTGGACTAGTCATTTTGAAGAAAGAGGATTATGAGGAAGAGATGGAAAACCTATTGAAAGTAGAAAATACCTACAACAAACTGAAATATAACCCTAAGTTACAATATAAGAAGAAACTGAAGAAATTCGTAAAGAAAGGGTTGGAAGCAGGTATTCTTAATAAAAAAGAGGCTCAATATTTGATTCCCGAATCCACCAAAACCCCGGTCATATACCATCTGCCCAAAATACATAAAAGACTGAACAAACCACCGGGGAGGCCTATTATAAGTGGAGTGGACTCCCTATTCTCTAGACTGGGGGAATATATCGATCAATTATTGAAACCCCTAGTGGTGGAAGGGAAGTCTTATCTTAGGGATAGCACCCAGTTGATTAATGAATTAAAAACCATTTCAGGGAGTGGCCAATGGTTATTGGCCACCATAGATGTCAATTCCCTGTATACGAGTATTTCTCAGAAAGACGGACTGAGAGGGGTAAAAAAAGCTTTGCATGAAAGATCTAAATTAAGACATGAACAGATTAAATTCATTCTGGAAGGACTGGAGCTGGCCATGGAGAGCAACTATTTCTGGTATAAGAAAGAGTTCTATGTTCAGAAAAAAGGGGTAGCCATGGGGGCTAAATACGCCCCCAGTGTGGCGAATTTATTTATGGACATGTTGGAAGAACGCTACATATATGGGATTTCGAGACCAGAAATTAAATTTTACCGCCGCTACATCGATGATGTCATCATTCTATGGGAAGGCAACCCGGACACATTTCAAAAATTTCTTGATGAACTTAATCAGAACACTTTTGGCATCTCGCTTACTGGAAAATCGGACTTTCACACGATTGATTATCTGGACCTTCAAATCTTTAAGAAAGGGGATGAATTGTTCACGAAAACATACTTCAAAACCACCGATCGTAATGGGTATATACCCATCTCCAGCTGTCACCACCCTAAATGGAAAGATAACATCCCTAAGGGACAGCTGTTGAGAATAAGGAGGAATTGTCGGAACGTTGAGGATTATTGTGAACAATCTGATATGTTGATTAAAAAATTCACTGATAAGGGTTACCATATCGAATCCCTACGGCAACTGAAAAATGAGATAATGAAGTTGGACCGAGATTCCCTCTTAGTCACTAAGGGAAACAACACGCAAAGGGACTCGCCAGGGGACATAGCTTTTATCACGGGTTTTAATACTCAATACAGGAATATAGAACATATAGTGAGGAAATATTGGCCCATTTTAAAATCTGACAGAACGCTGGGGAACATTCTTACCAGAAAACCACGGTTTATTTACAGAAGGGCCCCTACCCTCAGGAACCAATTGGTACATAATGTTATAGACCCTCCAAAAAACATTAAGCTGTTCTCAGGCCTTAAAGACTTTTATAGATGCCAGAATTGTCTGGCATGTCGGGTCAGCAAAAAGCAACCGAAGAAAAGGTCCTCTTTCTTTTCTAGAAAAGGTACAGAGTTTGACATCAGAGAATTGATCACGTGTAACACCACCCATGTGACCTACGTCATTGAGTGTCCCTGTCGGAAACAATATGTGGGTAGGACCACGAGACCCCTACGTGTGCGTATTAGGGAGCACATTACTAATATAAGAAAGGGGTTTCCCAAGCATAATCTTTCCAGACACTTTGATGAGTTCCATCATAGAGATCCATCGGGTTTGGTGTTTTACGGTATAGACACGATCAAGGATAATTGGAGGGGGGGGGAGTAAGAAGGTACTGATATCCCAAAACGAAACCAGATGGATATACCGTTTGGACAGTCTGGTCCCTAGAGGACTTAATGTGGACATCGATCTTAACTGTTTTTTATCTATTTTTTAATATCTATACGCACATAGGGACTCCACTTCATCCCTTCTGTTTACGGCACACAGTATGACACGTATATAATTATATAGGGTCCATGACTATTCTCCCCTTCTGGTTCCTATACCTTTGTATTATAGCACAATATATGTTACGTGAGATAGCTAGTGTACTTTGGGCACCTACGTTCCCTCTTCCCAACTAAATCTTACTCTATGGTGTACCCTATCCATTTCTTTAAGCTATAGTATCTTTCCTTTACTCATACACAAAAAATGTTTTTGGATGTGGATAGTAATGTTGCTGTATATATGACCCCAGACTTGGATCTAAGGGCACACCCCTTGGTATCCGGAGCCTGGTTGCACACTTTCCATATGGCATGTCCCAGGCCTCACATTTGAAAGGTACAGAGTTTGACATCAGAGAATTGATCACGTGTAACACCACCCATGTGACCTACGTCATTGAGTGTCCCTGTCGGAAACAATATGTGGGTAGGACCACGAGACCCCTACGTGTGCGTATTAGGGAGCACATTACTAATATAAGAAAGGGGTTTCCCAAGCATAATCTTTCCAGACACTTTGATGAGTTCCATCATAGAGATCCATCGGGTTTGGTGTTTTACGGTATAGACACGATCAAGGATAATTGGAGGGGGGGGGGAGTAAGAAGGTACTGATATCCCAAAACGAAACCAGATGGATATACCGTTTGGACAGTCTGGTCCCTAGAGGACTTAATGTGGACATCGATCTTAACTGTTTTTTATCTAATTTTTAATATCTATACGCACATAGGGACTCCACTTCATCCCTTCTGTTTACGGCACACAGTATGACACGTATATAATTATATAGGGTCCATGACTATTCTCCCCTTCTGGTTCCTATACCTTTGTATTATAGCACAATATATGTTACGTGAGATAGCTAGTGTACTTTGGGCACCTACGTTCCCTCTTCCCAACTAAATCTTACTCTATGGTGTACCCTATCCATTTCTTTAAGCTATAGTATCTTTCCTTTACTCATACACAAAAAATGTTTTTGGATGTGGATAGTAATGTTGCTGTATATATGACCCCAGACTT
This sequence comes from Lithobates septentrionalis, assembly GCA_037952835.1. Taxonomy (NCBI): domain Eukaryota; kingdom Metazoa; phylum Chordata; class Amphibia; order Anura; family Ranidae; genus Lithobates; species Lithobates septentrionalis. Next base: position 1,213,113 of record JBBDGP010001620.1, read on the forward strand.
GGATCTAAGGGCACACCCCTTGGTATCCGGAGCCTGGTTGCACACTTTCCATATGGCATGTCCCAGGCCTCACATTTGAAAGGTACAGAGTTTGACATCAGAGAATTGATCACGTGTAACACCACCCATGTGACCTACGTCATTGAGTGTCCCTGTCGGAAACAATATGTGGGTAGGACCACGAGACCCCTACGTGTGCGTATTAGGGAGCACATTACTAATATAAGAAAGGGGTTTCCCAAGCATAATCTTTCCAGACACTTTGATGAGTTCCATCATAGAGATCCATCGGGTTTGGTGTTTTACGGTATAGACACGATCAAGGATAATTGGAGGGGGGGGGAGTAAGAAGGTACTGATATCCCAAAACGAAACCAGATGGATATACTGTTTGGACAGTCTGGTCCCTAGAGGACTTAATGTGGACATCGATCTTAACTGTTTTTTATCTAATTTTTAATATCTATACGCACATAGGGACTCCACTTCATCCCTTCTGTTTACGGCACACAGTATGACACGTATATAATTATATAGGGTCCATGACTATTCTCCCCTTCTGGTTCCTATACCTTTGTATTATAGCACAATATATGTTACGTGAGATAGCTAGTGTACTTTGGGCACCTACGTTCCCTCTTCCCAACTAAATCTTACTCTATGGTGTACCCTATCCATTTCTTTAAGCTATAGTATCTTTCCTTTACTCATACACAAAAAATGTTTTTGGATGTGGATAGTAATGTTGCTGTATATATGACCCCAGACTTGGATCTAAGGGCACACCCGTTGGTATCCGGAGCCTGGTTGCACACTTTCCATATGGCATGTCCCAGGCCTCACATTTGAAATATTACAATTATTTTCGACCATATTCATTCCGCTTTTTTATCTTACATTTTTTGGATTTTTATCTCATATGGTATCCGTTTTTAACTTTCTATTTTTATTCTTGTTTTATTCTGCTTGTTTATTTTTACAATTTACTTAATTGTCTAACATATTATGTAACTAGGGATATTTATAATAATCTTTTTTATATCAAAGAATTTTTTGAGAGAATTTTTTGTAAAAAATTTTTAAAAAATTTTTGATGACCATTTATATGTGTTTTTTTATGAGTATTTATATATGTATTTACTCATGAGTATTTATATACAGGCATTTCATTATCAGGCCAGTCTTTACATTATGGCATTATATATGATCTGGTGTATATGATATTATATTGTTTGTATCGATAAGGTCCTTCCTTTTTGTATTTCCCTTCTGCTACATTGATTTCTGTACTATATATTAGATATTTATTTCGTTGTAGTATGGATTGTTTTGCTAAAATGGTGGTATTAAGTTATTGGTACACACGGAGGCGCTCTTTCTCATTTTACCTGGAACCTATTATCTATTGCTTAAACTCCCACTAGGGGGTGTCCGACAGCATATCCTCCCCCTTTGCACTACATCGAATCCTCCCATTCTTTTATTAACAGGGCGGATGTGTTCGTCATACACTGCTTTTTTCGATTGGCTTCCGTGGCGCCTCCGTGCAGTATTTATAGACGTATGGTGTACCAAGATGGCCGCGCCTCAGATGACGTCTTGATGACGAAACGCGTAAGGCGTGGTCTCTTGGTACGCATACGTCCTTTTATCCATTCGTTTTTGTCCTGCACTTCCGGCATCGGCAGACGGCTGTGGAACGCACGCCGCTCACACTGCTTTGTCTGCGGCTTCTCACGTGGAGTCAGCCGGCAGAGTGCTATTTGTTTTTAATCTTTGGATTTTATTTATTCTTGTTGTAAGCTTGAGCTTAATAAATTTACATTCGGAATTACACTATGAGGCTCTTCTCTTCTCCCTGCACATGGTAACTGGTCCGGATGGATGTCCTTTGAAAACGATCTGGTGACACAAGTGATAAAAGGTGGTGAGGGGGACACCGACCGATTGGATCATCAGATTTGGATCTACATGCTCATTACCCCTGCAGGGGTTGGGCGCTCTGGTGAGTGGGGGCACTAGAGGGGACTCCACACTGGACAGTATACAACCACTGGGACGGACTTACTTGTAACCTTTGAAGATGCACTAGCCTGTTGCACTAGAACTGTTTTACTGAACGACAGAACTAATATTCACGGCACTTGTTGTTTTTGTGTTGCTTTTTGATAACAATTTTGTGGTTACCTGGACTTTACATTTTTTCCTATTTTCTCTTTTTTATTTTTTATTTTTGTTTTGTGTTTTTTTCACTTTTTTCAACACATTTTTTTCAATATTTTTCCATTATTTAGCTACATTAGTATACACACTTATTTATAGTGGGCAACAGTGTGTTTGTCCCCACTCTTAGGTATAACTCACCTATACTTTTTATTGTATATATATTATTTATTATTTATTTATTATTCATTTTTTGTGATAACCACTTTCTATACACACTTGATCGATCACTCATTATTGTTTGGAGTTCTATTTTATTATTTTATGTATTATTTTCATTTTTCACCTTGGGCAGTCGGCACATTTTTGTGATTATTCTCAGCACTTATTTTTATTTTTCAAACAGTATTTACACCGTGTTACACTTTTCATTCATTTATAATTGGGGTAAAATGCTTTCCTTGTAGTAGCAGTTTGTTTATAGTGGATTTATTTATTTTATACTAGTGAACAGCGCCAATCCCCTAATTCAGATTTTACAACTATTGGATCGCACCTTTGGGGCTTTCTTTATCTAGGGGGCTGCAGTTCGGTCACAAGCCCGTCCTAAGCGCGGAACACCACCATATACATTTCTGAATTCTATCTGCATTCGCTCAGGGTGGCTAGTATTTTAATCAATGCATCAGGCAACAACTGCTAGAAATACTGTGTAAATGTATATATATATACATATATATACATATACACATATATACATCTCCACAATAACTCCAAAGTTACATCACTAAGTGATGTTACATTATAAAGTGATAACATGTATAGTAAATAAAATTTGGGCTATTTAAATACAGGACCTAGCAATGAAAGATAACACACAATAATAAGTTCTAGCAATGGAGGATGACACATAATAAATTCTAAAAACACAGAAGTACAAAAAAGTACAAAAAACTAGAGCTAATTCATCTTTATATGTGTGATGAGAATGACGCTGATGTAAGTTGATAAATATGAAATGATAATGTAAATAATAAAAATCAGGAATGGGGATAAGGATAAATAAATATAATAATGAAAATGAAAAAGAATTTAAATTTGAAAACATAAAAAAAAATATATATATATATATATATAATAAAATAATAAATAATAACAAAAATAAAAAATATAAAAATAAAAATAAAATTAAATTGAAAAAAAAAAAATAAATAAAAAAAAATAAAATATAATAAATAAAAATAAATATAATAATGAAAGTATAAAGTAATAGTAATAATAATAATGAAAAATAACAAAAATAAAAATAAAAATAGAAAAATAAATAAATTAAGATAAAAAATAATAAAAAATGAATGAATAAATAGAAAGAGAAAATTTCTGTCTTAGTGACTTTACAAGTAAAAAAATGGGGGGGGGGGAGAAACCCGTCAAATAAGACTGCTTACTTCTATTTCCTCGTTCAATCCACCAGGGGCAAGTGAGTCCAAAGTATATATCCAGTATGTTTCCCTCTGGCAGAGACGTTTAAAACGCTCTGCCAGTGGAAACGCACCAGAAATGGACTCAATGATCCAGACCCTGAGGCCCGAGGACGAATGTTGGTGATTTTTGAGGAAATGTAAGGGAACACTGTGAGTGTCGTCTCCCGCCTCTACGAGACGACGGTGCTCCCCAAATCTTTTCCTCAATGTGCGTATAGTTCTTCCCACATAATAGAGCCCACATGGGCAAGTTAAGCAATAAATGACAAATTCAGTAGAACAATTAAAAAAACTGCTGATCTGATAAGTTTTGCCCTTGTGGGTGAACTCTTTTTGACCATGTGTATGTGATTACAAGTTAAACATAATTTTTTATGACATTGATACATCCCAATTAAAGGAATAAGGCATGGGAATGCTATCTTGGGGCCTGATTTGGATTTGAGCTTACTAGGTGCTATCAAGTTTTTAATATTCCTGGTTTTCCGGTATGTAAATTTTGGTCTCGGTGTGATAATTGATTTTAATTGCGGATCCTGAAGTAGAATAGGCCAATGTCTGTTTAGAATACGTTCCATGGTTTTATGTCGAGTGTGGAACTGGGTCACAAATCTGACAGGTTGAGTCGTGGACTGATCTAAATCCTTAGTACATGTAGGACGCTCTGACATGTAGAAATCAAAAGCCTCATCAATCACTTTTGGTGGGAAAGCTTTATCAATAAATTTTTGTTTTAAGAGGGACCCTTCTGTGATGTAATCTGATTGCCTAGTGCAGTTTCTGCGTAAACGGCAACATTGGCTCTTAGGAATATTTGAAATCCACCTGGGATGGTGGCAGCTTTGGTGATGTAAGAATGAATTGCCAGCATGGGTGCGGAGCGGCCCGGAGAAGAAAATGAAGAAGAGAAGAAGGAAGAAGAGAAGAGGATGAAGAAGAAGATGAAGAGAAGAGCGGGAGCCTCCCCCCATGCCATGGGTGTGGAGCGGCCTGAGGAGAAGAAGATAGAAGACGCCGCGGAGGAGATGCTGGACGAGAACTCCGGAGGAAGAACCAGAAGAGCCAGAAGAACCAGAAGAAGATGAAGAAGATAGAAGAAAGAAGAAGCTTTTAAATAAAGGAATTGTCAAAAACTGTCTCTTGTCATTTTTAACATTTTTGACAGTTTTTTAGTGAAATGGTAGGGGTAAGTACCCCCTTACCATTTCACACGGGGGGGACGGGATCGGGGGGTTCCCTTGTTAAAGGGGGCTTCCAGATTCCGATAAGCCCCCCGCCCGCAGACCCCCACAACCACCGGCCAGGGTTGTGGGGATGAGGCCCTTGTCCTCATCAACATGGGGACAAGGTGTTTTTGGGGGCTACCCCAAAGCACCCTCCCAATGTTGAGGGCATGTGGCCTGGTACGGTTCAGGAGGGGGGGGCGCACTCTCGTCCCCCCTCTTTTCCTGCGGCCTGCCAGGTTGCGTGCTTGGATAAGGGTCTGGTATGGATTTTTGGGGGGACCCCACGCCGTTTGTTTTTTTTTGGCGCGGGGTTCCCCTTAAAATCCATACCAGACCTGAAGGGTCTGGTATGGAATTTAGGGGGAACCCCACATCTTTTTTTTTTAATTTTGGCCAGGGTTCCCCTTAATATCCATACCAGACCTGAAGGGCCTGGTATGGAATTTAGGGGGACTCCCACGTCATTTTTTTTTTTAAATTTTGGTTCGGGGTTTCCCTGTGTTGAATTCCCATGCCATTTTTATCAATGAACTTCTATGTGTATTGTTGGCAATGCAATAGCCGCGGGTAGTTTTAAATGTAATTTTTCCTTCGAAATGTCATTTTGCTGTCAGACTGTTCTAAACACGGGAAACATGCGCCCCTTTACAGGCATACTATAGACACCCCCCAGGTACGAAATTTAAAGGGATATTACACTTTTATTGTTTGACTTTAAGCATTATTAAAATCACTGCTCCTGAAAAAACGGCCGTTTTTAAAACTTTTTTTTGCATTGATCCATGTCCCCTGGGGCAGGACCCAGGTCCCCAAACACTTTTTATGACAATAACTTGCATATAAGCCTTTAAAATTAGCACTTTTGATTATTCATGTTCGTGTCCCATAGACTTTAACGGTGTTCGCGTGTTCCAGCGAACTTTTTTCCTGTTCGCATGTTCTGTTGCGAACCGAACAGGGGGGTGTTCGGCTCATCCCTAGTTATGAGGAAAAGTTGTGAGCACTGAACTTATTCTCTCTGGAGAAGAGACGCTTGAGAGGGGATATGATTTCAATTTACAAATAATTTTTACTTCGATTTACTGGTGACCCCACAATAGGGATATGACTTTTTTGCGGAAGGCAGTTTAACAAGACACGTGGCCACTAATTAAAATTAGAAGAAAAGAGGTTTAACCTTAAACTACGTAGAGAGTTCTTTACTGTAAGGACGGCAAGGATATGGAATTCCCTTCCACAGGCGGTGGTCTCAGTGGGGAGCATCGATAGTTTCAAAAAACTATTAGATAAGCACCTGAACAAACACAACATACAGGGATATACAATGTAATACTGACATGTAATCACACACATAGGTTGGACTTGATGGACTTGTGTCTTTTTTTCAACCTCACCTACGATGTAACTACACTTTTGTAAGGTGTTTATTTTCAATTGAAGTTTAGGTTCAGCAATGACACAGTAACCACTATTACAAAACATAACCAATACACATACTAGGGAGAATTTAGACAGGAGCTGATTATTCTGCAGACATGTCTTTAACATTACTCAACTTAAGTGCAGCCCCACCCTCCTGCTGCATGGAAAAAATTACCAGTATACTTCATGACTCCCACGGAAAGTTACTCAAAGTGTGGAACCCATGGTGGTCTTATGCTCACCCCACTCTGCCCCTGGCCAGCTTGGGTATTCTGCAACATAATTTAACCCGCAGATTCCATCCTCTCTTCCTGGTTAGGTCTACACCTCTTTCCTTCCTTTCTTCTTTCTCGTCTTGACTATTTCCCGCCTTCTTCCTTTGCTTAGTTTTGCATTTCTCTTCTTCCTTCCTCATTCTGACTGTCTCCTGTCTTTTCTCTTCCCACTTTCCCCTCCTTTTTTTTTTGTTTTTGTTTTTTTTATTTCCTTCTCTTTTCCTTCCCCTCTATTATAGGACAACAGTCCCACTCCCTTTGCCTCACTAAGTCTTGGCCCTCTGTGCCCAGTTACTCATTGTCACTTCCGACACTAGATGTTGGATTTTTCGCTTTGAAATCTTCGAAAATGTGTTTCTTTTGCTTCTACGTGTGCTTTACTGTCTTGCTCCCCTGCGTGGGACACTTTTCCTTTCTTTGCTCAAGCCTATATCTTGATATTGTTTTAAAAACTATTGTACCAGAAAATTAGGTTCAGCCACCAATACAACTTGACAGCTCCCAGGTAGAAGTACAGGTTCTAGAAAATAATCTAAAACCCTTTTCTTCCTTGTTTTGTTTTATTTTAAACGTTTTTGAAAAAAAATATTTAGTGACCTTTTTACATATTTTTCTGAGAATATTAATATACTGTATAAATGATTAATATGCAGACTAATAAAAATTTAAAGGAGAGAAGATAAGTATCTTTGGCAGCTTTATCATCTGTATACCAGAAATATAGAGACCCATGTCCTGAAAGCAAGATTGAACCTCATACAAAATGATCAATTTCTATCTATCTATCTATCTATCTATCTATCTATCTATCTATCTATCTATCTATCTATCTATCTATCTATCTATCTATCTATCTATCTATCTATCTATCTATCTATCTATCTATCTATCTATCTATCTATCTATCTATCTATCTATCTATTTGTAAGCTAGCAATTATAAAATTACCAAAATGTTGTAGATTAAATAAATCCCTCCCAATTGTAATGAACAGATGTACTTGGAGTTAGAAGTATTCTTATCAGCAATTGATATTTACTCAAATAAGTGAAATTTCATTGAACTAGCTTGAAGTGCTTCGGAACATAATATACAGCTCATTACTGTTTTCATCTGCATTAGCAGGGCTTTTTTTCTGCCAAGACGCGGCGGAACTGCATTCCGCCACCTCTGGCAGCCCTGTCCTCTCCCCAGTCGCTGAACACAGAAGGCTGTAGAGGAGGTTTTTGCACTACTTTCTTCCTATTGTCGGGACATGTGTATGTCAGTCAGTGCGCCGAGTCCCCACACCGCGACTGCTGCATTTTTTTTTCTTACTTTTTGTGGAGTTTCGGGAGTTGTGTCTCCCATCCCGCCCTGCCGTGCCTCCCTGTAGCTGAGAGTCGAGTGAAGTGTTTGGCAGAAATAAAGGCTGCATGCTCTAAACGGACCAATGATAGCTGCACCGCAAGCTATGGAGAAGAGGTGAGTGCACTAAAAACTATGGAGGGAAGGGGGGGTGGTGACAGCTGTGGACCGGAAGAAGAGGTGAGCCGTGGACAGGAGGGAAGAAGAGGTAAGCCGTGGACAGGAGGGAAGAAGAGGTCAGCCATGGACAGGAGGGAGGAAGAGATGAACCGTGGACAGGAGGGAGGAAGAGATGAGCCATGGACAGGAGGGAAGAAGAGGTGAGCCGTGGACAGGAGAGAAGAAGAGGTGAGCAGTGGACAGGAGGTTGGAATAGATGAGCTGTGGACAGGAGGTTGGAAGAGATGAGCTGTGGACAGGAGGGAAGAAGAGGTGTGCCGCGGACAGGAGGGAAGAAGAGGTGAACCGTGGACAGGAGGTTGGAAGAGATGAGCCATGGACAGGAGGGAAGAAGAGGTGAGCCATGGACAGGGGAAAGAAGAAGTGAGCTGCAGACGGGGGGAAGTATAGGTGAGCTGTGGACAGGGCAAAGAAGAAGTGAGCTGCGGATGGGGGGAAGAAGTGAGCTGCAGATGGGGGGAAGAAGAGGTGAGCTGTGGACACTGAAAAGAGGTGAGCTGTAGACAGGGGAAAGAGGTGAGCTGTGGACCGGGGAAAGAGGTGAGCTGTGGACGGGGGAAAGAGGTGAGCTGTGGACAGGGGAAAGAGGTGAGCTGTGGACAGGGGAAAGAGGTGAGCTGAGGAACGGAGAAAGAGGTGAGCTGTGGACCGGAGAAAGAGGTGAGCTGTGGAGGGGGGTAAGAGGTGAGCTGTGGACAGGGGAAAGAGGTGAGCTGTGGACAGGGTGAAAAATAGGTGAGCTGTGGACAGGGGAAAGAGGTGAGCTCTGGACAGTGGAAAGAGGTGAGCTGTGGACAGGGAAAAGAGGTGAGCTGTGGACAGGGGAAAGAGGTGAGCTGTGGACAGGGTGAAAAAGAGGTGAGCTGTGGACAGGGGAAAGAAGAGGTGAGCTGTGGACAGGGTGAAAAAGAGGTGAGCTGTGGACAGGGGAAAGAAGAGGTGAGCTGTGGACAGGGTGAAAAAGAGGTGAGCTGTGGACAGGGTGAAAAAGAGGTGAGCTGTGGACAGGGTGAAAAAGAGGTGAGCTGTGGACAGGGTGAAAAAGAGGTGAGCTGTGGACAGGGTGAAAAAGAGGTGAGCTGTGGACAGGGTGAAAAAGAGGTGAGCTGTGGACAGGGGAAGAAGAGGTGAGCTGTGGAAGGGGGGCATAGGTCATCTGTGGACAAGATTTGCAGAGGGGAGGTTTGAATGGGGGGCACAGAGGTGAGCAATAGATGGTTACATTGGGGATATATGCAAGTACTGTCTGCTGATTTTTTTTTGTGTGCCCTGTGTGATACACACACCTAATCACTGCAGTGTACACTTTCCTGAGCCCTGTGTGTTGTGTGCTCCTAAGTGCCACACTCTGTGCCTTTTGGGCCTACATGGATTTGGCGCTGCTTTACTTCACTTCCCGTGAAACTACAGGATTGGGGATGGAGAGTTGGCAGGGGAGGGTGAATTCCTGCACCTATTTTCTGAGAAAAAAAGCCCCGTGCATTAGTATTAATGTAACTATCTGATCTTCATTAAAGAAGCACAGCAAAGAAAAAAGGAAAGAAATGGCAGCTTTTGTAATCGCAAACTAGTGTAGATGTTTATGGCTAACTCACTTCGACTATCCAGAAAATCATTTCTAAAACATTATAGAGTCATATGTAAGTGCTTTGCTGCAGACCAGCTAATTATTATTATGTCTTTGTGGTTTATGTCCAATAACGTAATAAAGTAAAAAAAAAAAAACATAATGAAATAGAAAAATTAGAGAACAATATTTTTGAAGGCAGGAATATTTTTAAAGCAAAAAGCAACTTGTTCCTATCTATAACCCCTTATGACCAAAGATAATTCATACCCTTATGGCCAGGATATCTCATCATTCCGTGTGAGTTCAACAACTTAAAAATGTAACCTAGTCTCTGCAAAAAAAAAAAAAAATCACAAAACTTATAATGATTTTTCTCTTAAAAAGATCTTTTTTTTTTTTTTGGTGGGATGCTTTGCAATAAAAATAAATAAATAAATATAAAAAAAGAATTACTTTATATTTAATAATTTTTTTTTTCTACAAATGTTTGTGCAAACATGTTCTCCTCCTGTATTTCCTAGAAGCGGGGATAAGAAATATGTATTCAATAATAATATATATTTTTTTTTTAAAAACATAACCTAAGCCTTAACCAATGGAGATGCCCCAAGTGAGGGTGTCTACTACCACGAAACGTACGTCGGGCGGAGGTTGTAACAGGAATGTCAACACGCCCGCCAGGGTGGTCTTTTTAATAAAAAGTGTTGTTTGTGGACATTGCGCTATGAGTATTCCTCTTCCTCTTTCCATACGAATCCTGTTCCATATGAGTATATGGGTCTAATACATATGCGGAGGGTGTCCGGAGATCCATATGAAGGGGCCAAATTGTAATATGATTTGTTCTGACGGAAGCTGTGTTGTATACCCAAAGTGCGGGGGAGGGGTGTTCTCACTAAGGCAAGGCTAGACCCTGTAATGAGGGCACAACATCTGGTAAGAGGCTGATCTTTAGGATTTTGGGAGGAGTACAGTTGGGTGGTCACCTGGAGCACAAGCAATATTAGGAAGCGCACGTGTGGAGCAACATAACCCAATATCACCATTCTATTTGGGACTTTTTTTTTTACAAATTTTTCATGGACTTTGCAATTTTCTAATACACTGTTTTTGCATACAGCACAGACTTTATGGATTGGAACTGTTATTATTATTATTTATTGCTATGATGAATTTGCTCATTACATGCATGTACCGGTATATGAGTGGTTAATATATTATTTTCGGTCACTTATATGCACTTTTTTATAGATTTTGCAATTTTTTAATATGCGGTCTTTGCATGACTTTGCATGCTTTGCCATGATGAATTTTTTTTAATACCTGTACATATATGGGTTGTTAATATATGATTTTTGGGCACTTTAATTGACAGTGCACTTTTTTTCTTTTCTATGGCTTTGTATTGGTATGTGTGATTCACTGTGCAGCTGTCAGAATTATTTAACACTGTCACAATGTGTAGGCTATTTACATTAGCGCATAATTTGTTTACGGATTTTGCTAATCCAACATTGAAGTCTTAAGTTTTGAGGACCTGCATGGACCTCATTGATAGGCAACAATTTGTAGTATCTATATCACTACTCAGCACTGTGGTCACCCAACAAAAAGACTTGATGCGTTACACAAATACGGATTTACTGTAAGTATTTAGGGCTTTGAGTGTCTTTCTTTTAACTTAGTTTGTCTAAAGCAGCCTTTCTCACTCTTTCAACACAGAAAAACCCTTGAAACAACTTTCCCAGCTAATAATTACTAAAACTCATGATACATTAGTGCAGGCTTTCTCAACCTTTTAAACCTAGAGGAACCCCAAAAAATAATTTTCAGGTCTCGAGGAACCCTTACTAAAACCAATTCATCAGGGGTCAATAGGAACAATGCTCCTTATACTGGTGTGGATAGGGGATATTACTGCGCTAACTCAATTAGTGAAGAAAAATGAACAGCTGATACATAAGTATGTGACAAAAATTCAATGCAAAAGATCAGTGAATAATGTAGCGCTAAAAATATAAAACAATAAACATTGAACAATACAGTGCCTTGCAAAAGTATTCACCCCCCCCCCCCTTGGCTTTTTACCTATTTTGTTACGTTACAGCCTTTAGTTCAGTGTTTTTTTTTAATCTGAATTATATGTGATGGATCAGAACACAATAGTCTAAGTTGGTTAGTAAAATTAGAATAATATATACATAAAATTATTTTTCAGAAATAAACGGATAATTGGCATGTGCGTATGTATTCACCCCCTTTGTTATGAAGCCCATAAAAAGCTCTGGTGCAACCAATTACCTTCAGAAGTCACATAATTAGTGAAATGATGTCCACCTGTGTGCAATCTAAGTGTCACATGATCTGTCATTACATATACACACCTTTTTAAAAGACCCCAGAGGCTGCAACACCTAAGCAAGAGGCACCAAACCAAACACTGCCATGAAGACCAAGGAACTCTCCCAACAAGTAAGGGACAATGTTGTTGAGAAGTACAAGTCAGGTTTAGGTTATAAAAAAATATCTAAATCTTTGATGATCCCTAGGAGCACCATCAAATCTATCATAACCAAATGGAAAGAACATGGCACAACAGAAAACCTGCCAAGAGACGGCCGCACACCAAAACTCACGGACCGGGCAAGGAGGGCATTAATCAGAGAGGCAGCACAGAGACCTAAGGTAACCCTGGAGGAGCTGCAGAGTTCCACAGCAGAGACTGGAGTATCTGTACATAGGACAACAATAAACCGTACGCTCCATAGAGTTGGGCTTTATGGCAGAGTGGCCAGAAGAAAGCCATTTCTTTCAGCAAAAAACAAAATGGCATGTTTTGAGTTTGCAAAAAGGCATGTGGGAGACTTCCAAAATGTATGGAGGAAGGTGCTCTGGTCTGTTGAGACTAAAATTGAACATTTTGGCCATCAAAGAAAACGCTATGTCTGGCGCAAACCAAACACATCACATCACCCAAAGAACACCATCCCCACAGTGAAACATGGTGGTGGCAGCATCATGCTGTGGGGATGTTTTTCAGCAGTTGGGACTGGAAATCTGGTCAGGGTTTAGGGAAAGATGGATGGTGCTAAATACAGGGATATTCTTGAGCAAAACCTGTACCACTCTGTGTGTGATTTGAGGCTAGGATGGAGGTTCACCTTCCAGCAGGACAATGACCCCAAAAACACTGCTAAAGCAACACTTGAGTGGTTTAAGGGGAAACATGTAAATGTGTTGGAATGGCCTAGTCAAAGCCCAGACCTCAATCCAATAGAAAATACAAGGTCAGACTTAAAGATTGCTGTTCACAAGCGCAAACCATCCAACTTGAAGGAGCTGGAGCAGTTTTGCAAGGAGAAATGGGCAAAAATCCCAGAGGTAAGATGTGGCAAGCTCATAGAGACTTAGCCAAAGCGACTTGGAGCTGTGATAGCCTCAAAAGGTGGCTCTACAAAGTATTGACTTTAGGGGGGTGAATAGTTATGCACATTGACTTTTTCTGTTATTTTGTGCTATTTGTTGTTTGCTTCACAATAAAAAAAAAAAACATCTTCAAAGTTCTGGGCCCGTTCTGTAAATTAAATGATGCAAATCGTCAAACAATCTATGTTAATTCCAGGTTGTGAGACAACAAAACATGAAAAATGTCAAGGGGGCTCAATACTTTTGCAAGGCACTGTATATCCAGTATTGTGTGTAAATAATAAAAACTTTGTGATAACAATCAATCTCAAATATAATGACTATAAAACAGAACATGTATATAATGAGTAGAAACATAGGTGAGAAAGTCCAAAAGGTGAAACAATCCTATGGTAAATATATATATATGGAGTCTACCACGAAAATTTGTTGCTCATAAGTGGGGTACAAAGGCCTCAGCAGGCATGTAGAGCATCAGGGATAGTGTGCCCTCCACCCGAGATAAAGGGTATACACTCTTACCGGAAATAGTGGACTCAAATGTCAGCGACAACGAGTCAATCAGTCGAGGATAGCCCGATCAGCAGATTTTTTTTTTTTTTATGTTCATGGCAGGTCCCTGGGCTGTACTGCCTTATCAATGGCCCTTAGAAGAATGCTCCCTACACTTGTGGACATTGGGAAGAATTTGCCCCCCTACAGATAGCTAAAAAAGATGAATTTTGTCAGTGGCATCTTATCTGAGAGGCAGAACTTGCTCATTGCTTTAGGAACCCCTAGCAACCTCCTGAAGAACCCCAGGCTTCCATGGAACCCTGGTTGAGAAACTCTCCTCTAAAGTGTTACTGTAATGCCCCGTACACACGGTCGGACATTGATCAGACATTCCGACAACAAAATCCTAGGATTTTTTCCGACGGATGTTGGCTCAAACTTGTCTTGCATACACACGGTCACACAAAGTTGTCGGAAAATCCGATCATTCTGAACGCGGTGACGTAAAACACGTACGTCAGGACTATAAACGGGGCAGTAGCCAATAGCTTTCATCTCTTTATTTATTCTGAGCATGCGTGGCACTTTGTGCGTCGGATTTGTGTACACACGATCGGAAATTCCGACAACGGATTTTGTTGTCGGAAAATTTTATAGCCTGCTCTCAAACTTTGTGTGTCGGAAAATCCGATGGAAAATGTGTGATGGAGCCCACACACGGTCGGAATTTCCGACGACAACAAGGTCCTATCACACATTTTCCGTCGGAAAATCCGACCGTGTGTACGGGGCATTACACTTAAAAACATTTTTTTTTACTATTGCCTAACTAGCCAAACTCTGTTTTAGTATCTTGTAATTACTGCTTACACCATATGGCTTGATTTACAGCTAGGTATAAATACGTATCATTAATTTTCATGGAAGGGCAAAGAGGATTGCGTACGAAGGACCCAGCAGAATATAATTATTGTTATTAAGTACTTCTGTCAGCGACAAAGCAGCCCATGTGACTTTGGGCCCAGAAGACAATACAGCCCTGAACTCATATATTAATAAATGAAAAAGGTTAGTGACACATATGACAGCAAAGAGGAGAGAGCATGAATGCGTTCCCATAGTAGGAAACATGGGTATTAACCTATCAGCAGGGGAAGAGGCTTGCTCTGTCCCTGCTGTATGTGCTTGGATCAGAATGGATAGAAATCAGGTAGAGAAAGGGTAATTGCTAGAAAACCTTTGATAAAGCAGCAAGGATTACAGTGAAAATGCCGCCATCATACTGAAATTGTGTTATATTAGCATCAGTCAGGCTTTTTTTACTGAGCACAGGGCAACAAGTAGACTATTCTGTGAACATTGACTGTCAGGAGAGAAAAGATTGCTAATCCTGTAATAAATAATCTTATAGTATGATTCAACCAATACAATACCGACCTTTTTACAGTCATAGCACCCTTGAAGGAGAAGTACAGCCAAAGCTTGTTTTCCTTTCAAATTTGGCTGTTATGCCGCGTACACACGAGCGGACTTGCCAACAGGCTAAACTCCGTCGGCATTTCCAACGGAAAGATTTAGAACATGTTCTATATCTGAGTCCGTCGGAAATGCCGACAGAAAAAGTCAGATGGGGCATACACACGGTCGGGATGTCCGACCGAAAGCTCCCATCTGACTTTTTCTGTCGGGAAGTCCGGCCGTGTGTACGCGGCATTAGAAATTCCAATACCTATAATTTAATAGTTAGTTATGATTAGATAGCTAGTTAGTTATTCTTTCAAATTTTTGGATTTTCATTCTTATTTTTGGATTTTCGAACTTTCGAAATTTACAAATTTTTGAATTTACAAATTGCGATCATAACGAATGACCCGAAAAATGAAAAAAAAATAAATAAAAGAATGAATGAAACGAAAACAAACAAATTTTTCAGCAGTGTTCATGTTTAGAGACTTGTGTGCAAGTGTTTCACACACATATGGGTTGGACTTGATGGGCTTGTGTCTTTTTTCGACCTCACCTACTATGTAACTATGTATGTACAGCTTACCAGTCCTTAGATATGTGGCAGCATTTGTTTCTATTTGACAGGGTAGGAACATTTTCAGAACATACAGAAATTCTTGCTGATCTTGTCAGAAATGGTGTGCTCTTGTCATTTCTTGCTAGCGAATTTACAAATTTTCGAATTTACGAATTTATGAATTGCGATCATAACGAATGAAACGAAAAACAAAAAAAGAAAAAAAACCGTATGAACCGAAAACAAAAACGAACACATTTTTCGGCAGTGCTCATGCCTACTCTTCAGCATTAAAATGTGAGTGGAAACTCCTACCGGGGGCGAACAGGTCCCATCCATTTATGTGGTGATGATGTTGGCAAGATCGGTCAAAGACCAGCAAGAAAAGCAACAGAGAGAAAGCTTGGGGGATCATAGATGAAGGGGACACTAGATCCCCTTATTAGTGAACACTAGCTCCTTCTTAAGGTGAGGGGAAGAAGTAGGCCATTTAATTCATTCTCATCTGCCCAGATTTAGACTTTAAGGCATCCACATATTAGAAATTGTGATATCAACCATTACATTTTTCCTTTTAGTTATGTTACGGCGAAGGTATTCAGGATTGCTTTGACTACATGGGGGCATCTTCACACTATACTGTACAGCACGCCTTCGCGCTTATTCTGTGATTTGACGTGATTTATCTGCTGTCCAGGGCACACATGGAGCTAATCAGTGCTCACAATTTGCAGGCTACTTCCTTGGGGATCACACTCCAGATATTTTTTTATTCTTTGCTGATTCAACATGATTTCACAGAATATACATGGGATTGACTCCCTAGACACAACCTACATGGCAGATAAGAAATGGTGAAGTCATACAAATGGGGTTGAAAGGACACCTTTCCTTTATGTGCAGTATCAGACTGGATATGTCTTTCTTTTCTCTGTAGAATAGAGTCAGTAAAAATAAACTTTTTCTACTCCATAGAACAAAGGCAGCAGAGTAGTATCTGAAGTCCCGGTATTCTCAGCACCAATAGGTCTAGTCAGATTGTCTCAATAACATAATGGATACTGAAAATGAGACGTGAAGTCAATCACTGCAGTTCTGCAACACAATGACACACAAAAAAAAAAAAAAAATATATATATATATATATATATATATATGTATATATATATATATATATATATATATATATATATATATATATATATATATATATATATACACCGATCAGAAATAACTTGCCCACCTACCATAAAATTATGACTGCCCACTTAATATTGAGTAGGTTCTCATTTTGCCACCAAAACAGCCCTGACCCATCGAGACATGGACTTCACTAGACCTCTGAAGGTATGCTGTGGTATCTGCCTACACCGGCTTGCCTTCTTCCTATAGTGCATCCTGGTGCCATCTCTTTTCTCAGGTAAGTGAAGCACAGGCACCCCGCCATCCACATGATGTAAAACAAAATGTGATTCCTCAGACCAGGCCACCTACTTCCATTGAAGGAGATGGTTATGGCGTAAACTGTGATCAATGATGCCAGGAACCATAAGTCTTAAGCCTCGTACACACGATCGGATTGTTAGCCAACAAAACCGTGGACTTTTGAGCGAAGGGCGTTGGCCCAAACCTGTCTTGCATACAAACGGCAAGGAATTGTTGGCCAACAAACACGAACGTACTGACGTACTATGTGGTTTTTCAGCTCTGTAGCACCACCCTTTGGTCTCCTTCTGCTAATTTCGTGTTAGTAGAAGTTTGGTGAGTGTTGATTCGCGCTTTTCATTTCGCGCTTTTCAGTTTGTTTCTGAATGGCTGTTCTGTAACCAGACATGTTACGGAATAGGAGGAGATAACGTGTTATTTATTATTGGCCTTGGAGTTATTGCTTTGACATTATTTTTTTGGTTGAATAATGATTTGATTTGGTAAATTTTCTATATTTTTGGATGCATAGAATGCACTTTTTGGTTAAGTTCTATTGGCAGATAGCATGCCTAATTTTATTTGTTTTCTTTTTTTAATGCACAATAAAAATATTGTGTAGAATAATACTTGGCTATGTGTTTTACTTCAAATGACAGTTTGGGAGTCGGCAGTTACATTTTAAAAAATACAATGTAAAATTAACAAGGGACACCAACATAGTTGTATCTTTGATCTTAAAAACTACGGGATAATGGTGTTGTGGTAACTTGCCCAAGTAAAAAAAAATAAAAAAGCATAATAATATTATTCTTGATATCACTAGAAAAAAAAAGCCATTGAAAATTAGTTTGCAATAACTCCATCAGTATCACCAGCAAAGCAGCTTCATTATTATCCCATTAAAGAAGAAGAGAATTGTGCGCTGCATTTCGAGATTTCATAATTTGCCGCGTCACAAATGTTAATTCTCCATTACGAACGCTAGTTTACAAGACCGACCGCTTCCGGCTCGTCCTTGCTTCCGAGCATGCGTGTTTGTACTTTGGACTTTTGTCAGACGGACTTGTGTACACACGCTCGGAAAATCCGACAACACACATTTGTCCGCGGAAAATTTTAAAACCTGCCATCCAACATTTGTCCACGGAAAATCTGACAATTGTCCAATGGAGCGTACACACGGTCGGATTTTCCACCAACAGCCTGTCATCACACATTTCCCGTCGGAAAATCCGATCGTGTGTACGGGGTTTTAGGCTGAGGATGGTGTGACAATGGACAAAGGAAAGGGGGAGTCATACAACGATATAAGCGGATGGTGATATCCAGCAGAGTGGTGTAGATAGTCCACAGCTCAGGGCTGGCCTCTTGAGGGAAGCGGAAGCACGCTCCAAAACATGTTGAAAAAAAGCAGAAAAAGAGGCGCCTTCTAAGTGCAGACAGTGTAAAATTTAATGGAGCAAAGTATAAAAACACTCACATGGAGGTAAATATATGTCAGCATATCAGGATGGTCCTGCTGTGGTGAGTCTCTGTGCACTTCTTTTTCTGCTTTTTTTCATATACGTCCATTGCTCTGTGGTCCTGTTCTATTGCTCGCGCATTCATTGTAAATGCTTTTGGCTGTGAACACAAATCAGCATGGGACCCCTGACCAGTCTACGGCTACACAGCCTCATACACAACAAACTGCGATGCATTGTGTGTTCTGACACCTTTCTATTGGAACTAGCATGAACTAGAACTAACTTTTTCAGCAATCTGAGCTACAGTAGCTCTTCTATTGGATCGGACTATACAGACCAGCCTTCGCTCCCCATGTGCATTAATAGGCCTTGGTTGAAATCCACCCAAATTGCCAGATGCCATATTACTTTGACTATGCAAATGTGCCTTTTTTTCTCTCCAATACCTGCCATTCCTACCCCTTGTGAAAGACAGGGGTAACCATACAAGCCCTATCTGGTATGGATCATGGGGGTGGGCACAGGGGCGGACTGAACATTTGGGCACTCGGGCACTGCCCGAGGGCCCCATGCCACTAAGGGGACCCATCAGGGTTGCCAGCCTCAATAAAACCAGTGACAGTATGTAAAAATCTGTGTTTTTTTAAAAGTCCCAAGATTATAGCCGCCCCGCCTCTCGAGTACCTTTTCAGTGTGTGTATGTGTATTCTGTGTGTGTATACTGTGTGTGTATATTGTGTGTCTGTGTGTGTATACTGTGTGTGTATATTGTGTGTCTGTGTGTGTATACTGTGTGTGTATATTGTGTGTCTGTATACTGTGTGGCCCCATAATCTATTGCCTGGGGGCCCCATGATCTCCTATTGCCTGGGGACCCCATAATCTCCTATTGCTCGGAGGCCCCATAATCTTCTCCTATTGCCCGGGGGCCTCATAATATCCTATTGCCCGGAGGGCCCCATGAGTTGTCAGTCCACCCCTGGGTGGGCATTTTTTTTTTTAATTTGCACAAAATCATTTGTTTTCACTGGATGTATCTGTATACTGTGACTTGTCTGAAGACATGTGCACTGCCGAAAAATGTGTTCGTTTTCATTTTCATTTCATTGTTTGGTTTTTTTTGGGGGTCATTCGTAATGATTGCAATTCGAAATTAAAATTAAAATCCGAAAATAAGAAAGAAAATCCAAAAATTTGAAAGAATTACAAATAACTAATTAATAATAACTATTAAATTATAGGTATTGGAATTTCCTTTCAAATGTGGCTGTTAGTGAACGTAATGAATACGAATTTATCCGAAGTTACGAATTATCCGAAATAACAAATGCCACTTCTAAACAAATGGAACAGAACAAATTAATAATAAATAATAATGATAATAATAAAAAGTTTTTATTATTATTATTATTGTTATTTATTATTATTATTAATTCGTTACGTTCCATTCATTTAGATGTGGCATTCACCCCATCTCTCCCCTGATTGGCTGACTGATTTTGATTGACAGCCGCGGGAGCCAATGGCACCTTTGTTGTGTCTCAGCCAATCAGGAGGAGTTTCTGGGACAGCTAAGACTCTCGTGGACATCGCTGGAGAGAGAAGGGGCTCAGGTAAGTAATTAGGCGGTGTTGGGGACACTGCTACACACAGAAGGTTTTTTATCTTAATGCATAGAATGCATTAAGATAAAAAAACCTTCTGCCTTTACAACTCCTTTACGTTATTATTAGTTCGTTATTATTTCAGATTTTCAAATTTTCAGGTTTTTGAATTTTCAAATTTCGAATTTCCGAATTTTGGAGTTTACAAATTTACAAATTTTCAAATTTATGAATTTACGAATTTACGAATAATCAAAATTACGAACATTCTAAAAAATTCATTAAATGGGCTTTTGTTAATTTGGATACTTCTGGATTAACAAATTTGTCGAAATTCATTTAAAAAACGAATTTGGAACGAAACTCATTGCACATGTCTACTTGTCAGCAATGGATTCATGCAAAGTTGTAAAGGTAATGTCAATTCTACTTTTAAGACACTGCTATTTTTTTTTTTTTTATTTGCAATCAAATTTTTTATATCATTGCTTTATTTTTGATCAGATGTTTTAGATGATCCTTCAGTGTTACACAAATAGTATTAATAGTAATTTTGCTTCTATCAATTACTTGCAATTTAAAAAGTTTAATGATAACAAAAGTAAAGAAAATTAGTGAAAACTGATCATTGGGTTTATAAACCACCTGACTGGCTTGAAGATGCTTGGAAATTTTTAATCTGATCTCTTACTCTCCACAACATTGATTAAGCCTGATCAAAAGGTGCTCAATTAACTGGGACAAAGTTTTAATTTTTCTCATACATCTTAAAATCAGTACTTTTTTGCTAGAAAATTGCTTAGGATCCCCAAACATTATGTGGCACAATACTGAACTGAATCTATTCCCTCTTGAGAAGAGGGGATTAGGAGGGGATATGATCAACATGTACAAATACTTAAGGGGTCCATATAGTGAATAGGGGTGAGCCGAACACCCTCCTGTTCGGTTCGCAGAAGAACATACCGTACAGGCAAAAAATTCGGGCAGAACACACGAACACCGTTAAAGTCTATGGGACACGAACATGAATAATCAAATATGCTCATTTTAAAGGCTTATGTGCAGGTTATTGTCATAAAAAGTGTTTGGGGACCGGGTCCTGCCCCAGGGGACATGTATCAATGCAATTTTTTTTTTCAAAAACGACCGTTTTTTCGGAAGCAGTGATTTTTTTAATGCTTAAATTGAAACAATAGTATACAGTATGCCTGTAAAGTGGCACATTTTTCCCGTGTTTAGAACAGTACCACAACAAAATGACATTTCTAAAGGAAAAATTGTCATTTAAAACTGATCGCAGCTGTAATGAATTGTTGGGTCTCGGCAATATAGATAAAACTCATTGAAAAAAAGAGCATGGGATACCCCCCAGTCCATTACCAGGCCCTTTGGGTCTGGTATGAATATTAAGATTAAGATTAAGAATATTAAAATTTAAAAAAAAAATTGCCTGGGGGTTACCCTAAAATCCATACCAGGCCCTTCGGGTCTGATATGGAAATTAAGGGGAACCCTGTGCCAATTTTTTTTAAAAAATGGCGTATGGGTCCCCCCCCAAAATCCATACCAGATATTCCAGGTCTGGTATGGATTTTAAGGGGAACCCTGCGCCAAAATAAAAAAAAAATGGTGTAGGTATCCCACCCAAAATCCATACCAGACCCTTTTCCGAGCAGGCAACCTGGCAGGCCGCAGGAAAAGAGGGGGGGACAAGAGAGTGCTCCCCCCTCTTGAACCGTACCAGGCCACATGCCCTCAACATGGGGAGGGTGCTTTGGGGTAGACCCCAAAGTACCTTGTCCCCATGTTGATGGGGACAAGAACCTCATCCCCACAACCCTTGCCCAGTGGTTGTGGGGGTCTGACGGGCAGGGGGCTTATCGGAATATGGAAGCCTCCTTTAACAAGGGGATCCCCAGATCCCGGCCCCCCGTGTGTGAAATGGTAACGGGGTACAAATGTACCCCTACCATTTCACAAAAAAAGTGTCAAAATGTTAAAAACAACAAAACACAGCTTGGGACAAGTACTTTATTAAAAAATTAAAAAATAAAAATGCCCCACGATATCCATTCTTCTTCTATTACGCTGCCCGGACCAAAAATAATCCGGGACCGACCCGTCTCCATGGGAGGCTCCCGCGGTCTGACGCGTCTTGGCTTGTGACAGCTCTTATATAACTGAGGGTGAGGCCACCCGGTGATGTAACCGGGTGACCCCCCCATCTGATACCACGGGACTTCCCCATGGCTTCTCCGTGGCATTAGATGGGGCAGGGTCACGCGTTTACGTAACCGCATTGCCTGAAGGGTCTGGTATGGATTTTGGGTGGGACCCCTACGCCATTTTTTTAAAAAAATTGGCGCAGGGTTCCCCTTAATTTCCATATCAGACCCTAAGGGCCTGGTATGGATTTTAGGGGGACCCCCCTCGCAATTTCTTTTTTACATTTTGGTTTGGGGTTCCCCTTAATATTTATACCAGACCCAAAGGGCCTGGTAATGGACTGGGGGAGAATCCCATGCTTTTTTTTCAATGAGTTTTATCTATATTGCCGAGACCCGACAATTCATTAAAGCCACGATTAGTTTTAAATGACAATTTTTACTTTAGAAATGTCATTTTGCGGTGGTATTGTTTTAAACACAGGAAAATGCGACACTTTACAGGCATACTATAGACACCCCCCAGGCACAATATTTAAAGGAATATTTCATTTTTATTGTTCCAGCATATTGTTTTTAAGCATAAAAAAATCACTGCTCCCGAAAAAACGGGAAAAAAAAATGTTTGCATTGATACATGTCCCCTGGGGCAGGGCCCAGGTCAATTATGACAATAACTTGCATATAAGCCTTTAAAATGAGCACTTTTGATTTTTCATGCAAGTGTCCTATAGACTTTAACGGTGTTCCAGTGGCTTTCGAATTTCCCCCGAACACTGCATATTGTTCGGTGTTCGCAGAACATCCGAACAACTAAAGTTCGGCCCGAACTTATGCTCTGGCCGAACCGTTCGCCCATCACTAATACTGGACTTGGTGTTGAGTTATTCACTTTAAGGTCATCACTGAGGACAAGGGGGCACTCTTTACATCTGGAGGAAAAAAGATTTCATCTCCAAATACAGAAAGATTTCTTCACAGTAAGAGCTGTGAAAATGTGGATTAGACTCCCTCCGGAGGTGGTTCTGGTCAGCTCAGTAGATTGCTTTAAAAAAAGTCCTGGATTCTTTCCTAAATGTACATAATATAACTTGGTACAGTGACATTTATAGGTAAAGCTGATCCAGGGAAAATCTGATTGCCTCTTGGGGGATCAGGAAGGAAGTTTTTCCCCTGCTGAAGCAAATTGGATCATACTTTGCTGGGGTTTTTCGCCTTCCTCTGGATAAACTGTGGGTGAAGGATTGTATATATGGGATTGTATTTTATTTTTTTGGTTGAAGTAGATGGACTTGTGTGTTTTTTCAAGCTGACTACCTATGTAACTATGGAACAATATTTGCACAATCATTTATCAAACATTTATTGTGAGGAAAATCTAAACTAAAATGAATTTTAGTGCACAAAAACGAAATATAATACCCATTTTCTAAAATATAAAATATGGGGTTGATTCCAACAAATAGATACCAAACATGTCAAGATTCAGAATTGCATGTGTGCAATGCTAACAAACTAAGGTACCTAAAATTTTTCATGGGTGACGCTTTTAAAATTCTTTACAGTTTATTAGTTTGGAGTTAACCATGAAATATGGCCCTGGGATTTTTGCTTTCACTCCAACATCGGCGGCAGGTGGCCCTTCTTACTACCGTGAAAATGATCCTGCGGCCGAAGCTGCAGCCATGAACTTGTTTTAACCACTTCCATTCCAGGACACTTTGGAACCTAGGACATTTTAATACATTATAAGGTATACCTCTCTTTCTGGACGAATCAACTGGTATTTCTTTCACTTATAGGACAAATATCACAAAACGTTTTTAATGGTATATTTAACGGACCAAAAGAAAATAAGAAAAGCAGTTACATTGATACTAAAGCTTACATTTTAAAAGAAAATTAAATAACAAACATGTTATACTTACCTGCTCTGTACAATAGTTTTGTACAGAGCAGCCCCCGATCCTACTCTTCTCTGGACCCAACCGGAGCTTCTGGCTCCTCCCCAATGAGTGCCCCATCAGAAAGCCGCTTTCTAGGGGGGCACTCATGCAGGCTCACTTCCGAGACTCCCTGTCTGTGTATATTGACACAGACAGCTGGACTCAGCCCCACCCTCAGCTCCCTCATCAAAGGATTAGATTGGCAGGAGCCATTGGCTATCAATCTGCCCAGTGAGGAGGGACAGAACCAAACGAGCCGCTGCTCTTGCGAACATCGCTGGATTGAGATCGGGCTCAGGTAAGCATACGTTTTTTACCTTAACCACTTTGCGCCCAAAAGACGGCTACAGCACGGGCTTAAAAAGCCGTGGGAGGGCGTATATGGACGTCCTCCCTGCTCGCGCTGCCTGCGCGCCCCCTGCGGGCCCCCTGCGGCACACAGGCGGTGCGCTCTGTGGTTGCCAAGACCTTGGGACTCAGCTGATCACAGCTCAGAGATAAGGGCCGATAACAGCCCTTTACCACCTGATCAGCTGTCAGCCAATGACAGCTGATCAAGTGATGTAAACAGAAGCCGGTCAATAAAGCCAATTGCCCTCTTCTATAAGAGGGGCATCGGTCCCACACAGTGACCACCAGTGCTGCTAATTAGTGCCCAACAGTGCTGCTAACCAGTGCCCAGCAGTGTTACCTACCAGTGCCCATCAGTACTGCTAATCAATGCCCACCAGTGCCACCTATCAGTGTCCATCAGTGCTTACCGCCAGTGTCCATCAGTGCCACATATCAGTGCCCTTTAGTGCCACATATCAGTGCCCATTAGTGCCACCTATCAGTACCAACTATCAGTGCCCATCAGTGCCACCTATCAGTGCAGCCTCATCAGTGCCTCCTGATCAGTGCCCATCGGTACCACCTTATAAGTGCCTATCAGTGCAGCCTCATCAGCGTACATCAATGAAGGAGAACAATTACCTGTTTGGAAAATGTTATAACAAACTATAAAAATTATATATTTATTTTTTCAAAGAAATGTTTTGTTTGTTTAGCAAAAAAAAAAAAAAAAAAACAGCGGTTAAATACCACCAAAAGAAAGCTCTATTTGTGTAAAAAAATTATAAAAACTTCATATGGGTAGAGTGTTGCATGACCGCGCAATTGTCATTCAAAGTGTGACAGCGCTGAAAGCTGAAAATTGGCCTGGGCAGGAAAGGGCTATATGTGCCCGGTAAGCAAGTGGTTAATGCATAGAATAGATTAAGATAAAAAACCTTAAGGCTTTAGAACCACTTTAAGAAATCTATTTTAAAAAGCCATAAGACAAATCGTTTTGCAAGTATACAGTACATGCACATTTTTAGCTTGCAGCTTCAGAGTGTTTGCAAAAAAAGAAAAAAAAAGAAAGAAAAGAAAAAGTTTGTTCAGCCTAACATCCACCTAATTTTAGAAGAGCGAACTTTTCTTCTTTACTAGAAAAAAAAAAAAAAAAAAGTTGTCGACAGATGATGATATAACAATTAAAGGCAATTTGTCCTCTTTTATACTGGGCTGGAATGCATGAATCAGTAATTACAAAGTGTTGCTCTCCGATTCTCCACTCACTTTCATCTTCCCGAGGAGATTAATGACCACTGTTGGCACGCAAGCTGCTCTCTATTTATCAAACTGTGTCTTGTGTGGCAACTGATTGTCCTGTAAAACAAGAGAAGAAGGTGTACGGAACATAGAACATTACAAAAATAAAAACTAGGTACGCTTGTGTCACTATTGAGTGTCCCCCTCCTCAGAAAAAAAAAAGACTCCAAAACATGAAAAATGAGAAAAATGATTATAAAATACAGTAACGGAAAATCAAAATAAAATGCCAGGCTACCATCTGCCAGGAGCTGACAATCTGTAGATCCATCAGCGAACAGTAATGCTGGTATGACTCTTCTGTATGCTTGTTTTACCTGCACACTGTGGACATTTTGAGAACTGTGCCTTTTATATTAATGAGGGCCAAGTACAGATTCAGTTTGGTGCACTGTGTAGAGGTTCTCCGGTTTGATTTTGATTAGACATGTGCAATTCGTTTAGTTCCGAATTTGTTTTTTAATGAATTTTGACAAATTTGTTCATTTGGAAAAATCAGAATTAACAAAAACCTGTTTAACAAATTTTTCCGAATATTCGTAATTCGAATATTCTAAAATTCGTAAATTCGTAAATTTGTAAATTTGTAAATTCGAAATCCGAAATTCGAAAAACCAAATAACCCGAAAATCTGAAATAATAACTAACTAATAATAACTAAACTATTACTAACTATTAAAATATAGGTATTGGAATTTCCTTTCAAATTTGTCTGCTAGCCGATGTAACGAATACGAATTTATCCAAAGTTACGATTTATCCGAAATAGCGAATGCCGTATCTAAACGAATTGAACGTAACAAATGAATAATAATAAATAACAATAATAATAATAACAACGTTTTATTATTATTATTTGTTAATTCGTTCTTTTCCATTTGTTTAGATGCAGCATTTGTTATTTCAGATAATTCGTAACTTTGGATAAATTTGTATTCGTTACGTCCGCTAGCAGACAAATTTGAAAGGAAATTCATATACCTATAATTTAATAGTTAGTTATTATTAGTTAGTTAGTAAGTTATTCTTTCTTATTTTCAGATTTACGAATTTTTTAAATTTACAAATTTTTGAATTTACGAATTGCGATCATAATGAATGACCCCAAAAAAACCCGAATGAAATGAAAACAAACTAATTTTTTCGGCAGTGCACATGTCTACGCAGAATGGACTTCAAACACGCCTTCCTCTCTTCATCTTCATTACACGGTGGAATGATGAGACTAGTAGTTGATGCAAGATAAGCTTGCTTTTGCTTCCAGTTCAGCTCACAGGAGGTGACAACGATTCTGTATTCCTGGCAAGATGGTATTTTTGGTACTTGCTAAAAAATGTTCTTAACCACCGGAAGATTTTAGCTCCTTCATGACCAGGCCATTTTTTTGCTATTTAGCACTGCATTACTTTAACTGGTAATTGCACGGCCATACCCAAACAAAATTTATATAATTTTTTTTCACACAAATTGAGCTTTATTTTGATGGTATTTGGTCACTACTGGGTTTAAAATTTTCTGCGATATAAACAAAAAAAGACCTAGAATGTTGAAAAAAAAAAGCAATATTTTTTACTTTCTGCTACAAAACACATCCAATTAAAAAAAAAATTTAAAATCTAATTTCCTAAGAAATGTTGTCAAAAATGTATTCTGCTACGTGTCTTTGATAAAAAAAAAACAAATAAGTGTTTATTGATTGTTTTGTGCAAAGGATATAGCTCCTACAAACTATGGTATATATACTGGAATTTTAATTTTTTTATGCTACTAATGGCGGCGATCAGCGACTTATGATGGGACTGTGATAGTGGGCACAATCACAGCGGGTGCAGCAGGGATGGGGGAGTGGGGTGCCCATGTGCATGCCCAAAACCCAGAAGCAGGCAGCGTGGTACGGTTAAGTCGTTTTGCCTGTGCGCGCTGCCCATCTACAGTACATTGTGGGTGGGCGGTCTACAAGTGGTTAACCTGAAAAAAGGAAAATGAATGCAGCCACCACATCTGAGGTATGGAAAGCAACAATGTACTACATTTTTTAAGGAGTTTCTATGTGAAGAAGGAACGTTAAAACTTTAAAGTATATAAAAAGACAAAATCTTTAAGAGAGGAAGAGAGGATGTTGAACCACTTCACTACTGCCATACGTTTAATACGTGTATGGACGTGTATCTCTGATGAGACATCATTGATCTGAGAAGCTCTCTACCATGTGATTGCTGTGATGACCAATTACAATGATCACAAATGTAAACAGTGCAGTGTTTACATCTGAGAGCCCACCCCTTCCTCTCAGAATGGAGGAAGGGGAGGGATTTGTTTTTAGCAATGAAAATGATCATTCATAGTAAAGGGTTTTAACTGATCGTAAAATATTTTTTTTTTTTAATCCCTTTCACACCCACCTCTCCTGTCCATCCCATCTTCAGCCTTCCCTTAACCCTCTTCCTCTTCTCTATTTCCCCCAAGAAATATAAGCAAAAAATGTATTGTGATTGGGGTGTCTACGTTCAAAAAAGGGGTAATTTGGGGGATATACTTACTGTCTTGACATTTATTATTCAATATGTTTTATAACAGAAAGTAGCAGAAATTGTTTTTTTTTTCTTTTCTTTTTTTTTCTTTTTCTTTTCCCGTTATATAGGAAAAGTAAAATGCTTAAGTTGAAGCAAGGTCCATTACTGATTCTATTAGGTGGGATTATGAAGACACATGTGGAGAAGTTCCCAGTAGGTCTAATCATATAGCACACTACTCCTCACTAGTAATGAAGAATAGAAGGGCACGTCCAGAAGACATTGAAAAGAAGTCCACTCACTGCTCCACTTCGGCTGATGTAGCCTGTGAGTGGTAAAATAAGCTCTGTGTAGAAGTTTAAATTGTATTGGCTTATCACTCACGGAGACTAAAGTAAGAGTAGATGTATCCCAAATATCTTCCCAGTCCTCTGCCTCAAGGTCTTATATGTCCTGTTTCCATTTATATCACAAAGCAGTGAGTTCTTGAGAGGTAGCTTGGATCATTTGTCAATATATGGTAGATGATGGCCACGCTACGCTACAAAGGATTACGATTTCCCTTGAAAATGGCAATTAAGGTTGTGTGCAACCTGTAGGTAACAGGAGCGAAAGGAGGGAGGTTAAGCCACGCCTGTAGAGTGAGTGAGGAACAGAATAAGCTTTTGTTGGCTTGTAATATCCGGTAGGGTTCTAATACCAAATTTAGCCTAAATTTGTGAGTCAGGTATCTTCAAAAGTTTAAAAAATTAGGATTAGTGACTTGCCCTGGCTGGGAGAAGGGTAATAGCCCCCAGCACAGGGGTTGGCTGACATCACTTCAGGGTGGATCTATGGTTCCAGACTCCACCACATTTCTCCTCCATCCAAGGGAGTACCATCCCACTAAGTGCAGACTCCATCCCTCTCCAGCAGGACTTCTTCCCTGGCTCTCCTCTTTGGGTTCTGTACCCTCCTCAACCAGAAAGGGCAGCTTGAGGATTTGTGCTAGGCCCAAACAGACTGCTGGCCTCACATGCACAAACTCTGCACATACCTCCCCTGGCTGCAGCTCTGAGAGAAAAGAAGACCTCACCAGGCTGCTCCCAAAATATATATATCCTCCCCCAGCCACTGGCAATGAACCTACTCAGATCCTAATTTGACAGGCGCGTGGGTGCAGGTGTACGGTCCCAAACACAGATAGCGTGTATTCAGGACCACTCACCCACACCTGCACACCTATCAAATTAGGACCTGCGGCTGTGTTCATACACAAGCTGCATAGAGTAACAGATAGCTCCAGCCACACAAACTGCTCATTCACACTGTATGGGTCAGAGAACCCGTGTGAATGAGCCCTTAATTTTTTAAAATTAGTTTTTACAATTTTTTCAAATTTGTTTTTACAATTTTTTTTAAATACTGTTTTCACAATGCTTTTAATTAATTTTTTCACATTTTTTTTAAATATTTTTTTTTTACAATTTGAACTTTTTTTTTTTTTTTTACAATTTGTTATTATTTTACATTTTTACAATTATTTTTTTACATTTGTTTTTATTTTTATACACCGCATGGGGAGGAGGGCTTTGGTGAGATATCAGGGGTCTAAACAAATCCCTGACATCTCACCTTTGAGATACCTTTGGCCCCCTACAAGAGGACCGGAGGTACCCACCTATCGGCAGCCCTGGCCCCAGGAACATCAGTAACCCTGAGCTTAGGGAAGAAAGAGCCGAGTGAAAGACTATAAATAAATTTACTACTCAGGAGAACTAAATTTGGCTAGTTACCTTCAATTATGGCAGGGTGGCTACACTCCATAAACGAGCATAAGGGGATAAACACTGGGCAGCTCCTAAAGACCATTGGGTTTCAACCCTCCATTCCTTAAGGGATTATTATATTATTACTATTATTATTATTGTTACTGTTATTAGTTTAAATCTATCTATCTATCTATCTATCTATCTATCTATCTATCTATCTATCTATCTATCTATCTATCTATCTATCTGTATGTCACTATGTCTCTTAATCCCTGCAGAGACTTGCCATTAACACATTTATCCTTTTAAACACTCAGCACTTACTTTCTTTTTAAACCCTTCTTCCGGTTTACTGCCTAGATGAATTGGACATCCCTGTTGGGATTTTATTGCAGCACTGCACTGTGTTAAGTGTTGGGTTTTATTATCTTTTTTAGAGAGTTCAGATCATCTACTATACACAGAGATATTATATAAATCACTCTCCACAGATGACTCGGGTACATGATGTTCCTGGCTTTACTGTACTTGAGATGATTTGGTTATGGATGGAGGGAAGACACTCGCTCCTTTTAAATTGCACGGCAATGACTGTGTCATGGAGGTTTGCAAAGTAAATTACTATTTGTGCTTTTCATTGAAAACAGGTAACAAGGTGATAAGAGTCTTGCAATGAAGATAACATTGATGATGGCTATTTAAACCCTCAGATTTTGAGTACCTATGGCACTTTCTGCAAACTATAAATAGTATACACTCATTAATCAGTTTATTGCGGGTGAACGCCTGTACACCTGCATATTCATTAAATGCTTTAATCATGGAATCACGTGACAGAAACACAATGCATGGAACCAAAAAAGAAGCAGGTCAGTGTCTTCAGTTAATGTTCACTTCAAATGCCAAAATGTGATCTAAGTGATGTTGACCATGGCATGATTGTTGGTTTCAGAAGTGCTGGTTTGAGGATTTGTATAACTGATGGTCTCTTTGGATGTGACCCACTGCTAGTAGATAGAAGCCTTGGCCATATTGTGCCCAACTGCTGGTCATAGGCACACTCATGACATTTCCGGCCATAAGCCTCTATAGCAGGGGTCTCCAAGCTTTCTAAAGTAAGGGCCAGTTTACTGTTCTTAAGAAGGACGGGGCGGGGGGGGGGGGCAGACTCTGCCCAGTGGTAGTAAACAATGCCCCATCATTGGTATTAGGGAAAGAAAAAGTGCCAAATTGTTGGTATCGGTGGGAGTAATAGTGCCCCATAATTGATGTCATTGAGGGGATAAAACTGCTCCATCATTGGTGTCAGTGGGGGTAAGAGTGCCCCATCATTGGTGTCAGTGGGAGGAATAATGCCCCATTGTTGGTATCAGTTGGAGTGATAGTGCCCCATCATTAGAGTCAGTCAGAGGAATAGTGCCCTATTGTTGGTGTCAGTCAGAGGAATAGTGTCCTATTGATGATGTCAGTCAGAGGAATAGTGCCCTATTGTTTATGTCAGCCAGGGGAATAGTGCCCCATCGTTGGTGTCAGTGGGAGGAATAGTGCTCCATCATTGGTGTCAGGGGAAGAAATAGTGCCCCATCATTGGTTTGAATGCTAGGAATGGTGCCCAATTTTTGGTGTCAGTGGGAGTAATAGTGCCCCATCTTTAGTGTCGATCAGAGGAATAGTGCCCTATTGTTGGTGTCAGTCAGAGGATCAGTGCCCCATTGTTGGTGTCAGCTGGGGGAATAGTGCCCCATCATTGATGTCAGTGGGAGGAATAGTGCCTCATCATTGGTGTCAGTGGGAGGAATAGTGCTCCATCATTGGTGTGAATGCTAGGAATGGAGCCCCATTTCTGGTGTCAGTGGGAGGAATAGTGCCCTATTGCTGGTGTCAGTGGCAGGAATAATGGCTCAAGGGCCAGATAAAGGCAAGGAAAGGGCCACATCCAGCCCCTGGGTCGCAGTTTGGAGACCACTGCTCTATATTTATGAAGAAAGGAATGTCCACACAAGAAGTTTATTTTCTGCACTTTACTGATGTTCTTGAAAGATGGCAGTAACATGTAGCATCACATTGATATGCTGATAGAACTGTTCAGCACAAATTGCCATACATAAGAGCAAACCTTCTGTAGTAGTCACTCAAGTGCAGAACACTAGAATACAATTATAAGCCATCTTCAGTTTGCATCTCCTCTCTCTTCTCCTTAAGAGCACCACAATGTTAGGACCCATCTTTCTGTACACTAGATCTGTAGCATTCTGCTCTATTCATAGCGACGGGGCCGGTGCTACCACTAGGCAAACTAGGCAGCCGCCCTAGGACGCCACTGGTGTTCCTACTCCCTTCTCTCTGCAGCAAGCAACTAAGTCTCAGCATCAGCAGGCAGCCGCCGCTCCGTTCCCACATAATGTCAGAGGCGCAGCGGCATTGGAGAACTGTGTCTGTGTCCCAAACATTCATTGCTGGGCACTGGTAGGCTGCATTTATTGGGCGCTGGTGAGGCTGAATTGATGGGCACTGGTGAGGCTGCATTGATGGGCACTGGTAGGCTGCATTTGATAGGCACTGATGAGGCTGCTTTGATGGGCGCTGGTGAGGCTGCATTTGATGGATGCTGGTGAGGCTGCATTTGATGGATGCTGGTGAGGCTGCATTGATGAGCGCTGGTAGGCTGAATTTGATGGACGCTGGTGAGACTGCAATGATGGGCGATGGTGAGACTGCATTTGATGGGCGCTTCATTAATAAGGTGGGTATACATGGGCAGGGCAAAGTGGGGTGGAGTCAAGGGTGGTGCCAATGGGGGGGGGGCGGCAAAATTAGGTTTCGCCTAGGGTGTCAAAAATTCTTGCAGTAGCCCTGCATACCCATATTAACAAGGTGAAACATTCCACTCTGTCAGCCGAGATTAGCAAAGTGCTTTCTGTAGTATACCAGTTGCACTGTCCATGTCCCACTCCATAGCTCTGCCCAGCCAGGCACGCTACCTTATGTTACTCTCTCACTTTCAGGGTCATTAGTACTCACTTCAGAGGGCTCTGACCTGGTCCATGAGGCTCTATGCAACCTGCTCACGATTCCATTCACACCGTATCAGAGTCAGGAGGTCTGTAGCTGCACCTACTGAATTCTGTACACTTGGAGCTTGGGGCTTCAGCCTTGGGCAGGTCCTTTGCAGTAGCCAACTACATATGTATAGCTCTGGTGTATTTGGCTCCCATGCCATATTCTGCCTAAGGTTCCTCCCATCCTGGATTTTATTTGGGCACTAACTACCCCCATTACATCACTAAAGAAGGACTTCTCTAAAAGGGGAGCTATCACTTGTTTCTAATTTTCCTCTTTACTATACTATAATGGGAGCAGAGCTTTCTAGTGGCCAGCCAGTTAACTGCATTTGTTAACATAAGTGTCCATTGCTGATAATGCTTTTCCAGCCACTGACCCACATGAGTATGCTGAGTATAAAATCAGAGTGATGTCGAATTTGTTCTGCATACTCCATTTGGATCAGTGATTTAGAAGGCAATTAAAGTGGTTGTTAAGCCACTCTGACCTCTTTATACTATCCGCTCTGTCTCCTAATGCTGTGTGCCCCTGTGTGTGTGATTTTAAAAAAAAAAAAGGTCTTTACCTGCTTTCAGAGCGCCTCTTGGCGCTCACGTGACCGGCCGCCTCTCTCCTCTCCCCGTCTGACAGCTGCAGCAGGAGGGGCCAAGAATTCCCTGCTGACGTCAGCCGAAAGGAGAGGAGGAGAGAGGCAGCGCGCCACGTGCGTGCCGAGCGACACTCTGAAAGCAGGTTTAGACTGCATTTTTATTTTTATAAATCACATACACTGGGGGACACAGCATTAGGAGACAGAGCGGATAGTATAGAAATGTAGATGTTATTTCAGCAGCAGGAGGGGAGGGGTGTCCACTGTCACTAGCTGACAGGCAGGGAGGGAGGGGGGAGAGGAGGATAGAGGGGAGCAGGGCTGTGGATGACGGAGGCGCGTAAACTGACCACGGTGTCAGGGCTCAGCAGCCCTGATAAACAGTGGTCAGTTTACAGGGGGGAGGGTAGAAATTGGCAGGATCAGCCATTTATTTTAGGTTAAACAAGGGGCCAAATTACACAGCACAAGCACTGTGCTGTATAACATGCTTTAAAGGGACAGAATCCTTTTTTTTTTTTTTTTAGGGTGACAAAGGCTTTAAACAAGAGGATCAACACAACAATCAGGCAACTGGCATTAAGAGTAGAATGGATTATTAGTGGCAATCTATTTTTTCTTTACTTCTCTGAGGAGAGAATTCCTTGTTCCTTGTAGCCCAAGGAAGTTGACCGGTCATGCCTGTTAAAGTGTTTATCCATCTCTCACAGTCTGTATTCATCTATGACTGTCTGGGTCACCAGTGGAAGGCATGGGTTTCTTTGCTAAACAGATTCTGGGAAGATCTCAGTCTTGTTCAGGAGCCTCTTATGGAGCTATTATTTATTTATTTTTTAAATATTCCTAGTTTATGAACCCCAGATCTACCTCCCTGGCAACAAGGGATGAGCGGAATTGACAGTTTTAATGTTTCAGAAACTTTGGCAAAAATCTGAGGATAGCACTGCTACTCATTCACAAAAAATGTAAACATGTAAAAAAAGATTTAAAAAAACACACACTTAGGTAGGTCCTTTATTAAGAAAAACAAGTTCCAAAATGTGAATTCTCTGTCAATCACATCATCTAGTGGCATAGAGCCCCATCAGTCATAATGAATGATGCCTACTAGTCTGGCAAAAGAAAAAACTCTTGACCAAATCGACCTCTGACAACAGCTCGCCGCGAATGACTGCTCATTAGCTGGAAGCTTAATGCAAACAGGGTCTAGTATGCCCAGAGACATCATTGACCAAATATTTTTCGGCTACAAAAGTCAGACGGACGGCGACGGACCAAATCCGGCGGACAATCCGATCGTGTGTGGGCTTCCCCGGACTTTCAGTGGACTTTTCCAGTCGCAAATCTGACGGACTTTAGATTTGGAACATGCTTCAAATCTTTACGTCGTAACTCCGCCGGACCCAGAAATCCGCTCGTCTGTATGCTAGTCCGACGGACAAAAACCCACGCTAGGGCAGCTATTGGCTACTGGCTATCAACTTCCTTATTTTAGTCCAGTGAACGTCATCACGTACGAATCCGTCGGACTTTTGTGTGATCGTATGTAGGCACGTCCGTTCATTAGAAAGTCCGCTGCAAGTCCGCCAAAAGTCAGTCGAAAGTTTGTCGGGCGGGCTGTCGGACTTTTGTAGCCGAAAAGTCTGACCGTGTGTACGCCCCATAAGGATGAGCTCAAGGTTTGGTCTGAACACAAGTTCAAACCAACATTTGGCTGTTCACGAGTCCGAGTGAGTTACATAATTTGCATGTTCTCCCTATGCCTGCATTGGTTTTCTCCGGGTTCTCCTGTTTCCTCCCACACTCCAAAGACATGCTGGTAGGTCATTTGGCTCCTGTCTAAATTGTCCCTAGTATTTGTATGTATTAAAGTGAGTTAGGGACCTTAGATTGTAATCTCCTTGAGGGCAGGGACTGATGTGAATGTATACTATATTTAAAGCACTGCGTAAAATAAATAAATAAATATAGAGATTTATAGTAGCTGTAGTTTTATCACTATTAACTTCCTTCCTGTCAATGGTTTTTAAGTCCTTAGCAATCAGTGGATTCACCTGGCCCCATTCCGTTACTAGGCAAACATCAGTCAAAGAGAGCTGATTGGGCTGATATCACTGACCAACTATGGTTATGTTTGGGCAACGACATTGAACAAACATAGCCATGGTCATACTTGGTCAATGACATCATAGTAGGTGAAGTGGAAAAAAGAGTTCATCAAGCAATCATGCTCTGTTTACATTTATTGATGGAGCCCTAGAGATGCCATTTGAGTGAGTGAGCGGCATCAGAGGATCATTTTGTTGGGCCTCATTTATCATGACTGAGGTAGATCTGCATCACGCTAGGAGGTGATTGACTATGTGTGTACATTGTGGGAGTTTTTTTTGTATTAATGGACTTGTCAAAAAGTTTGGTGTCATTATTTACTGTTTACATTTTGTCGTGAATGAGTAGGGGTGCTATGTACTCCTAACTGTTTTACTTGGGGGTGAATAATTTCTGGGGGCTTTCAGATTCTGATAAGCCCCCTGGCCTGCAGACCTTCACAACCACTGAGCCATGGTTGTTGTGAAAAGGCCTTTGTTCCCCATGTTGAGGGCATGTGGCCTGGCATGGTTCAGGACGGCAAGTACACATTCTTGTGCTCCCTTTCCTGCATAGAAGGTAAGGATAATGGGATTTTTAGGGTGCAAAATTCGACACAATAGATATATCAAAAATATTTATTTATAGAAATTTAAAACATGATAGAATAAAAGGTCCATCAAAAATATACAGTACAATTTCAGAATGTGCAGCTGAACAAATTCTCAACATGTTTCACCACGAATAGTAACTTCCTCAGAAGAATTACATTTGCCAGGCACTAGCTACTGAAAAATAGAAGAAAATAATACACAAAATTACAATATAACAAAATACAAAGTGACATAGAAACAAGAAAAATACAAAAATTAATTATTTAATACCCCATGTCTTGACTGATATCACAATGACAGACTTTCTTGAAGAAAAATTAACTGTATATGGATGGACTGATCAAAACTGTGTGAAGGCTAGCATGGAGGCAAAGTTGGTCAGATGGAACCCCACAAGTGGATCATCTGGTGTAACCATAGAGGGTGGTATATGATAGAAAAAAAGCCTATTAATTTTTGGGAACAGGTAGGTGAGACGCCTAAATGAAAATGGAGGTGCAAACAAAAAAACAAAAAAACAAAAAACTTAGTGACCAAGATAATTCAGGTATGTCCATATGGGATTTAACTATACCAAAAATTATATACATATACCTGTACTAAGGACTCAATTCACATACATGAAAATCCACATGTCAAAGAGTGAAGGAGATTGGTACATCCAAAGATCCTCAAAGAAAAACTTGGAGATCCATAAAAAGGGATTGTATAGTCTCTAGTTCATAACCAAAGTACAAATATCCCAAGAACTAAGCAAATAAAATTACTTAGAAGATACGGTCCACAGTGTACTTCATTCCTCCTCTCATAGTAGCCTTACTCTGATTCCTCTACCCGGATCCTTATATACCTCCCCCCACCTCCCGATAGGGCGCCTGGAATTGGCGCCAAATACAAGGGAGGAGCGGACGCTACAGTGGCGTCTACCTCGTGGGCGGTCACACCAGATGTGATGAAATCTTCACATACTGAAAAAAATGGAAATGGTGCTGATGCGTCAGGAGGCGCACTGGAAGTGACGCACTAGTGTCCGATCGCGTGAGCCACATACGCTGTCAGCAAGAAAATGTGGCATTGGCGGAAAGGTGCATAAATACACATTTGGCCAATTTTAAAATTCAGATTGAATTTAAGTCAAAGTGTGGTAAAAAATATATCCTGGCCAGATGGAAAAATAACTTGCAGCCAAAAAAGGGGAACCAATTGGACTAAGCCAAATAGTACCTCACATGGAAAGCAAGGGAACGACGGAGGCACTAATGGCGCCACCTAATGGAGTCAAAACAAAGTGACAACATTGAAAATGACGCCCTGGGCGTCCGTATGGTCACCTAATCCAGTGGAAGTTCCCTAAAAAAGTAAATAGAGAATAGAACGAATCCCTACAAAACAATATTAAACCAATGGCCTCAATACACGCACACGTATTCTACTTTAGATTTTTTAGGCTTCATTCGTCAACGGCATAATGGGTACAGTCAAGGCATGAGTTTACATCATGAATACACATATAGCCAAACGGCTAAAAAATAGGACCTCAAAAAACAAACCAAAGTGGTCCATGAATGAACATCTGCAAATCTAAGCCAATTAGAGCCATTAGAGGAACGGCTTGTAACTGATGGCCTCATTGGACTCTCTTTTTCGAAAATTCTGATGGACTTAGAAATGGAACATGTTCTAAATATTTCCGACGGACCCAATTCCTATTGTGAAAACCGATCGTATGTATGCTGGTCCGACAGACCAAAAAAGACGCATGCTCTGAAGCAAGTACGAGATGGAAGCTATTGGCTACTGGCTATTGAACTTCCTTGTTCTAGTCCCGTCATAAGTGTTGTACATCACCGCGTTCTGGACGGTCGGACTTTGGTCGGACTTTGGGTTGACCGTGTGTAGGCAAGACCGCTTGAATGGAATTCCGTCAGAGTTCCGTCTGAGAAACCGCCGGAGTTTATTAGGACAGCAAAACCGGTCGTGTGTACGCGGCATTAGTCTTACCTACATAAAAGGCATTACAGTCACATTTCATGTAGTAAACAACCTCAATAGATTGACATGTAGCAAAGAAATGTGGTTTATAGATAGCCCCATTGGGAAGAGTCAGCTCAACCAAGTTTAACAAAAATTTGCAGAATTCACATCTCCCACAGGGAGCCATACCTCTACGAGCCTGCCTACCAGAGTTAGGTATAAGACTATGGACCAACTGGTCCTTAATAGACCTTGACTTCCTATATGTAATCTGGGGAAACGGATTAACATATTATGAAATTACCTCATCAGTAGATAATAAAGGCCAATATTTTTGAATAATTTGACGAACTTTCCTGTGTTCACCAGAATATCTAGTTATCAGTCGCACCTGTTGATCAGTTTTTTGGATTTTCTTTGGATGAATTAATTTAGCTCGATTTCGTTTTTTGATCCTATAAGAGGCCTTTTGTAGGATGGAGCGGCTGTAACCCCTATCCAATAGACGTAACTGCAATGCCTAAGCCTCAAATTCAAAATCCTGGTCACAACTACAATTCCTCCTTATTCGCAAATACTGACTGTATGGGGTGCTCTCAACCAAAGATTTAGGGTGAGAGCTAGCAGTGTGTAATATAGTATTCCCTGCTGATGGTTTTCTGAACAAGGAGGAACTGATCGTGCCATCAAGATTCAAATATACTGAAATATCCAAGAAATCAATTGCCGTTTGATCACATGTCATGGTGAACTTTAAATTAGAGGAATTATTTTCAAGTTTACTTAAAAAAGAAGAAAGTTCCTCCCTGGAGCCGGTCCACACGACAAAAATATCGTCCATAAACCGACGCCAGATAAGAACATTGTCAAAAAATTCCTGATAATTTTCTAAAGAGAAAATCTCACGCTCCCACCCCCCAGGTACAGATTGGTGTATGATAGGGCACATTTAGTCCCCATCGCAACACCCTGCACCTGGAGGTAGTGGGAGCGATCAAAGATAAAAAAATATTGTTAGTCAAAATTAATCTATTGTAGGCGTTAGCCCTAGGACCTCTCTCAGAAATGAAGCCCTCCACAACTCGAACCCCCCAGTCATGGGGGATGGAGTTGTAGAGGGCTTCAACATCAATGGCAACTAACCAAGCCCCACTGGTACACATATACCATCCAAGGATCTAAGAAGATCCGCAGTATCTTGAATGTAGGAGCTTAATGATTTGACGTGTGGTCGTAAATAGTCGTCAACAAGTTTGCTGGCCGGCTCTGTAAGACTGCCGTTGCCAGAAACTATTGGACAACCTGGAGGAGAATCCATGTTTTTGTGTATCTTGGGTAGGGCGTATAATGTAGGAAGTTTCGGTGTCTCAACAGTCAGAAATTCACATGTCTTCCTGTCAATCAAGCCTTCATGAAAAGCACGAGTGACAAGAATCTTGTATTTGGTTTCAGCATATTTTTCTTGGGCTAATAGTATAGGCCGATATCAAATTGCGATTCAGAAGGAGATCCATTACCATTTTTTTTATAATGATCAAGATCCATTACCACTATATTCCCCCCTTTATCAGAGGGTTTTATGATAATGTGATCATTTTGTTTTAAAGCTAGTAGGGCTTTACGAAATGCTGGTTTTAAATTGGATTGTCCGTTGAACCGCTTCCATTTGGTAGCCTGTATTTCTTTTGTCACCTGTTGGGTGAAGGCCCAAATATTAGGATTGCCTTGTAAAATAGGAAAAAATTTGGATTTTGGCTTATAGAGGTTTGGTGAGAGAAAAATTCTCTCAGGCTGAGAGCTGGGAGATGGGTCCATGAGGGGTTCCTCAAGGGGATCATCAAAAGGATTGCCTTCCTCCCATAGTACCATCAAATCATTGAGGGCTTTTACCTCATTTGTAGTTTTATTTTTCCAAAAGTCCTCGGGGCAAATGCCACCTGAGGGACCCCTGGTATCCTTGTCATAGATGATTTTAAACATTAATTTTCTAGCAAAAAGATTCACATCCTTTATAATTTCGAAGGCATCAACCTCATGATCTGGACAGAAAGTCAAGCCCAAGCCCAAAACCTGGGCCTGATCCTCTGTCAAGGTGTGAGAGGATAAATTTATCACCTGACCCCTTCAGTGTTGGGGGTACATTTTTGGCTTTTTTCAAATCCAAATTTTGTGGTAGTGAAAAAATTGGTGCTGTGCGAAAATGCCCTGCATTGGGAAGTCCCCCGAAGAAATATTACCAGATACCTGGCTTACCATAGGTGCCGTCAAAGAAGTTGATACAGAGACAGAAGAATTAGAGTGACCATCACCAAGAAAAGTGGAAGAAAAGGGTGCACTTTTAGTTTGTGCACGAAGACAGGGACGAATAGTGTCCTGCTAAGTGCGTTTTGCAGCAGAGGCGGTTGATGCCAATCGATCAGTTTTGCGTTTGTGCGTACCTGTTGATAAATTAGAGGTAGCTCCTGCTAGAGATGAAGAAGACAAAGAATATTTATCAGAATCAGTTTGATCATGGAATTATTTTGTCTACAAGAAAAAGATTTGTTCTTTTTTCGTAGATTGTCAGTGGACCATTTATATGCAGTGTTGGTTTCATAGGCTAATCTGTCTCGATAATATTTTTTGTCCTTGGTTTTGAGAATATCTATGACAAACAATTCAAGATGTTTCTCCAAAGCTAATTCCCCGTCTCTAAAGGTAGAGTCAGTGATTAGACTACTGTTATCTG
Organism: Lithobates septentrionalis; assembly: GCA_037952835.1. NCBI lineage: Eukaryota > Metazoa > Chordata > Amphibia > Anura > Ranidae > Lithobates > Lithobates septentrionalis. The sequence continues at coordinate 1,254,291 of JBBDGP010001620.1, forward strand.
CAAATAATTTTTCAAATTTATCATTAATGACCTCAAGTTCCTTCAGATAATTTTGACACAAAGAAACCATCACCTTAAAGGAACATGACTGGAGATTTGACTCCCAATCAATCTTGAAGTCAGATTTAATTTTAAATAAATTTGGAAAAAATTGTATCCGCAGTCCCCAGGGAACAATTTTATCTTCAATGTATTTCTGGAAGTATTGTTCCAGAAAATTAATCATTCTCCCTTTCCTGCATGTTTAGATAAGGGGCTGGTATTTTTTTTGGGGGGGGGGGCTCACACTTTTTTTCTTTTTTGTGGGATCCCCCTTAAAATTCATAACAGACCTTTTTTGTTTGTTTGTTTTTGTTGTCTATGGACCCCCTTGACATTCATACCAGACCCTCATCAAAGATTAGTGTCTTGTATGTACTTTTAGGGAAAAACCCCAAACCTTTTTTTTGAGCGTGGGGTCCCCCATTAACATCTATACCAGATCCCCATCTAGCATAACAGTGTGCTATAGACAATGTGAATCCCCAGCCATACAGAAGTAAGCACTTGAAGCTATAATTTTAACAGCTATTTAAAGGGTAATTTTCTTCTTTGTAAAAGTCAGTTTTGCTGTAGTAGGTTGTATACATTGTACAGATGCACCTATTCACAGACAGGTTAATGGAATCCTTCAGGCATGTTTCTAATGGAATTTAGCATTTTATAGCTGCCAGATCCCTAACAAGCAACCTGTCACATTTAACACCAGTAGTAATACTGCTGGGAAATGTTTCACTTCCCACTGTAGCCAGAAGTTTGGCTCAGCCGAACTCCAAACATTTAAAATTCAGACCGATCATTTGTTTGGTCTGAAGCCAAAGCTCTTCCCTACTGCATATCTAAAGTGAGATCCAATGTACTGCTGCTTCTCACTGCTAATCTCAGGAGATTTAGAGTGATATTTGGTGATGTTACTACTGTGCTGCTCCTTGTTCTTCTTATTGGCGGCTCTGACATGAGGAAGCAAAATCCTGCCTCTACCATTATGGCAACCTCCACACAATGCAATACAAAGCATTGTACTGCAAGCCCGTCCTGGGGAAAAGATCAGCTGCAGGGAGACCACAAGCAATAATGGTGACCAATACTTTGCCGTCTGCCTTTATAATTGGGGCAAAGCTTCCATAGTTTAGTAGACATGTACAATTCGTTTCTTTCCGAATTTGTTTTTTAACGAATTTTGTCAAATTCATTAATTTGGAAATTACCGAACTAAGGAAAACCCGTTTAACGAATTTTTCTGAATATTCGTAAATTTGAATATTCAAAAATTTGTACATTTGTGAATTCGTACATTCACACATTTGTAAATTCGTACATTCGTAAATTCATACATTCGCAAATTCGTACATTCGTAAATTTGTAAGTTCGTACATTCGCACATTCGTAAATTCGTACATTTGTAAATTCGTAAATTTGTAAATCTGAAATAATAATTAACAAATAATAACTAACTATTAACTTATAGGTATTGTAATTTCCTTTCAAATTTGGCTGTTAGTGAACGTAACAAATACATCCGAAGTTACGAATTATCCGAAATAACGAATGCCGTATCTAAACGAATGGAACGCAATGAATTAATAATAATAAATAACAATAGTAATAATAAAAACTTTTTATTATTATTATTTATTATTAATTTGCTGCGTTCCATTTCTTTATTTCGGATAATTCTTAACTTCAGATAAATTCGTATTCGTTACGTTCACTAACAGCCATATTTGAAAGGAAATTACAATACCTATAATTTAATATTCAGATTTTCGAATTTTTGGATTTTCAAATTTCCAAATTTCCGAATTTTCTAATTTACGAATGTACGAATGTACAAATTTACGAATATACGAATTTTCTAAATTATGAATTTACGAATGTACGAATTTACGAATGTACAAATGTATGAATGTACGAATTGCGATCATAACGAATGACCCGAAAAAAAAACGAATGAAACGAAAACGAAAACATTTTTCGGCAGTGCACATGTCTATTCCACCTTAACATACATTGTTCTAACTCCTTTTGCAGTAAAAAAATGTCCAAAGACAAGAAAACTTTTTGGACGTTCCTCCACTAAATCACACCTGTCTAGCTCATGTACATGTATGAAAACTTCTCCTGCATATATAATAATGAAAAGAGAACAGGAAAGTGCAGAATAGCACATTTTTTAAAAATTGTTTAAAGATTTAAAACACATACATTGCAGAGTTATGAGCACATAAAATATTAACTCCACCAGGAATAAAGAATGCTGAAATAACAGAATTATCTTCATGTTGACATCACCTCCTTTAATCTATCGGTGTCACTATCAAGACAGAGACCAGGCCAAGACCCGGTTTTTATTGCTAGGATTTTTCACTTGGTTCTAAATCCTCCAGGTAAAAAAACGTTCTGTGTTAGAGACTCCCCCCCTCCTTATACTTACCTGAGCCCCATCGCGATCCAGCACTATGCATGAAAGCTGCAGCTCTCCTGGCTTTGTCCCTTCTCCCTGGGCAGATCGATAGCAGTAGTAACCATTGGCTCCCACTCCTGTCAATCAACTCCATTGATGAGGGGGCAGTGGGTGGGGCCAAGGCCAAGTCCGGTTGTCTGTGTCAATGGAAGCAGCAGTGGATCTCAGGAGCGAGCATGCACGTGTGCCCCCATGGGTATCGGCTTTCTATTGGGAGCACCAACAAGAGAGAAGGAGCCAGGAGTGCCAGCGGGGTCCCAAGAAAAGGGGAATCGGGGCCTCTCTGTGCAAGTATAGACATGTTTGTTATTTAAAAAAAAAAAAAAAACATTTCCTTTACAATCACTTTAAAGTGATTGTAAAATCTCATTAAAAAAAAAAACATGCTCTGCTTACCTGCTCTGTGCAGTGTATTTGCACAGAGAGGCCTGGATCCTCCTCTTCTCGGGTCCCTCTTCGCTGCTCCTGGCCCCTCCATCTTGTCGAGTGTCCCCACATCAAGCAGCATTCAGACACGGAGCTGCAGTTCGGCCCCACCTCATCTCTCTCCTGGTTGGCTAATCGACTGGAGCACCACTGCTGTGTCTCAGCCAATTAGGAGGGAGAGCACCGGATGAGCGAGACAATCATGGACATCGCTGGACAGAGATGGGGCTCAGGTAAGTATTAAAGGGGACTGAGGGCGGCTTCTACACACAGAAGGTTTTTTAATCTTAATGCATAGAATGCATTAAGATAAAAAAAAAACCTGCTGACTTTACAACCCCTTAAAGTTATATTGAACCGTCGGTTTTTACTCTGAAACTTCACACAAAAGGAGAAGTTATGTTTTTCTGCCGAGTCCCTGCTCCTCTTCAACATTTGTCTCTTTTTGGGGGGGCAGGAGTGGGTACCTAGTTTTGGCAGGTAACCGCTCCTACTTCCTAGGCAGAAGTTCGGCCCCCTTCTCTTTGCCCATAGCCTTCTGGGACAAGTCACAGGACCCAGAAGGCTGTGGAACCATTCACAAAGTGCAGTGGGATGCTGGCTGTGAGTCACAGTCAGCTTCCTACACTAGACATGTCAGCACCGGGGGCCTGAAAACTGGTGAAGAACCGGACCCTGGTGAGGGTGACTCTGGATCCTTGGACAGGCAAGTGTCCATTTGTTAAATGTTAGCAGCTACAGCATTTGTAGCTGCTGACTAGGGATGAGCCGAACACCCCCCTGTTCGGTTCGCACCAGAACATGCGAACAGGAAAAAAGTTCGTTCGAACACGCAAACACCGTTAAAGTCTATGGGACACGAACATGTATAATCAAAAGTGCTAATTTTAAAGGCTTATATGCAAGTTATTGTCATTAAAAGTGTTTGGGGACCTGGGTCCTGCCCCAGGGGACATGGATCAATGCAAAAAAAAGTTTTAAAAACGGCCGTTTTTTCAGGAGCAGTGATTTTAATAATGCTTAAAGTCAAACAATAAAAGTGTAATATCCGTTTAAATTTCGTACCTGGGGGGTGTCTATAGTATGCCTGTAAAGGGGCGCATGTTTCCCGTGTTTAGAACAGTCTGACAGCAAAATGACATTTTGAAGGAAAAAACACATTTAAAACTACCCGCGGCTATTGCATTGCCGACAATACACATAGAAGTTCATTGATAAAAACGGCATGGGAATTCCCCACAGGGAAACCCCGAACCAAAATTAAAAAAAAAAATTATGTGGGAGTCCCCCTAAATTCCATACCAGGCCCTTCAGGTCTGGTATGGATATTAAGGGGAACCCCAACCAAAATTAAAAAAAAAAAAGACGTGGGGTTCCCCTTAAATTCCATACCAGACCCTTCAGGTCTGGTATGGATTTTAAGGGGAACCCCGCGCCAAAAAAAAACAAAAAAACGGCGTGGGGTCCCCCCAAAAATCCATACCAGACCCTTATCCGAGCACGCAACCTGGCAGGCCGCAGGAAAAGAGGGGGGGACGAGAGTGCGCCCCCCCCCCTCCTGAACCGTACCAGGCCACATGCCCTCAACATTGGGAGGGTGCTTTGGGGTAGCCCCCCAAAACACCTTGTCCCCATGTTGATGAGGACAAGGGCCTCATCCCCACAACCGTGGCCGGTGGTTGTGGGGGTCTGCGGGCGGGGGGCTTATCGGAATCTGGAAGCCCCCTTTAACAAGGGGACCCCCAGATCCCGGCCCCCCCCTGTGTGAAATGGTAAGGGGGTACTTACCCCTACCATTTCACTAAAAAACTGTCAAAAATGTTAAAAATGACAAGAGACAGTTTTTGACAATTCCTTTATTTAAATGCTTCTTCTTTCTTCCTTCATCTTCTTCTGGTTCTTCTGGCTCTTCTGGTTCTTCCTCCGGCGTTCTCGTCCAGCATCTCCTCCGCGGCGTCTTCTATCTTCTTCTCCTCGGGCCGCTTCGCACCCATGGCATTGGGGGGGAGGCTCCCGCTCTTCTCTTCATCTTCTTCATCATCTTCTTCATCTTCTTCTTCTTCTTCATCTCTTCTTCCTTCTTCATTTCTTCTTCGGGCCGCTCCGCATCCATGCATGGAGGGAGGCTCCCGCTGTGTGACGGCGTCTCTTCGTCTGACGGTTCTTAAATAACGGGGGGCGGGCCACCCGGTGACCCCGCCCCCCTCTGACGCACGGGACATGACGGGACTTCCCTGTGGCATTCCCCGTGACGTCACAGGGAAGTCCCGTCAAGTCACCGTGCGTCAGAGGGGGGCGGGGTCACCGGGTGGCCCCGCCCCCCGTTATTTAAGAACCGTCAGACGAAGAGACGCCGTCACACAGCGGGAGCCTCCCTCCATGCATGGATGCGGAGCGGCCCGAAGAAGAAATGAAGAAGGAAGAAGAGATGAAGAAGAAGAAGAAGATGAAGAAGAAGATGAAGAGAAGAGCGGGAGCCTCCCCCCCATGCCATGGGTGCGGAGCGGCCCGAGGAGAAGAAGATAGAAGATGCCGCGGAGGAGATGCTGGACGAGAACGCTGGAGGAAGAACCAGAAGTGCCAGAAGAACCAGAAGAAGATGAAGGAAGAAAGAAGAAGCATTTAAATAAAGGAATTGTCAAAAACTGTCTCTTGTCATTTTTAACATTTTTGACAGTTTTTTAGTGAAATGGTAGGGGTAAGTACCCCCTTACCATTTCACACAGGGGGGGGGGGCCGGGATCTGGGGGTCCCCTTGTTAAAGGGGGCTTCCAGATTCCGATAAGCCCCCCGCCCGCAGACCCCCACAACCACCGGCCAGGGTTGTGGGGATGAGGCCCTTGTCTTCATCAACATGGGGACAAGGTGTTTTGGGGGGCTACCCCAAAGCACCCTCCCAATGTTGAGGGCATGTGGCCTGGTACGGTTCAGGAGGGTGGGGGCCGCACTCTCGTCCCCCCCTCTTTTCCTGCGGCCTGCCAGGTTGCGTGCTCGGATAAGGGTCTGGTATGGATTTTTGGGGGGACCCCACGCCGTTTTTTTTTTTTTGGCGCGGGGTTCCCCTTAAAATCCATACCAGACCTGAAGGGTCTGGTATGGAATTTAGGGGGAACCCCACGTCTTTTTTTTTTTTTTAATTTTGGCTGGGGTTCCCCTTAATATCCATACCAGACCTGAAGGGCCTGGTATGGAATTTAGGAGGACTCCCACATAATTTTTTTTTTTAAATTTTGGTTCGGGGTTGCCCTGTGGGGAATTCCCATGCCGTTTTTATCAATGAACTTCTATGTGTATTGATGGCAATGCAATAGCCGCGGATAGTTTTAAATGTGTTTTTTTCTTCAAAATGTCATTTTGCTGTCAGACTGTTCTAAACACAGGAAACATGCGCCCCTTTACAGGCATACTATAGATACCCCCCAGGTACGAAATTTAAAGGGATATTACACTTTTATTGTTTGACTTTAAGCATTATTAAAATCACTGCTCCTGAAAAAACGGCCGTTTTTAAAACTTTTTTTTGCATTGATCCATGTCCCCTGGGGCAGGACCCAGGTCCCCAAACACTTTTTATGACAATAACTTGCATATAAGCCTTTAAAATTTGCACTTTTGATTTCTCCCATAGACTTTTAAAGGGTGTTCCGCGGCATTCGAATTTGCCGCGAACACCCCAAATTGTTCGCTGTTCGGCGAACTTGCGAACAGCCAATGTTCGAGTAGAACATGAGTTCGACTCGAACTCGAAGCTCATCCCTACTGCTGACTTTTATTGTATTTCTTTCTAGGATGAAGATCCTCTTTAAGCACATTCAGCAATTGATTTATTCACTTACTGAGTATGCAGCTTCTTTATTATTTAATCCTTGCCTGTTAATATTCCTGTTTAATCTGGTGCCATGACTATTGCCCCATGTTTCTTCTTTCAGGGCAGCTCCTTTCTCTTGCAGCATCCCATGGAGCCACCCTTGCAATCAAGGACTAGAGTTGTGTCTCCCTAAACTGTATTTATTAACCGCTTGCCGACCACCCGCTGTCTTTTTACGGTGGCAGGTCGGCACGATCCTGCGAACCATCGTAGCTATACGTTGGCTTGCGGGATCGGGATAGCAGGCGCGCGCGCACCGCCGGAGACACGTGCACACCCCAGCTGCATTGCGTGGGTGCCGATGCTCGTGGCCGATGGACGTGATGACCGCCGGCCACGTGCAATCACGAGCACGAGGGACAAAACACGTAAGCGTGTGAATAAACACACAAATCCCTGTTCTGTTCTGAGAGGAGTGACAGATTGTGTGCTCCTATTAGCTAGGAACCACGATACGTCACTTCCTCTAGTTAGTCCCCTCCCCCTTCAGTTAGAATCACCTCCCAGGGAACACAGTTAACCCCTTGATCGCCCCCTAGTGTTAACCCCTTCACTGCCAGTGACATTTTTACAGTAATCAATGCATTTTCATAGCACTGATCGCTGTATAAATGCCAATGGTTCCAAAAATGTGTCAAAATTGTCCGATGTGTCCGCCATAATGTCGCAGTCCTAATAAAAATCGCAGATCACCGCCATTACTAGTAAAAAAATAATTTAAAAAATGCTAGAAATCTATCCCCTATTTTGTAGACGCTATAACTTTTGCGCAAACCAATCAATTTACACTTATTGTAATTTTTTTTACCAAAAATATGTAGAAGAATACATATCGGCCTAAACTGAGAAAAAATGAGCTTTTTTAAAAAAAAATGGGGATATTTATTATGTTTTTTTCAAAATTGTCGCTCTTTTTTTGTTTATAGTGCAAAAAATAAAAACCGCAGAGGCGATCAAATACCACCAAAAGAAAGCTCTATTTGAGGGAAAAAAGACGTCAATTTTGTTTGGGTGCAACGTCGCACGACCGCGCAATTGTCAGTTAAAGCGACGCAGTGCCAAATCGCAAAAAATGGCCCGGTCATTCAGCAGCCAAATCTTCCGGGGCTGAAGTGGTTAATAGAAACACACAGCCCCATAGGGTAGGCAAGGCACTCCCCTGCTCCCCCCTCTCTAAACTAACAAATTGACTGGAGACTACACTGTCCACTGTTAACTCTTTCCTGTGAAGACCAGAAGTTCAGGAAAGCCGCACTGAGAGAAAAGCAAACATCAGCATTAAAAGTTGTAAAAAGCAAGTGCTTGGGTAAGAATGTTGACACAAAATTTACTGGGGTTTTTTTTGTGCTCAATGTGTTAAACTAAGAGTTTACTACTACTTTGTTCAATTACTTCAATAATCTGAGATCTGAAATCAGAATTGGAAGCATGTAGACAAGTTAAATTATGGACAGGAGGCTAGGACAGACAGACAAGCTGGAGCACTGAGCAGGATCTGCAGAACTTGAAATCATGGAACTTACAAGGACCACCAGGAACCTTTTGCTCCAGTGCTGTCCCAGATCACTGAGCAAGTTTTAAAAATGTATCACCTGGTGACAAGGGTTCTGTATCCTTGGCACCAGGTGATACCAGTGTATTTGCATAAATATTGTAGACACGTCAGTAGCACAATATTTTTCACATTAATACAATTTCCAATAGAAAAATGAAGTGGTACTTTATTTATATATTATATATTATTTCGGGCTGAAAGTGCCCCCTTCGACTTATACTTGAGTCACCGCTGTCTGCTTACATGATTAACGTGTCATGCAGGCAGACGGCGGCCAGCGTGTGCTATTACCATTCCACGGCCTCTCACTGTTCAAAAGCCGCACCTCCTCGTCTTTGATAGGCAGAAAACTCCATTTCCCAGCAGTCAGTGTACAGCCTATCACGGACATTCTCTCATCCTCGTCCATGGTATGAGGATGAGAGAATGTCCGTTATAGGCTGACCGCTGACTGCCGGGAAATGGAGTGTTCTGGCTATCACAGACGAGGAGGAGGCGCAGCTTTTGAACAGTAGAATGGCCGAATTGTATTATGATACGCTGATCGGTGCAGAGCAGCACACAGAGGCATGCACAGGACACAGGTAGGATGCACACATACACAGGACACATGCACACATGCACAGGGACACATGCACATATACACAGGACACATGCACATATACATAGGACACATGCACAGGACACATGCACATATACGCAGGACACATGCACACATACACAGGGACACATGCACATATACACAGGACACATGAACATATACGCAGGACACATAGGACACATGCACATATACACAGGACACATGCACACATACACAGGGACACATGCACAGGGACACATGCACATATACACAGGACACATGCACATATACACAGGACACATAGGACACTTGCACAGGACACATGCACATATACACAGGGAGGTATACAGCTGCAGATGGGCATTGTTGACCCTCTTTTTCCACTTACAGTAGCTGCTGCATTTCTCACCCTCGTCTTATACTCGGGTAAATACGTTTTTCCCATTTTTTTGTGATAAATTAGGGCCTCGACTTATACTCGGATCGACTTATACTCGATTATATATGGTATATTATATATATATATATATATATATATATATATATATACAAAAAAATAGATTTTTCTTCATAAAACCACATATAAAAATCAAATGTCTTAATGAGATCTATCCTCTATTTATACATAGTTACATAGGTAGTTAGTTACATAGTTAGTCAGGTTGAAAAAAGACACAAGACCATCTAGGTCAACCAATAAAAGGAAAACAAAAAAAAATCATACAATCCCATTTACACAATCCTTCTGCCACAGTTTATCCAGAGGAAAGCGAAAAAAAAAAACAGCAAAGCATGATACAATATGCTCCAGCAGGGGAAAAAATTTGCACAAAGCAAGGTCCATAAAGACATGGATGAGTGAGTTTGGGGTAAAGGAACTTGACTGTCTTGCACAGAGTCCTGACCTCAACCCGATAGAACACCTTTTGGGATGAATTAGAGCGGAGACTGCGAGCCAGGCCTTCTCATCCAACATCAGTGCCTGACCTCACAAATGTGCTTCTGGAAGAATGGTCAAACATTCCCATAGATAGTTTAAAGACAGTTTTCCTCTAGGTGGGACTTTAAAAGGGCAGTGAACAGCTAAAGGGTCACACAGGATTACAAAAATATATAAAGCTTTAATTGATTAAAGTTCAAAGGTTAGCCACTGATGTATACAATACATGAAAATATGCTGGATGCTGATACAGAATTTACACAATTTATATAACAGTTGGCAACCACAGTTGATCTGTTGAAATACAATGACGACAACAGAAATACCCAACGCGTTTCAAGTCTGCGACATAATTTCTTTTGTTCAGAGGTGTGCGGTTACAACAAGACGTATACACGTCATGCAAACTGTATAGGCATTCAAGGTATCTTGCATTCGATTAAAAAAAGAGATACTAAAAACGTGCTGCGGTTATGAGCCCAACCAGTTCCAGTTCCAGCGAGAAAGAGACACTTCCAAAGAGCCAAAATGTAGTCCCTCGCAAAGGGCACCCTAAGGTAGCCCACGGGGGGTCCCCTTCGTGTGTCCTGGAGCTACAATTGTCACTGCCCAGACACTTGCATGAAATTCAGGTGGGAAGAGAGGGAACTATTGGTGTTACACAATCCACACCGTTTGTCACAGGGCTCTAGTATGCTCCCAGTTGACCAAGCAGATAGCCTGCAGTCTGAGGTGTGGCTGAAGAGTGAAATGGTCCTAAGTCTCTCTGCCCATACAGCATTCCCATAGACACACTCCTAAACCTTGTGGATGGCCTTCCCAGAAGAGTTGAAGCTGTTATAGCTGCGAAGGGTGGGCCAACTCACGGACTAAGTCTGGGATGCCATTAAAGTTCATGCGTGTGTGTAAAGGCAGGTGTCCCAATACTTTTGACAATATAGTGTATAAATACTTTATATACTATAGCCTTGTGCAATACATAGTAACTGGATGTAGTACTTGTTTAGACTGGCATAGAGGAGTCTTTAGACCCTGAGATGCATCAGCAAGGAATAGATTTTTTGAAATAGTATAATTTTGAATTCATAAAATACTATTAAAGTGTTTGCATAGCCCGAACTTTTTTTTTGTTTGTTTTGGATAACATAGGAAAGGGTTAAATCCTCTGACAGGTTATTTTTTGCTGTCTGTGTAACATTGGGGGGAAATGTGCCTTCACTTCCAGACCCAGAAATGCAACAGGAAGTTAAAGGAAACCTCCCAAAGTGAGGGACATTTCCCCCTTGGACAGTTCTCATTAGAAGATTTCCCCTACTTCTTGTCCTGTGGACAACTCTAGAAGTTTGGATTTTCCTCTAATGCCTCGTACACACGATCGGACATTCCGACAACAAAATCCATGTTTTTTTTTTTTCGACAGATGTTGGCTCAAACTTGTCTAGCATACACACGGTCACACAAAGTTGGTCGGAAATTCCGAACATCAAGAACGCGGTGACGTACAACACGTACGACGAGCCGAGAAAAATGAAGTTCAATAGCCAGTGTGGCTCTTCTGCTTGATTCCGAGCACGTGTGGCACTTTTTGCGTCAGAATTGTCTACACATGATCAGAATTTACGCAAACGGATTTTGTTGTTGGAAAATTTGAGAACAGATCTCAAATTTTGTGCGACGGAAATTCCGATGGAAATTGTCCGATGGAGCCTACACACGATCGGAATTTCCGACAAAAGGCTCCCATTCTGTCGGAAAATCCGACCGTGTGTACGAGGCATTATAATGATCAACGGTGCAAATAAAGGGGTAAATCTCATCAATGGGGGGACACAGACAGCAATTAAAAGTTGACGGAGGATCAAACCATCCCCAAAATGATCCTACAGCTATACTTTAGGAGACAGAAGAGGTACACTTCTAAATGATATGGAATTTCCACCCATGGCAGATAAACAGTTGTGTTCTTCTTGAGCTGTTTCTCTTGAGTTGCCCTTTAATTCTTTAAAGTATTGAGGCTGTCCCAGAGTCACAGCAAGGCAATAAAGAATTTGTGATATAAAGCTTTTGAAGGACAAGACTGTGGGGGGAAAAAAGGGTCATGAAAATTCCTTTTTCAAATAAAGGTGACCATGAAGCAATACATAAATTCAGCAAATTTTATGGCTGCCCACAAGAAAGTTTGGAAACAACATCAAATCACTTTTATCTGAAGGTGGAGGAGGAAGATTGGATTCTTACAGCCTGTTAGAACAACACTGAAGCATGGAGTATCAATCACTCCACAAAATTGCTGTTGCGTTTGGAAGGATATGATTGACTTGGGAGACCAATTAGTAAAATATATATATATAGGATGACCAATGTATTTATGCAAAGCTGAAATTTAATGAGCGGTTTTGAAATAAATCTAATTTTGTCCACGTGGCTTTTGTCCAGGATTTTACTATTCCATTTCTTATTTCCTTCCATTGCTCCGTGGGCAAGGCCATGTTCACTAAGTAGTGTTTGGCGATAAAATCTCTTACTGAGCTGTAAAACGGTTTACGGCTCTCTTTTCATACACTGGCTATAAAAATGGGCTATAGTGATTTTTGTTTTAAGGTACGCTTTAGCTAAGAATGAGTTGTGGTTAAAAAGGTCTCATTCAAAACCATATTTTTTAAAATTGAAAGCTGTAGATATTTTTTTTTTTTCTTAGATGCACGCTACAGTTATACATTATGTTTTATTTGCACACAAACTTTTTTGAAGCGATAAGTGATCGGTTATGCTGAAGAGATGGCAAATTGGAACCAGTCATCTACTTGCCAGTTACATACAGACTAGTTAAAGGGTCTTGGATATATTACCACTAAATTTCCATATCACTCATTGTACCACCTGCTCATCTAGAGATTAGAGATGGATTTACCATTAGGCATAATAGGCTTATGCCTCTAGCCTGCAGAAGAAAAAATGTAGATTTTCCCTGTGTGGTAATTATAAATTGTACCCCACCTTGTTCCTCCTTATAGGCAGGTGTAGTTTGGCCTCCCTGCACAGGTGGCACTGACAGCACTACCATGCAGACAGAGTGGAGCAGAGTAGTAACTCATGTTCCTCTTAGGCTACCATGGGCATCATTAAACCTCTACACTGAGCTTGCGCTTCCTTCTCTCTTCCCCTCCTTTGTCATCACATGAGTGGCTGTCCGATTGGATGCTGCTGCCTTAGATGACCCCATGGTCCACTTTAGTGAGGGCAGTGCTTATACAGTTGGCACACATTTTGCATGTTGGTAGGACAGAGACAGTAACCCGCTGGTCAGGGAGAGGTTGCATAAAGTAGGGAGAGGTTCCAGTGGAGGAGGGACAGAATAGGGACTGGTCACCAGTTCATTAGTGTGGAATCTTTCCTCTACAACTCCTTGTTGCATCACTGTCTGAAAACCACATCCTCTGCCAGGTGCTGTCGTTATTCAAGTGTCATTACCCAAAAGGGCTGTGTAGCTCACCGTGAGTGCTATTACCCGTTCACTGCTTCCACTCTGTACTGTGGTGTTGGAACTTTCAAGTGATACACTTCATGCAAACTTGGATCTCTGTGTGTTTTTCCTCTCTACTGGTTATCCAGTACTGGGCCTCCAGCTCACATCCTGGTTCTCCTCCTGACTGAAGCTCTCTGAACTCATATATTCCTACCAACTAAGCCCCAACAATCTCAACATCTTGGTGCTTTCAGCTCGCTAGAGTCCCTGCCCTCTCACAACACTACTACTAGGGTCATCAAGTGGTATTTTGCTCCATGGTACCTGTAGATGCTTTATAGTCCTCAATCATAGTCTACTAAATGAGGGAGCAGACATGTTATAGAGAATCCCATCTTGTAGTATGTTTATTAAAGTCTTGAACATCACCTAAAGACATAGACAAGAAATGAAAGCATAATACTCAAGTATTAGATATGCAGTTTTTGCCATTTACATGTTTCACCATTGGACTTTCTCAAGAGCTTTTCACTGTGCAGTGACAGGTCATTAGGGGCAAGCTTCAGGTTTGGGTCGACCATGAGTTCAAGCCTAACTCAGCCTGTTCAAAGTTCTGTAAATGGGCATACAAACCAGCCAGATATGGTTGATTCTCCAGCTGTTGTTTGTAAAGAATAGTCATGTGCATTTTGTTTCATTCCGATTCGAAATTCGGACGAATTTTTCATTATTCGGAAATTCGGATGCATCCCGAATTTCCGAATTACAAAAGTAAAGAATTTAAACGAATCCGAAAAAAAAACGAACAAATTCGAAAACATATTCGAATCGAAATCGAAAACAAATTTGAATCGAATTCGAAAACAAATTTGAATCGAATTCGAAAACATATTCGAATCGAATTCGAAAACAAATTCGAATCGAATTAGAAAAAAATAGAAAACGTTTTTCTAAAAAAAACAATAAGATAGAATATAACATAATAAAGCCATAGAATATATATATATATATATATATATATATATATATATATATATATATATATATATATATATATATATATATATATATATATATATGAATATATATATATATATATATATATATATATATATATATATATATAATTTTTTTTTTTATTATTCTCTTCTATTGTTTTTTTTATGCTTTTCTTTTCTATTATTTTATATTCTATAATAGTCTTTTCAATTCAAATTCATTCTATACCAAATTTGAATTTCGGAACATGGCTTCTGAAGTTTGAATTTCGTATAGAATGAATTTGAATTTGAATAGAAAAGATTAGAACAGAAAATAATAGAAAAGAATAGACTAGAAAAACAATATATATATTATATTTTCTTCTATTCTGTTCTACTGTTTTTCTAGTCTATTCTTTCCTATTGTTTTCTATTCTATTCTAATCTTTTATATTCAAATTTGATTTTGGTCTATATGAAATTCGAATTTTGGAAGATGTTTATATATATATATATATATATATATATATATATATATATATATATATATATATATATATAATTTTTTTCTATTCTGTTTCATTGTTTTTCTATGCTATTCTTTTCTATTCTATTCTAAACTTTTCTATTCAAATTTGAATTCATTCTATATGAAATTTGAATTTCGGAAGATGGCTTCTGAAAGTGGAATTTCATATAGAATGAATTCGAATTTGAATAGAAAAGATTAGAATAGAAAATAATAGACTAGACAAACAATAGAACAGAACAGAATAAAATATAATATATATATTTTATTCTATTCTGTTCTATTGTTCTTCTAGTCTTTTCTCTTCTACTCTATTCTAATCTTTTCTATTCTAATTCATTCTGTACCAAATTCCAATTTCGGAAGATGGTTTTATTTATATATATATATATATATATATATATATATATATATATATATATATATATATATATATATATATATATATATATATATATATATATATATATATATATATAAAATATTTCTTTCTATTCTGTTCTACTGTTCTATTGTTTTTCTATTCTATTATTTTCTATTAGAATTTGATTTCATTCTATTTCTTTATAACCATTTTCCGAAATTCGAATTTTGTATAGAATGAATTTGAATTCAAATAGATAAGATTAGAATATAATAGAAAATAATAGAAAAACAATAGAACAGAATAGAAAAAATATAATATATATATATATAATATATATATATATATATATATATATATATATATATATATATATATATATATGAAACCATCTTCCGAAATTTGAATTTCGTATAAAATGAATTTGAATTTGAATAGAAAAGATTAGAATAGAGTAGAAAGAATAGACTAGAAAAACAATAGAACAGAATAGAATAAGATATAATATACATATATTTTAATCTGTTCTGTTCTATTGTTTTTCTAGTCTATTCTTTTCTATTATTTTCTATTGAAATTCGAGTTCATTCTATACGAAATTCGAATTTCAGAAGCCATCTTCCGAAATTCGAATTTCGTATAGAATGAATTCAAATTCGAATAGAAAAGTTTACAATAGAATAGAAAAGAATAGCATAGAAAAACAATGGAACAGAATAGAAAAAATATATAATATATATATATAACTATCTTCCGAAATTGGAATTTGGTACAGAATGAATTCGAATTCGAATAGAAAAGATTAGAATACAATATATTATATTTTTTTCTATTCTGTTCTATTGTTTTTCTATGCTAGTCTTTTATATTTTCTATTCTATCCTAATCTTTTCTATTGGAATTCGATTTCATTCTATACGAATTTCAAATTTCGCAAAATGGTTATAGTTTACTTTTTCAAATTCAGTTACTGTTTTTTTCGAATGCGGTAGAATTTTTTCGAATTTTATAGTTTTTTTCGAATGTGGTAGAATTTTTTCGAATTTGACAGTTTTTTTTCGAATGTGGCACAATTTTTTTGAATTTGATAGTTTTTTTCGAATGTGGTAGAATTTTTTCGAATTTGATAGCTTTTTTCGAATACGGTCGAATTTTTTCGAATGCGGTACAATTTTTTCGAATTCGAATACGAAACGAATTCTGAAAACGAATGTAACGAATGCAACAAATTTAACTAAACTAATTTAGTTAAATAACGAATTGAAACTAAACTAAACAAATTTTTTCATCCTGTACATGTCTAGTAAAGAAACACCATCTGGTAGTTTGTCATGTAGTGGTGGTAGCACTACCACTGCTGAATGTCATTATCTGGTCAGTAACATCACCCAGGATCTCCACCAATGTGTACATTCCAATAATGCCAGGAAGCTGTCATTTGCAATTAGAAGAGTGGCAGGGCAGCACTGTTATGGCGGAGCATTGTCGTGTTGTCAAATGTCAATCATTGTAATTTTTTGGGGGGGGGGGGTAGGCTTCACAACCTGCTAGAGGGGGGTAACATGTAGGCAGGTGCATACTATATTCTCCACTGCAGGTGTTACTCATCCGCATCGGTATTGCAGATGGGGAAGAAGTTGAGAGGAACTTGGTTCCTCTATGATTTCCTCAGTCACAGGGGGGTAGGTATCCGATTGGATCCTACTTTTGTTCTCCTGTGACCCAGAGTTAGCTAAAAGCAGGCTATTGCCCGCTATAAGCTGATGATCCAGAGCTGCTCCAGGCCGTGGAAGAATCCCAACAATATTGACAGAATCCACTGGCTGCCTTATTGACAGCTGGTTCCGCCTCAGCGCCTGGCTGACAGCTGTAGCAAGCTATCCCCGCCTCCCCCCCTCCCAGCCCGGTGCTTCAGTGAGCGCTGGAGGATCAGTACAGAGTGTAGTGACAGTAACTGCTCTCCACTCCAAGCAGACCTAGAACCGAGTGATCAACGCTCATGTGATCGCTCAGTTCTCAGTCTTAGAGCTGACATGGGACTGCTGCAATATCACATCCATGCAGCATAGAGGTGAGTATGTTTGTTTTTTTATCCTAGACTTCTGCTTTACCTGATTGACTTTGCACACTGCACACTCAGGAGTGATGATCAAAGCCAACCCTAACAGTAACCCTAATGCTAACCCTAACTCTAAACACTAACATCAACTGTAATAATTTTTTGAAATATAGCCATGTGCTCACCTTGTGAGCACATGCCTTTACCCAATAAGTCTTGGAAGGACAAAATAATTTTTGACCATACTTAGTTGTAAGGTTGCTACCAGATAAGAGCACATCTGGTGGAAATGGAGCATGGTTATTATTTGGTTTAAAGTACTGCATGGGGATGTAAAAAGAAGATACATGCATGGAGAAAAAACACTATTATGCCTCGTACACACGGTCGGAAATTCCGACAGAAAAAGTCCGATGGGAGCTTTTCATCGTATAATCTGACCATATGTATGCCCCATCGGACTTTTTACGTCGAAAATTCAGACGGACATAGATAGAGAACATGTTCTATATTTTTCAGACGGAACAAATTCCTATCGGCAAAACACTCATCTGTATGCTGTTCCGACGTACCAAAAATGACGCATGCTCTGAAGCAAAAACGAGATGTCGTACGTGTTGTCCCCTTGTATGTGTTGTAGGTCACCGCGCTCTTGATGGTCGGAATTTGGTGTGACCGTGTGTATGCAAGACAGCTTGAGTGGAATTCCGTCGGAAATACCTTTAGAGTTTATTCCGACGGCAAAACCGGTCGTGTGTACAGGGCATAATTCTTTTGAAGATATTTGTTTTTTTTATTACACTTATGAAAGAAGACTGTTTTTGTGGTTCAATTTTATGTTGATTGTGGGATTGTCACATGAATATTGGTGATCTATGCACAGAATGGTTTAAAACTTATGAGGTACATGCTATACTAGATTATTTAATCAGAACATTTTTAGGTAGGATAGCGCCGCACTACTATTGTTTTATGATTATTTGCGCATACACTATATTACCAAAGGTATTGTGACGCCTGCCTTTAGGCGCACATGAACTTTAGTGGCATCCCAGTCTTAGTCCATAGGGTTCAATATTGAGTTGGCTCACACTGTAATAGCTTCAACTCTTCTGGGAAGACTGTCCACAAGGTTTAGGAGTGTGTCTATGGGAATGTTTGACTATTCTTCCAGAAGCACATTTGTGAGGTCAGGCACTGATGTTCCTTCACCCCAAACTCACTCATCCACACTATATTGCTGAAAGGGCCATTGGGCCACCCCTCCAAATCATTTGGTGAAGGGGGGATTATGGTGTGGGGTTGTTTTTCAGGGTTTGGGCTTGGCCCCTTAGTTCCAGTGAAGGGAACTCCTAAGGTGTCAGCAAACCAAGACATTTTGGACAATTTCATGCTCCCAACTTTGTGGGAACAGTTTGGGGATGGCCCCTTCCTGTTCCAACATGACTGCGCACCAATGCAAAAAAAAAGCTCCATAAAGACATGGATAAGCGAGTTTGGGGTGGAGGAACTTGACTGGCCTGCACAGAGCCCTAAACTCAACCTGATAGAACATCTTTGGGATGAATTAGAGCGGAAACTACGAGCCAGGCCTTCTCACGCAACATCAGTGCCTGACCTCAAAATAATAATCTCACCTGAACCAGTGAACAGAACCTCACCGGACTCCTGCACTGAAACCACGGCCACATATGTGTGAACCTAGCCTTAACAAGATCCGAATGTTGAAGAATGTTTTTCATGAATAGCTACCACAAACATGTTTTATATCTCATACATACTGTATATCTGCTAATGCATCCCTTATGCCTTCAAGACTGAGCACAGTTTGGCATGGATCTGTACAATTAACTTTGACCAAATACAGAGTTTCCCTGGGAAAAGTGGTACTTACAGAAGCCATAACATCTCACAGTAAAGTAGCTGGAGGCTGGAAGCCAGCAAGCAGCACTGGGAAATAGAGCAACTGAAGCCTTTGTGATTGTAGGTTTCCAAAGACAGAACACAGTGGTTTTGCTTTTTTCTGTCGGCGAACGCCAGTTGGGAAATGTGCAGAATAGACAATAAAGAAAACAAAACTAGACAAAGAACCAAAGTAGAAGTCCAACTGCTGGAAAGAATAGCGCTCAATGGTCCAAAGATTTCCTAGGGGACAATTAGTAAGTAGGTGGCAGCACAAAGAAAAAAAAAAAATGTTGCACAATCGTATATTATTCCTCGACAAATGAGTTATTACGTACATTTAATCCCATACATTACCTATTCTGTCTGTTTGCATAATCCATTAACATTCTTTTATGAAGATTCAATGAGTTTTAATTGGCAACAGGATGTATTCCAACCACCTCATGCTGACTATTTTGTTTATTGGCGGTCAGGTAGTTATTGTTTAACAAAGACAGACAATCGGCTCTACTTGCCCTAGGTGGGCAAACCGGGATAAATAATGACTGTGTGCATTTCCTGTTTCTAAAATGAATGCATTAAGTAAAGTGATTTATCCTGGCAACAACTTGTGTATGAAGAAATTATTTGTAAAACACGTTGGTCATTAATGACAAATTACCAGTTCACCTTACTTGGTACAAATCCATGATTTTTTTTTTTTTTTTTCTTATACAAGCTTCAAGACCTCCAGGCTCTCACAAAATTAAAGCTGAACTCCAGACCAATATAAACATTACACACTAATGTAGCTCTGTAATCTTTTTTTTTCACAAGAAAAACTCTGTAATCTTTAATAGATCATTTAAATGAATACCATGGGACTAGCAGCTCCTAACTCGAGAATTTATTTTCTTGCAGCATCTGGTACGGTGGGACTCAGAAGCTTTTGCTAGTGCTTCTTATCGCTTGATAACTTGGGTGTTTCAGGGACGGTCACCTATGTACTCCCTGGAGGGGTTGTCAGGGTGCTCTGGGTTTGCTAAAATGCCTACATGTGTGTTACTGTTTAAGCAGTGGCGGCACGTCCATAAGGGGTGCAGGGGCGCGGCCCCCCCCCCCCCCCTAATCCATGCACCCAAGCCCTAATCTACATGCAGGGCGCCAGACGCAGGATTTTCAAAAAAGGGTGGGCTTGAGGCGCAGAGCACTGATCCCTGTGCCCACCCAGTTGTGAGACAATACTGTCACACTGATTCTCCTTCCAGCCAATCGGGTCTCAGGACCCACTTCCTGTTCTGCCAGGAGGAGAAACTCCGGTTCTTCATGGATTTTCCTGGAGCGAGGTGCAGCAGCCCTGAATCCGTGTCATCTTCCTCCTCACGGTAAGGCCTCTAAACCCCTGCCTTCCCGTCCGTCTGGTGTGGGGGGGGGGGGGGTCTGGCATTAGTGTGAGTGAGGGGGATAGGTTTGTTTGACGCCCCCCTGAAAATATTGAGCACCAGCCACTACTGTGTTTAAGGTGTGTTTAAGGTTTGCAGCTAGGAAGTTATTGGGGGTTTCTTCCCCTACTATCTATCCTATATGGGGCAAAGACAGGCTATCCCTGAGATATCCACCCAGCAGGGTTTCCAGAGGTGAAAGCAGGCAGGTATCCATACTCTAGAACAGGGCTTTTTTTCTCGGAGAATAGGTGCAGGAACTCCCCCCCGTCTGAGTCACCCCTTGTCTCTGCCCCCTACCCACCTCTGACCACCGTCCCTTGATTCCACCCCCTACCCACCTACCAGTACTGCCCCTTTTAGAGAATACAGAACCAAGTATCATTTTGTGGTGCTAAATCATTTGTATGGAACATGTTAATGATAAAAAGAAAAGCAGTAAAATAGATCCCCTGCAGCCAGCAACAATAGAATCCCAGCAATAGATCCCCACACAACAATAGACTTCCCCAGCAACAATGGACTCCACCCCAACAACAATAGATTCCCTTCAGCAACAGTGAACCACACACAACAAAATATCACGCCCAGTAACAAAATATCCACCCAAGCAACATTAGACGCCCCCTCAGCAGCAACAACAGATCTCCCAGCAGCAAGCATCAATGGATCCTCCAGCAGCCAGTAAATAGACCTCTCCCTCAACAGTAGATCCCTTCCAGCAACATAAGATCCCCCCAGCAACATAAGACCCCCCCCCAGCAACAATATATTCCCCATCAGCAATAATAGACCCTCATACAAAATCAGATCCCCACCAGTGACAATAGATCCCCCAGCAGCCAATATCAATAGACCCTCCAGCACACCCCACACCCCATGCTATTACATACATTGAGTGCTGGACGTGCCAGAACTGCGTTCTCCCACGTTCCCGCTGAAAAAAAGCCCTGCTCTAGAACAACTATACAAAAATGATGTAATTAAACACTTGCCAAGAGAATTTTCATTGAACCTGAAGTGGTTTTACCAACACTTGCAGCTCTGTCATGCTTTGCAGGCTCAATTCTCCTTCTCTAGGTTAGGTTTTTTCGGTGTAGGTGTTGGACAGACTGCTAAAGGCGATTCCCATGACCTAATTTCAGCCACCTGTTCGGTCCTATTGGGGAACTTTTTGGATAAGTTTCCCTTGGCCTGTTGGGCAAAGTGGGAACAGGATATTGGGCCAGTTTTGAACTTGGGAGGCGATTATTCGGGCCCTCCCCATTGTCTCACTCTCTCCTTCACACCAGCTAGCTCAGCTTTTTATTCTCCACAGGGTGTACAGGACCCCAGAATTTTTGTGCGCTATTGGGCTAAGATCTGACTCAGCGTGTCCAACATGTGGTAATTCAGGGTCTCTGATACGCCTACTCTGGCGCTGCCCCAAACTCCAGAGGTATTGGGCGGAGGTTGTGGTCATGCTTACTGGGCTTCTAGATGTTAACCTTTTAGTGGATCCACTTATATGCTTATTTGGCTATCTTGATCACTCCGCACGTAAGCCACCAGTTTGGATCACTGTAATGTGTTCGCAGTTCGTGGTCCGTAGGCAAATTGCCCTTAAATGTACTTCTTAGCACCAGCGGCGGCCCATCCATTAGGGGTGCCTGGGCGCCACACCCTCTCTCCAGACCACCCCCTATATGCAATGGATAGATTCATGCATAGCATGCTACCCCCTTATTTATCCGTCCGGCCCCTTTCAGGGCACCGGGTGCATGAATTACAGCGAGCGGGTTTTTTTTTTTTTGAAGCACCTGATTAGAGCCAGAGGCTCTAATAGGCTTCAAAATAGGTGGGCCCGGGTCGCAGAGAATGTGACCAGAGCCCACCCAGGTGTGTAAATAACACTGATCCTCAATCCTGCCAATCAGAAGCGGGTGTGAGACCCGTTTTCCAATTGTCCAAAAAGAGAAGACTGCCGCCGAGAAGGAGGGAGGAAACGGAAGCCGCAGCCGTCACCGTGATGACCCATGGAGAGCAGGAGAACGGGAGGCCGCCGCCGCGGAGCAGGGGAAGCTGCCGGTGATGTGGTAAGTGCCACCAACCGACCGCGACGGGTCGACCGGGGGGTGTTTGCCCCCCCGTAAATGGCCGCCACTGCTCTGCACTCCCTTTGAGAAACACTGCATTACGGGAGTATACCCAGAAGCACCAGGTGTTTCATGACAGTTTAGATGGGGCAATGGATCTGAGGAGGATAATGGCAAAGATGAGTAAACGGGGTCAGGGAGTGGGCTTTAAAGTATATCTAAACACAAAAATGTAATATAATACACCTTAACAGTTCTTAGATGTGGTGGCTGCATTAGTTTTCACTTTTCAGGCTAAGAACATTTTCAGCAAATACCTGTTGATCTTTGCAGAAATGCAGTGTCCTTGTCACTTGTCACAAAGAACCGTATTTCTTTTTTTGTAAACTACTAGTCCTATCAACCCACCATGTAACAGAGATGAAGGCAGACATGTTTGAAGTCCAGCTTGTGTGACAATCATGGAAACCATGGAAACCCCCATAGATACATGGGATTAATGGCAGTAGATATGAAGTGACAGGAAGTTATTCTGAGCATTATTGGATGAAAATAAAGGAACAAAAGCCTTGAAAAGAAATAACAAATGTATATACTACATCTAAGGACTGGTAATCTGCGATATCTTAAAGCTTAAAGTGTAAGTAAACCCTCCTATCATTTTCAGCCAAGGAAGCAGCCATCTTGGCCTCTGTTTAATCTTCAACTGCCATGGTGCTGCACACGTGATCAGTTATGACACCGGTCATTGGATGGTTTGACAGTTTGGTTGAGAGCACAACCAATGTGAGTTACGTTCCTGGCACTTGCCGGAAATGTAACTGTTTTTTTAAAACTGTTAAATCGATGCGTTTACTTTCACTTATATTCTGAGGAAAATGTAAAACTACTCTTGCAGTGGGGTCCCCCCTTACTGCAAATGTTAGATGCTCATTTTGCTCTAGGGTTCCATTAAAAGGCAGTTTTGCTTACCTCATCCTCCTCTCCTCCGGTGGCTGGTTCACTCAAAGCTGCTTTTTTCAGCACTCTGTTGCTTACAGGCATACTGGCATCATCATGTACAACGCAGGACCAAGAGACATTCGTTGTAAGTGAGGATACTGATGGCCCATTCATAACCCAGAGCATCAAAAGAATGAGGAGAGCGCCAGATGCTGGGATAGAAAGGGGTAGGGTAAGTAAAACTAACTTTTAATAGTACCCTAGACCAATGGTCTCCAAACTGTGTCCTGGGGGCCCGATGCGGCCCTTTGCTTGCTTTTATCTGTCCCTTGCGGCATGATTTCTCCCAATGTCAGCAACAGTGGGGCATAGTTCCTGCTGCTGACACTGACAATAGGACACTAGTGCTCTCTCTGACACCAATGATGGGATACTATTCCTCCTATTGATACCAATAATTGAGCACTATTCCTTCCACTAACACCGATGGGGCACCATTACTCCCACTGATACCAATGATGGGGCACCATTCCTCCCACTGACAAAAAATGGTGGGGCACTATTCTTCCTACTGACACCAATTCTGGGGCACCATTCCTCCCACTGACATCACTCCTCCTACTGACATAGTGATGGAGCACCATTCCTCCCACTGATACCAATGATGGGGCACCATTTCTCCCACTGACACCAATTATGGGACACCATTTCTCCCACTGACACCAATTATGGGACACCATTCCTCCCACTGACACCAATGATGGGGCACCATTCCTCCCACTGTCACCAATTATGGGACACCATTCCTGCCACTGACATAGTGATGGAGCAACATTCCTCCCACTATCACCAATGATGGGGCACCATTCCTCCCACTGACACCACTGATGGGACACAATTTCTCTGCCTAATACCAATGTAGGGGCATTGTTCACTCCCACTGACACAGGGCACTTTCTTCTCCCACTGGCCACAGTTTGACTCCCTAAAATTTGATAGGCAGTAAAGTGGCCCTTTGTTTAGAAAGTTTGGAGACCCCTGCCCTAGACAAAAGTGAGCATTTAACTCTTGCAGTGCAGGGGGAATCCTACTGCAAGGGTATTTTCAAGTTTCCCCCAAAGTTTCAGCTTTAATTGATTGTTTTTGGGTTAGATACACTTCAAGGAGACTCTGTGACTTTGTCCCAAATAGGCTGCCAATCGGCTTAATCTGCCCCCAACTTCTTAACACAACTAAATTACTAATCTGGCTTATTTTAGAACATCATACAAGTCATGGTTTCCTTTTCACAACATTTACTTTTGTTTCTTAATGTTTAGTCATTTTATCTTTACACCTAAGGCACCTTATCCAGCTTATTCAGCCACCTGGGCGGCATGGAGTAGCTGGTGCTAGCTCCTTTTCTTATCTCCACTTTGTGTGCAGAAAAATAACAGCTTGAATTTTAATGTCCCCTACCAAACTCGGACCCATCACTCAATGCCTAGACTTTCAGGAAAAATCACATTTGTAATATTATAGCGGAATAAAAAAATCTAATGTGGTGATTTCTGACCTTGCTCAGCTTTTGATGAGGTTTGTTTGTAAGCTGAGATCTATAAGTGATTGTGAGTGAAATAGATACTATAAATCCAGACATAAGGTACCAGAGAGTCCATGAATAAAGCTGAGGAGAGATTTACGGTCTTTTTTACTGCAGATATCTTTACTGTTTCCTGGCAAGAATGTCTACAATGCACAGTGATGTACAGCAGTCTAGAAGGGCAGAATTGATTTCGGCACTGGCAAGTCACCGTAGCCAGCAGCATAATGATTATCCACCTTAAAAGGTCATTTCATCCAAAATGAATATGACTTTTTGGGTGGACGCTGGCTGGATACATTTTTACCCACCTCCTACTGGTGATACTGGAGTTTGATTTGTCATTAATTTAAGGTAGAACTAAAGACACATGATCCTGCACACTATCCTCTCCCCAAAGCACCCCCCACCTCCCAAAAAAAAATAAAAAAATTTTCGTAACGAAATAGTCAGCCTTTTTTCCTGTAGTCTTCTGGTCAGTCCTTTGAAATCATTGGTTCTTCTGTGGTGATGATAGGCATGGTCCTTCCTCATTGGCTAATGACGTGTAAGCTCTTCTCGGTCTGGGAGTACTGTGAACCCAAGCTGAATGATGACGTACCCTCAGGGGGTGTGTCATTGACACCTTATACTTACCTTTCTCCCTACAGTATTGTCAATCCAGTGACATCATGGGTCCTTCCACTCCTTCCTAGGTGATGGCAGGGGGGTAGTCCTTCCTCCTGGACTAATGACATGTGAGCTCAATCCAAAAGTACTGTGAGCCCAAGCTGTGTGATGACCTATCCTCAGGGTGTGTGTTAGTGACAAGTTATGCTTATGTTTTCCCTGCAGTCTTCTGGTTAGTCCAGTGATGTCATAGTTTCTTCCTTTCCTTTCTAGGTGATGGAAGGGGAGCAGGTCTTCCTCATCGACTAATGATGTGTGAGTACTATGAGCCCAAGCTGCATGATGATGTCCCCTCAGGGGATGAAGAAGACATCTGACAGAGAATACTATCCATTAGGAGAGGTTCCACTGGCACCTTATGCTTACCTTTTTCCTGCAGTCTTCTGGTTAGCCCAGAGATGTCATGGGTTCTTCCTCTCCTTTCTAGGTAATGCAAGGGGAGCAGGTCTTCCTCCTGGACGTATGATGTGTGAGTGCTGTTCAGTTTTTGAGTATTGTGAGCCAAAGGTGTGTGATTACATATATTGATACTTTATACTTACCTTTTTCCCTGCAGTCTTCTGGTCAGTTTGGTGACATCATTGGTCCTTCTTCTCCTTTCTAGGTTCTAGGTCCTTTCTTCTGGACTACTGATGTGTGAGCACTGCTCAGTAGACATGTGCACAGCCAAAAAATTCGTTCATTTTCGTTTCATTCGTTTATTATTTTTTTCGTTTTTCGGGTCATTCGTTATGATCGCGATTCGTGAATTCGTTCATTCGTAAATTCGAACATTCGTTCATTTGTACATTCATTCATTCATTCGTACATTTTTACATTTGTACATTCGTAAATTCGTACATTCGTAAATTCGTACATTCGTAAATTCGTACATTCGTAAATTCGTAAAATCGTACATTTGTAAATTAGAAAATTCGGAAATTTGTAAATTCAAAGTTTGAAAATCCAAAAACCCGAAAATTCAAAAATCTGAAATAGTAACTAACTATTAAATTATAGGTATTGTAATTTCCTTTCAAATTTTACTGTCAGTGAACGTAACAAATACGAATTTATCCAAAGTTACGACTTATCCAAAACGAATGCTGCATCTAAACAAATGGAACGGAACAAATTAATAATAAATAATAATAATAAAACGTTGTTATTATTATTATTGTTATTTATTATTATTAATTCATTACGTTCCATTCCGTTTTTTCGGATCATTCATAACTTCGGATAAATTTGTATGTGTTACGTTCACTAACAGCCAAATTTGAAAGGAAATTACAATACCTATAATTTAAAAGTTACTAGTAATTACTAATAGTTAAGTTATTATTAGTTAACTATTATTTCAGATTTCCGAATTTTCGAATTTACAAATTTACGAATTCACTAATTTACTAATGTACGAATGTACGAATATACCAATGTATGAATGTACGAATGTACGAATGCCCGATTTTACGAATGTCCAATTTTATCGAATTTACGAATATTCGGAAAAAATTCGTTAAACGGGTTTTCGTTAATTCGGATATTCCCGAATTAACGAATTTGTCGAAATTCGTTAAAAAAAGAATTCGGAACGAAACGAATTGCACATGCCTACTGCTCAGTCAGGGAGTACTGAGAGCCCAAGCTCTGTGATAACATACCCCCAGAGAGTGTTTCATGGACAGCACAACACAAGTAAGTGGGTTCATGATGCTTGTTGTCATTTATGCATGCAAAAGAAAACCCTGGTATTACTACCAGGATCAAAATGTGGCTTCCGCAACAGAGGGTCTTAGTCAAGATTTTGATTCTATAAAAATACAAACATTTATTAATTCCACTAGGGGCACAATTTACATGAATTCATGGTGCAACTATAAATATTGAAGCAGCTTCCTTCACAGTACTTTTGAAGGTTTTTTTCCAAAACAATACACATATACAATCAAAAAACAAACATTATATGTATTTTTCTCATTAATGTGATTTAATCGCATGTCAGTTTCTCTGTAAATGGTATGCTGGTGTCCAGACTTTTTGTGTTTGTTTTTTGATTGTATATGTGTATTGTCGTGTGTGTGTGTGCTTCCATGTTTTTATGAATGTTTTTATAAGAACATCTTTTCAGGGGTTTTTCCTTGGAAAAAACCTTCAAAAGTACTGTGAATGAAGCTGCTTCAATATTTATAGTCGCACCATGAATTCATGTAAATTGCGCCCCTAGTGGAATTAATAAATGTTTGTATTTTTATAGAATCAAAATCTTGACTGATGCCGTGTACACACGATGGACTTTTTGACTGGACTGGTCCGACGGACCGAATCCGGCGGACAATCTGACCATGTGTGGGGTCCATTGGACCTGCAGCTGACTTTTTCGGTCAAAAATCTGACGGACTTTAGATTTGGAACATGTTTCAAATTTGTCCGACGGACTCGAGTCCGGTCGTAAATTCTGCTCGTCTGTATGGTAATCTGACGGACAAAAACCCACGCTAGGGCAGCTATTGGCTACCGGCTATCAACTTCCTTATTTTAGTCCGGTCGTATGTCATCACGTACGAATCCATCGGACTTTGGTGTGATCGTGTGTAGGCAAGTCCCTTCGTTCAAAAGTCCGTCGGAAGTCCCTCAAAAGTCCGGTCGAAAAGTCCGCCCGTGTGTACGTGGCATAAGACGCTCTGTTGCGGAAGTAGCCGCTTTTTGATCCTGGTAGTAATACCAGGGTTTTCTTTTGTATGCATTGTTTGTTTGGCTATGGCAACAATACCATACTTAAGCGGCTTTACGGTTTTAAATATCATTTTTCACCGTTGATTTTTGATTCAACAGGACTTGTTTTCTTTTCTCCTTTTTTCTGTTGTTGTCATTTAACTCAGAAGAGGACAGTTGGCTTGGAAGACAGGGACATCACTGCAGGATAAGTATAGCTTGACCAGATTTTTTTAATACAGAATGTGGAAGAGTCTTAAAAAAATACATTCTGAAGTTCTGCTTTGAATATTGTAAATAATTGATTAAAGGAAAAATACAGATGATCTTATGCCCCGTACACACGGTCGGATTTTCCGATGGAAAATGTGTGATAGGACCTTGTTGTCGGAAATTCCCCATAAAATTCCCCGGAAATACCGTGTGTGTGGGCTCCATCACAGATTTTCCATCGGATTTTCCGACACACAAAGTTTGAGAGCAGGCTATAAAATTTTCCGACAACAAAATCTGTTGTCGGAATTTCCGATCGTGTGTACACAAATCCGACGCACAAAGTGCCACGCATGCTCAGAATAAATAAAGAGATGAAAGCTATTGGCTACTGCCCCGTTTATAGTCCCGACGTACATGTTTTACGTCACCGCGTTCAGAACGATCGGATTTTCCGACAACTTTGTGTGACCGTGTGTATGCAAGACAAGTTTGAGCCAACATCCGTCGGAAAAAATCCTAGGATTTTGTTGTCGGAATGTCCGATCAATGTCCGACCGTGTGTACGGGGCATTAGTGTAAGTAATTTTTTCAAAGTGTGTTAATATTTTAAAGACATTGTTTCTATATAAAACAATAGTAGTGTGGCGCTATCCTACCTAAAAGTGTTCTGATTGATTAATCTAGTATGGCATGTACAGTACCTCATTCTGTACATATATCACCAATATTCATGTGACAATCCCACAATCAACACAAAATTGAACCAAAGTGCAATACAAAAAACAAATGAAAGTCCTCAGCAATATAGTGCAATCCAAATATTAATAGTCTGTATCTTCCAAACATTAACAATGTTTTTTCGTTTCTTTCAAGTTCAATAAAAAAAACAGTTTGATTCAAAAAACAATGTTTTTTCTTCATGCATGTATCTTCTTTTTACATCCCCATGCAGTGTTTCAAATCCAATAATAACTGTGGATCCCCCTCCACCAGATGTTCTCTCACCTGATAGCGTGTGACTTTACAACTAAGTATGGTCAAAAACGCTTGTGTGCTTCCAGGATTTATTGGGTGCCTTTTTCAAACTCTCTTTCCTCCCCCTTGCTGCCACTGGGTTGGTTTCTTCTGAACATGTCAGGAACAGCCATGCCCATGGGAAAAAAATAAATAGTTAACAATAGTGCTTATATCATATAATAAAAATACTTTCTTTCCACTCCTTTTAAACACCAGTATCCAAATCAATGTTACAGCTCAGTAGCATGTTTTACCACTCTTTCAAACTCCGAGCGTGGTGACGTCAGTTGCCCCTCCCCTAGCCGTTACGCCACAAGGTCACTTTGCTTCCTCAGGGGGTTGCGGGGAGAATATCCATGACATAATGGGTAGGGGAGGGGCGACTGGCATCACCACAGTCGCAGTTCAAAAGAGTGGTAAAAGACGCTACTGAGCAAGCGCCTGTTTTATGTGAGTAGCATTTTCAAGGAGCGGGGGATAAAAGTTTTTCATATGATATACAGTGCATTGAAAAAGTATACATACCCCTTGAAATTTTCCACATTTTGTCATGTTACAACCAAAAACGTAAATGTATTTTAAAGGGGATTTTATGTGATAGACCAACACAAAGTGGCAAATAATTGTGAAGTGGAAGGAAAATGATAAATGGTATTCAATTTTTTTTTTACAAATAAGTGTGAAAAGTGTGACGTGCATTTGTATTTAGCCCCCCTGAGTCAATATTTTGTAGAACCGCCTTTCACTGCAATTACAGCTGCAAGTCTTTTTGGGGATGTCTCTACAAGCTTTGCACATCTAGAGAGTGACCTTTTTGCCCATTCTTCTTTGCAAAATAGCTCAAGCTCTGTCAGATCTGATGGAGAGCGTCTGTGAACAGCAATTTTCAAGTCTTGCCACAGATTCTCAATTTGATTTAGGTTTGGACTTTGACTGGGCCATTCTAACACATGCATATGCTTTGATCTAAACCATTCCATTGTAGCTCTGGCTGTATGTTTAGGGTCATTGCCCTGCTGGAAGGTGAACCTCCACCCCAGTCTCAAGTCTTTTGCAGACTCTAACAGGTTTTCTTCTAATATTGCCCTGTATAAGGCTCCATACATCTTCCCATCAACTCTGACCAGCTTCTCTGTCCCTGATGAAGAAAAGCATCCCCACAACATGATGCTGCCACCACCATGTTTCACAGTGGGGATGGTGTGTTCAGGGTGATGTGCAGTGTTATGCGCCATACACACGGTCGGATTTTCCGATGGAAAATGTCCGATCGGAGCGTGTTGTCGGAAATTCCGACCGTGTGTGGGCTCCATCGGACATTTTCCATCGGATTTTCCAACACACAAAGTTGGAGAGCAGGAGATAAAATTTTCCGACAACAAAATCCGTTGTCGGAAATTCCGATCGTGTGTACACAAATCCAACGGACAAAGTGCCACGCATGCTCAGAATAAATAAAGAGATGAAAGCTATTGGCCACTGCCCCGTTTATAGTCCCGACGTACGTGTTTTACGTCACCGCGTTCAGAACGATCGGATTTTCCGACAACTTTGTGTGACCGTGTGTATGCAAGACAAGTTTGAGCCAACATCCGTCGGAAAAAATCCTAGGATTTTGTTGTCGGAATGTCCGAACAAAGTCCGACCGTGTGTACGGGGCTTTAGTTTTCCGCCACACATAGCGTTTTGCTTTTAGGCCAAAAAGTTAAATTTTGGTCTCATCTGACCAGAGCACCTTCTTCCACATGTTTGCTGTGTCCCCCACATGGCTTTTTGCAAACTGAAAACAGGACTTCTTATAGCTTTCTTTCAACAATGTCTTTCTTCTTGCCGCCCTTCCATAAAGGTCAGATTTGTGGACAGCATGACTAATAGTTGTCCTGTGGACAGATTCTCCCACCTGAGCTGTGGATCTCTGCAGCTCCTCCAGAGTTACCATGGACCTCTTGGCTCTTCTCTGATGAATGCTCTCCTTCCCCGGCCAGTCAGTTTAGGTGGACGGCCATGTCTTCGTAGGTTTGCAGATGTGCCATACTCTTTCCATTTTCTGATGATGGATTGAACAGTGCTCCATGAGATGTTCAAAGCTTGTGATATTTTTTTTATAACCTAACCCTGCTTTAAACTTCTCCACAACTTTATCCCTGACCTGTCTGGTGTGTTCCTTGGCCTTCATGATGCTGTTTGTTCACTAAGGTTCTCTAACAAACCTCTGAGGGCTTCACGGAATAGCTGTATTTATACTGATATTAAACTACACACAGGTAGACTCTATTTACTAATTAGGTGACTTCGGAAGGCAATTGGTTACACTAGATTTTAGTTAGGGGTATCAGAGTAAAGGGGGTCTGAATGCAAATGCACGCCACACTTTTCAGATATCTATTTGTAAAACATTTTGAAAACCATTTATCATTTTCCTTTCACTTCACAATTATGTGCCACTTTGTGTTGGTCTATCACATAAAATCCCAATAAAAGAAATTAATGTTTTTGGTTGTAACATTTCAAGGGGTATGAATACTTTTTCAAGGCACTGTATATGCACAGAATGGTTTAAAATTCAAGAGGTACATGCTATACTAGATTATTAATCAGAATATATTATTTGCACATATATATGGGAATATGTTAGGTGCTAGCAGCTACTATATGGTATCTAAATATATATAGCGGCACGCAAGGTGTTGCATACATTGTTCCTAAGTGCATAATTATATACACTACCGTTCAAAAGTTTGGGGTCACATTGAAATGTCCTTATTTTTGAAGGAAAAGCACTGTACTTTTAAATGAAGCTAACTTTAAACTAGTCCTAACTTTAAACAAATATACTCTATACATTGCTAATGTGGTAAATGACTATTCTAACTGCAAATGTCTAGTTTTTGGTGCAATATCTACATAGGTGTATAGAGGCCCATTTCCAGCAACTATCACTCCAGTGTTCTAATGGTACAATGTGTTTGCTCATTGGCTCAGAAGGCTAATTGATGATTAGCAAACCCTTGTGCAATCATGTTCACACATCTAAAAACAGTCTAGCTCCTTCCAGAAGCTACAAAACTGACCTTCCTGTGAGCAGATTGAGTTTCTGGAGCATCACATTTGTGGGGTCAATTAAACGCTCAAAATGGCCAGAAAAAGAGAACTTTCATCTGAAACTCGACAGTCTATTCTTGTTCTTAGAAATGAAGGCTATTCCATGCGAGAAATTGCAAAGAAATTGAAGATTTCCTACAACGGTGTGTACTACTCCCTTCAGAGGACAGCACAAACAGGCTCTAACCAGAGTAGAAAAAGAAGTGGGAGGCCGCGTTGCACAACTAAGCAAGAAGATAAGCACATTAGAGTCTCTAGTTTGAGAAACAGACGCCTCACAGGACCCCAACTGGCATCTTCATTAAATAGTACCCGCAAAACACCAGTGTCAACATCTACAGTGAAGAGGCGGCTGCGGGATTTTGGGCTTCAGGGCAGAGTGGCAAAGAAAAAGCCATATCTGAGACTGGCCAATAAAAGAAAAAGATTAAGATGGGCAAAAGAACACAGACATTGGACAGAGGAAGACTGGAAAAAAGTGTTGTGGACAGATGAATCCAAGTTTGAGGTGTTTGGATCACAAAGAAGAACGTTTGTGAGACGCAGAACAAATGAAAAGATGCTGGAAGAATGCCTGACGCCATCTGTTAAGCATGGTGGAGGTAATGTGATGGTCTGGGGTTGCTTTGGTGCTGGTAAGGTGGGAGCTTTGTACAGGGTAAAAGCTAAGGAAGGCTATCACTCCATTTTGCAACGCCATGCCATACCCAGTGGACAGCGCTTGATTGGAGCCAATTTCATCCTACAACCGGACAATGACCCTAAACACACCTCCAAATTGTGCAAGAACTATTTACAGCAGAAGCAGGCAGCTGGTATTCTATCGGTAATGGAGTGGCCAGCACAGTCACCAGATCTGAACCCCATTGAGCTGTTGTGGGAGCAGCTTGACCGTATGGTACGCCAGAAGTGCCCATCCAACCATTCCAACTTGTGGGAGCTGCTTCTAGAAGCGTGGGGTGCAATTTCTCCAGCTTACCTCAATAAATTAACAGCTAGAATGCCAAAGGTGTGCAATGCTGTAATTGCTGCAAAAGGAGGATTCTTTGATGAAAGCAAAGTTTGATGTAAAAACAATGTTATTTCAAATACAAATCATTATTTCTAACCTTGTCAATGTCTTGACTCTATTTTCTATTCATTTCACAACGTATGGTGGTGAATAAGTGTGACTTTTCATGGAAAACACAAAATTGTTTGGGTGACCCCAAACTTTTGAACGGTAGTGTACATTAGGTCACAAATTTGCTCTGTACATATCAAGAATCCACGTCTGCTTAGTAGAACTGCACAATGCTTATACCCTTGAGCAGGGCTTTTTTTCTCAGACAATAGGTGCAGGAACTCCCCCTTACCGAGTCTACCCTTTTCTCTGTCCCTACCCACCTCCGATCACCGTCCCTTGGTTCCATCCCCTACCCACCTTCCAGTACCGCCCCTCTTAGACAATACAGAACCAAGTCTCAATTTGTATGGAATTTGGTAATGATATCAAGAAAAGCATTAAATAGATCCCCTGCAGCCAGCAACACTAGATCCCCCTAACAGCAATGGAGCAACCCACAACAAAACTTTCCCCCCAGCAACAATAGACTCCCGGCAGCATCAACCGATCTCCACACAGCCAGCATTAATAGACTCTCCGGCAGCCATCAACAATAGACCCCTCCTCCCAACGGTAGATCTCTTTCAGCAACAACTGACCCCCCCCAGCAACATAAGACCCACCCCCAGCAACAATAGGTCCCCCACCAGCAACAATAGACCTCCTTAGCAACAATAGACTCGCCCTGCAAAAATATATCCCCTCCAGCTAGAATAGATCCCCCAGCAGTGAGCATCAATACCCTGCAGCACACCCCAGCACCCCTTACCATTACATACAGTCAGTCCAGGAGGTGCCGGAACTCCGTTCCCCCACGTTCCCGCTGAAAAAAAGCCCTGCCCGTGAGTGAACAAAGCAAAATTCTGTCCCTGATTTGACAAAGCAGTATGACTCCAGTATATTTCTTCGAACTGAGCTTGTACTTCCCCCTTCTATATGTGTCACACAACACACACGTAGAAAAAAAGCGCCAACAAAGTTTCTTCTTCTACATACCAAAGGATAAACTTCCAGCTTCCAGTTCCAGGTCATTTCTGCATTGGAAAGCTTATAATGAAGCAAAGATTCTGACTTGTTGCTGTGGGCAGCAAGATGTGTATTGGCCTCCAAGTTGAGCATGTTAAACCTTATACAGGAACCTCGATCAGTCTGGCTGTGGTTTAAGGCAGTGGCAGAGCAAGTGGAAAGTAGGTACAGGTAGATTAAACCCCAAATTAGACAGCATTTAGTTTGCTAAAGCTACATGTGTAGCGCTGGAAGATTTACAATCTACCGCAGATTAGGTAAATTTAGTAAATTGTGTTAGGAAGGTTAAAAGTTCGCCTCTGTTCCAACTTGGCTGACGTTGTGCGTGCTTCCGTGCTGACCGGTGGGTGTCGCTGTTACCATTAGTCAGTGTTGGAAGGGCAACGTGTCGAAGTGTATAGATGCTCCTCTGTCTCGGAGACAAGCTCGGTGGAGGTGGTCCTCCGAGTTGCATTCTGGGAAGGGGGTATTTATGGGACAGACGCCATGTTCTAAGGTTTTTCTACAGCCACCTGTTGGCCCTCCTGGCCGACAGGTATGCGTTAAAAGGAGCTACCTCGTGGTCCTCCGATCCGGAGGCCCATGATGCTGCGGCGCAGGGGTGGATCCAGAGGCTTGTCTGGGGCCTACCACCGCGGCCAAGGAATGGTCCTGAGCTGTCGGTCCTGTGTGACAAAGCTGGACAGCCGAGGAGATCCCAGGGGAGGACCCGTCTTGGAGAGATCACGCGGCGTGCTGGTCTATAGAGGGGCCTGGTGACTCGGTTGCAGGACGTATCCAAAAGAAGTAATTATACAACATAGTGTCGCCGGTTCGGCTTAAATGTTCAGGCACTGTGACTGACTGTTCACTGCAGAAGATCTGATACATCCTGTGGCAGAGGATCGTGCAGATTTACCCCCCCAAGTGAGTCTGTGGCAGAGACTTTAGATTCGTGCTGCATACTGGCTGCTAGACCGGTGAGAGAGGCCTATCCAGACGAGCAAAGAGTGTGTCCCATGAGGGGAACAAATTCCATATAATTATGTGAATTCTACGTGGACATTTGTAGCTAAGATCTTGTAAGAAGATATTTGAGTTTCTCCTGAAGGTTTCCTTTTCCATCTCTTTCCTGCTACTTCCTAAAGTTTGACTGTTTAATAAAGCATTGAAAACATACTCCAGTGTTGGTGCGTGTGTCATCCAGCAGTAAACTCAACGGAACCCCTAGACCCGGTGCTGGTGGAACAGAGGGAAGCAAAGTGAAGGTAACAGACCCGCTTAAACCAGCAGCTCCACCGTGAGTTAGTGCTACACATGCATCATAAACAAGTATTCTGTTTTATTTTTTCCATGAAATACTCACAATTTTATCTCAATGTTGCTGATTAGAGATGATCTAAATTCAAAAAAGTCTGATCAGTTGTGGTTTGGCAGAACTTTAAAAAAAATTACAAACCTCTGAAATTTGGAACCTCCGAATCGAAAAAGTGTGTGTTACAGAGCAGCAGATGGTGCAAAAGTGTGCAGAATGGCAGCCTCGTGATAATCAAGATAAGGCTGGAAAAAAAAAAAAGAAAAACCAGAACATTAAGATGGAAGGGTGGGACCTTAGCTAAGGGTGCTTATGCAACAGAAGGAGCAGAAGGAGCAAAAGCAGCAGAAGGAGTAGAAGGAGCAGATATCAAGCAGGAACAGCTTTTGAAACAGCCTTTGCTCCCTTTCTCCAATAAGCCTTTTGGAAATCTTAACCACATATAAATAACACTAAAATTTGGATTTGTCCATTCAAATCTACGAAATTGAAATAGTTGCCTTTTTTTCTTCAGAGGATCTCGTTGGTAAAAGATGTGTTTTAATACTGTCTTTTCATAAAGTATATGTTTATTGTATATATAATAGAAAGTTATGAATAGCCTCTACAATCAATATTAATGAATAAATACGATTTATAAGATTGTTCACATATTTGAATTTATCCTTATTGTATTGTACCGAGATAGTCCATTTGCCCCCTAGTTTCTTTGGTGAGACCTGGCTGGGGACCAGGCTCCCAACCCCCTTATTGTATACATAAAACACCGTCAATGCAGCTTGTGGTGCATAGATGGCCACTTCTTTAGAATGAGATGGAAAGAACTTTAGGCACTATAGCTGCAAATCTCTGTTGGTTCAGGCTGTCAGTTTTTTGGTGTAAAAGACCTTTAATTTTACACCATGTGGGGATCCACAGACTGTCTAAGGTAGGATAAAACAGATCACCCTGACAAGCATAGAGTGTGACCTTCTTCGTGCCAAGCCGGCAGACCATTACCAGCCTGATATTTCTTCTTTTAGGTTCTCTGACCCCTTTACAGGTGTTTTTGCCAACTTTACAGATGTGAGTACATAATTTTATTTTTCTGTTGTTCATCACTAGATATATACATAGCTACAGGTATATTTCTAATTACTATACCATAACAAGCTCTCCCAAGTTTTTTTTTTTTTCTTTCATTTTCTCTCTTTCTGGATATTCATGGTAGCAAATTGCCCTAATAGACTTTGATGGATCTGGGCAGATTTCTGAGAACATTGGGTATTTCCCTAGTTGCTTTGCGACATTCAATGCCATCTGAAATCAATGCTCAGTTTTTAGGTTGGTAATTAGTACAGAAATGCCAGCCTATTCAGCTTACCTGATGAACAATGGTCTATTAATGGTGAAGTTTGGTAAAGTCAAATTTGAAGTATGTCCGACATGTGAGCTTCAAGTTATACCAATTACCATTCTTAAGCCTGTAGATGCAAGAGAGTTCCAGGTGAATAGAGCAAGAGCAACATGTATCTATTGCGCATACATTTGATAGCCCAGTAGAGTATAAGAACATTTCCACTGCACATATGGATAGTCTCTTGAAGCCCTGCTGCCCTCACAAACATATAAGTAAAAGCACTCGTCTAGCCACACTTCCGTGTCTTGATTTTGCAGACCGAACGGTATCCCAAGCATAGGGGGGACCTCACAAGGGTTCTTGTAGGCTAAGGTAATTTTGCTCTTTGGCTCTGAAGAAGAACAAACTCCTTTAAAACACGTTAACCTACAAGGACCCCTGTGAGGTCCCCCCTATGCTCGGGATACTGTCCAGTCTGCAAAATCGAGCCACGGAAGTGTGGCTAGACGAGCGCTTTTACTTTTACGTTTGTGAGTAGCTTATTTTATCTCTTATTGATTAAAATATGTTGTATGATGCACTAGGCCTGTGCAGCATCTTTTTTTTTATAGAATAAGAGAGGGGGCATGTGGGCAACCAACCTGTAACAACAAGGTACTGGAAACCAGCTGCCAACACATGCTACAGTGAACAAGTTTTATGGGTCTTCTAAGAAGACAGGTGCTCCCCCAAGGAAGATGTTCTGGACAGAGCTCTGAGAATATTGGGTATTTCCCTGGTTGCTTTGCGACATCCCATGCCACCTGCAACCAATGCTGAGTTTTTAGGTTGGTAATTAATACAGAAATGGCAGTCTATTCTACTTACCTGTTGAATAGTGGACTATTAATGATAAAGTTCAGTAAATTCATATTTCAAGCATGGTCTACAAGTGAGCTTCAAGTTATACCAGTTACCACTCATGAGCTTGTACATGCAACTGGGTAGTTGAAACCAGCTACCAACACATGCAATAGTGAGCAGGTTATATGGGTCTTCTAAGAATACAGATGCTCCCCCCAAGGAAGATTACAGTGAAAGGTGGCTCAGAGAAAAAACAGGAGGTTAAGCCTGTTAAGGTCAACTATTGATGTTAGAATAAAGAGATCATGAGTCCATAAAAGGATTCTTGAGTTGAAGGCACCTTGGGGGGTGCTCTCTGAGTTAACATTGCTTTGCAAAAGTCATTGTAAAGTATAGTTTACAATTAGAGAACCACTATAACATTTCTTGTAGTTACATTTCCCATGAAGCCTTCACTTGGAAGAATTATACTATCCAATATTGAGCAAATATTTTTAAGTAATGATTTTTTTTTTTAAATCACGGATTTTCGCTCTTAATAATTCATCTCCTACTGCATGAAAAAATCAAAACGCAGAATTCATCTATAAATCATCCCTCTCAGCTCCCCTGGGCAGCATTCCATTTTCATATACTGCAGTAAAACCGCTGTTGTAATAGATGTATATTAACGCCGCCTAGCGAAGGCAGATGGCTGGCTAGAATTGATGTAGAAAGATGATAGTGCTTACTGGTATGTGGAAGTGTCTGTGTTGCTTAAAGTGGCCAATCAGATGGTTTGCCTACATTTTCTAACCTGAAAATAACAGGATGAATCCCTCTGCTGTGTCCGTATACAACGGTCAGTCATTGGTGTCTCCACCACTGTATGCTGGCCTAGAACAAAAAAACAATTATATTCCACAGATTTCAAAAACAAGAAAATAATAATAAAATAAAAAGTGCACTGATAATGATAAATCACATGAATCAAAATAAATAACTTAACAATAAAACACACAAACAAATGGCCACTACCCCCAACTATAACTGGCCTTCGAAGCAAGGAGCACATGGAAGGGCGATGCATGTCAACCAAAACCCCCCAAAAAAATCCCAGCTCAACTTGCCAACCAGCCTGCAACCAACCTAATTATCCTGTCTAACAGTTTGCGTTAAAAAAGGGGTATAGTTTGCACACATTTGAAAATACATGCACAAGCTGCAGAGCCACTCCACGGGACCCCACGCATTTTGCCCAGGCCTACCAGGGCTTAGTCATAGAGGTCAAAGACCTCTATGACTAAGCCCCTTGTGGCTGGGGCAAAACAAGTCAGGAGGCGTGATCAGTGGAGCAGCGCTGGCTGAAGTTGTCAATTACGCCTAACATGGATCGGGTTGGTTGAGCGGTGTCTTATACTTTTCACACAGAAGACAAACAATATTTCCAGAAAAACATTAAAAAGCCAGATCCTCCCAAGATTTTATATTTTAATGACTTTAAATGCAAACTCAAGGCTCAGCCCCAACCCCCTACAGCCCCCCTCCTATCCTGAAGTCCACCAAGCAGTATGTTGTGCTTTTTTTTTAATTTTATGCTTACCTTTTTCCCCAAGGTCTTCAGGACAGCCACATAACATGAAGAGTCCTCCTCTATTTTTCTCCTTCTCCGGTGTTGGGTCATCTTCCCTTTTTTTCTCTTTCTGGAGATATCTAATCTTCATGGTAGGCAAAGTTTATATTGCTCCTCACCATGACACGCAATATTTCTATAAAACCATTATAAAGCCAGATCCTCCAAAATTGTATATTTTGGTGACCTTAAATGCCAACCCAAGGCTCAGCCCCCTGCAGCCACCCTCCTCTCCTGAAGTCCACCAAGCAGGATGTTATGTACGTCCTCAGGACAGTCACATAGTATCCAAAGTTCTCCTCCACGTTGTTCTTTCTCAGGATATGGGTTGTCCTCAATGAGATTAGAGATGATGGCATGCTCTTTGCATCATTGAACTGAAGGGTGATGCTTATTTCAACCCCCATCCCTTGTGGGTTTGGTGATGAAAAGATGAAAGGTTTCCTGTAGTTCAGTTGGGGAGAACCGGTCAGGGATGACAACACTGCTTGGGATTTTGGTGCAGCGGAGGTAGCGTTGTCAGCTTAAACAGGAAGTTAAAGTGGTAGCAAAGGCTAATACTAACTATTCTTAAAAATTTTCCCTCCCCCTCTTCCGACCTATCCTGCATACCCTGTATAAAAAAACATTGATGTTCTTACCTATTTGTAATTGCTCCAGTCGTCATATGATTCTGCAGCTCCAACTCCCCTTTGTAAGGGGGTGCTTGACAATGACTGCGAGTTGCCGGAGCCATGACATCACCCATAGGCTCCCATGGCTCATCCATTGTTGGCACTCCCTCCTCTACCCTTCACTGGCAGGGGAGCAGGAGCTGCAGGATCACATGTTTCTTAAAGGGATAAGACATAGGGAATTGTGCATTGTCAAGATGTGTTGACTTTTTTATTTTTAACTTTTTTTTTTTGTTCAGACATACACGTCAAAATTTTCCAACAAACATATTGTAGACTGCCTCCTGAAATAAATCTTGCATTTGACATAGATGTACCAGCTTCTACACTGTCACATCATTGTATCCACATCACCCAGCTTGTCATATGCTTGCACCTTAAAGACCTCTGTGTCAGATTATTAGTGACCCTCCCTTAGCATTCAGTTATCGTGGGGCCTGTGGAAAAAAAAAAAATCATTAATGTGCTATATCATGGTCCCTGCTTGCTAGAGCATATTGTACGAAACGGGAAAAAGATTGACAACTCTGCTTTGTAAGAGAGTCGCATCAGCCTCAGGCTCTGCTGCCTGGCTCCCTTTAGTGAAAAAGTGGCCTCTTGTGGTGGCCCATTTCATTAAAATCAAAACAGCCCAGGGCCAGTTTTCCCCTCTATCATTCAAGCTGGTAAAAACAAGCTCACCTTTTTTTTTCTCCAGGACAGCAGGGCTAAAATAGCCTTTTTTCCCACCTCTTAACCGCATTGTTCAGTTCATACCTCAAGAAATAGATAGCCCTTAGCAAGCACGCTGAGTGTAAATGACAGCTCTAAGGGGTTATAATGTAAAATTATATATTTTTTGACTCTAATATTTTCATCCTAAGAAGAACCTACTGTTCAACTAGGATTTTTCTTAAGAATGTTCAGGTGAATTTAACTTCTTCCTGCCAGTGTCCAACCAACGTGCTGGTCTGTGCTGAAAGCACATTCACTCGCGCCTTCCCAGCACATTGCTTGAGCTGTCACCGACAACTCTTGGTCACTGCTATCGATCAGGAGCCAATGGGATGGGCTGCCCATCATATGACTACTGCGTCAGCCAATCATAGTGTTCACATGATCGGGAAGCCCGCCTCTGCCTCGCAACAGTCAAAACCCTTTAAAGGGCTCCCAGGACCCGTGCCTAGGGTACAAATCATTTGGTGGAGGGGGGATTATGGAGTGGGGTTGTTTTGCAGTGGTTGGGCTTGGCCCCTTAGTTCCAGTGAAGGGAACTCTTAAGCCATTAGCATTCCAAGACATTTTGGACAATTTCATGCTCCGAACTTTGTGGGAACAGTTTGGGGGATGGCCCCTTCCTGTTCCAACATGACTGAGCACCAGTGCACAAAGCAAGGTCCATAAAGACATGGATGAGCGAGTTTGGGGTGGAGGAACTTGACTGGCCTGCACAGAGTCCTGACCTCAACCGGATAGAACACCTTTGGGATAAATTGACTGGGAGCCAGGCCTTCTCGTCCAACATCAGTGCCTGACCTCACAAATGCGCTTCTGGAAGAATGGTCAAACATTCCCATAGACACACTCCTAAACCTTATGGACAGCCTTCCCAGAAGTGTTGAAGCTGTTATAGCTGCAAAGGCTGGTCAATGCTTGTTCTATTAAATTAATTAAACATTCAGTTATCTCCACACCTGTAAAGTTAGTGCCAGGTGATCTGGATCCTTGAGCCACTGGCTCACTTCATTTCCGGGAGCTGCGATGCACACCGCGGGATCTCCTCCCCTCCCCATGTTTCCTTGGGAGGGTTGGGATACCTCTGTGCTGTGCATCGACGTCACGCCTCACACACTATGCGCGCAGCATCCTTCTGAGCGCCATCACACTGTTAGTGTACTCCATCAGCGTCATACAGGGGTGTTTTTTTCCGCCAAACGCAGCAAGACTTGGTCTCTTGGCTACCGGCGCCTCCCCCTCACTTTGCACGCCAGCGTGGCATTTGGGGGTGATTGGCGTGCGCACCCTTATATGTCCCACTCGGGGTCAGTCTTTCCCACAGGTCGGTCTTCCCTCTTCACATTGATAGCTCGGGGATGAATGTACCTTCAGTCCAAGAATTAAATCTTTGCCCGCCCGGATAGGTCTCTCTCACTGACCTAGCAGCCGGAACATAGCACGAACAAAAAGTCTCTGCCACAGACTTGAGGAGAACAATAACCGTACAATCCTCTGCCACAGGATGTAGTAGTTTTAGATGAACAGCAACACAGTACCAGAACTTTTAAGCCGACCCGGCAGTACTTGTGCGGTAGATTCGATTAAGATGCGTCCTCCAATCGAGTCACCAGGCCCCTCTCAAGACCAGCCTTCCGCATGGTCCCTTCCAAGATGGGTCCTCCCCTGGGTCTTCTCAATTGTTCAGCTTCTTCCCGCAGGACAGACAGCACAGGATCATCTCAGCAGTAGTAGGCCCCAGACAGGCTTCTGGGCCTACTTGCACGGCTGTAGAGTCACAGCCCCCCAGCCTGGAGGGCCTTGAGGTAGAACTGACCTCCCTAGCACATGGCGTCTGTCCATTAATACCCTCTCCCAGAATGCACGGCAGCGGACCACCTTTGCCGAGTTGCCTCCAAGAAAGAAGGGCACTCAATATTCTTCAGCTTGTTGCTTTCCAACACTGACCTATGATGATAACGACACCTACAGGCAACAGTGTGGAACTGCACGCAACACAGCCAATGCTGGAACAGAGGCCAATTTAGCCATAGATTACTTTTGAACTATGTACAGAACAGATGACCCACTAAATTTACATATAAGCGGTAGATTAGAAATCTACCAGCGCTACATAGGCATCTCCCCGTTCTGCCTCTCTGAGTCACGATCGCGGGCCACCGGCGGACATCGACTCCACGGGACATGCGGGCACGCTCACGTGGTGCGCGGCGTTCGCACGCGCACACCCACTAGCCCGCAATTTAAAGGGGACGTACAGGTAGGTCGATTTGCGCAGCCGTGCCATTGTGCCGACGTACATCGTCATGCTTAAAGGTTAAAGTTCATGTGCGTGTAAAGGCAGGCGTCCCAATACTTTTAGTAGTATAGTGTATATGTACATGTTTTGCCTTTCATTTACATTTTAAACTGAATGGGTTGTTTACATATACTTTAATAACACTTTCAATCCTTTTTTTAAATGTTAGGCATCAAGCCTTATTACTGTGCATAGTTTATTAAAGATGCAGCTGTTGCACAGTAATTTCCCCCTAGTGGCTGGCTGGCACAGGCTGTTCAAATTGCACACATGCGCGGTGTGCTATCGCGGCTCCAGCTGTGCTCAGTAGTTGCTGCTCCAGGCGTTTCAAATTCTGTGCATTCACGCAGTGCATAGTCTCCTTCTATAGCTGAGCGTATAGACCAGATATAATCAAACACTTTCCCTGGTATATTTACCAGACCATAAAGGAACAAAAAAAAAAAAAAGAATTTAATAGTCAGGGTTTGGATACACTTTCCGTTGGTCATCGGACTGTCCAACTGCAAACTGATGGAGCACATACAGTGGCCTGACAACCAGTGGCAGCTGGTGCTCTATTTTTTTGGGGGGGGGGGCAGCAAACAACACCCCCCCCCTTCCTCCACCAGGTCTGCACCTACCCCATCCAGGTCACGGGTGTTTTCCCCGCCTTTCTCAGTTTCTCCTTCCGACCAATCTGGTCGCTTCTCCTCCCGGCTAATCCGGTCTTAAGACCCGCTTCCTGTCTCCTGATTGGCCGCGAGGAGAAGCAGGAAGATAATAGCAAATGTTGATTCACTAGTCACAAGTGGGTGGGCTCGGGGCGCAATGCTCTGCGCTAGATATGTGCAATTCGTTTTGTTTCAAATTTGTTTTTTAACGAATTTCTCACAAATTAGAAACATCCGAATTAACGCAAACCCGCTTAACTAATTTTTTCGAATTTAGATACTACATTCGTTATTTCGGATAACTCCTAACTTCGGATAAATTTGTGTTCGTTACATTCACTAACAGCCACATTTGAAAGGAAATTCCAATACCTATAATTTATTGGTGAGTTTTATGACTTTGAATTTTCGGGCTTTCAAATTTACGAATTTACAAATTTTTGAAATGTTATTGATTGTGGACACATGAATTGTGT
Organism: Lithobates septentrionalis; assembly: GCA_037952835.1. Lineage (NCBI taxonomy): Eukaryota > Metazoa > Chordata > Amphibia > Anura > Ranidae > Lithobates > Lithobates septentrionalis. The sequence goes on from JBBDGP010001620.1 coordinate 1,299,219, forward strand.
TTTAGCACCACATCCCCATATTGAGTATATGGACAAGGGAGGTTGTTGGGATTTTTTAGGTGCAAAAATAATATCAAATATATTTATTAAAAAATCGTTTATTTTTTTATTTTGGAAAGCAAAATAAAAAATTTTTTTTTTTGTTTTTTTTTTTAGCAAAGCAATTGGCATGTACAATATATCACAGTATTATCAGGACAGCACTGTAAGATGCTGGATTTCCCAACATGTTTCACCCATATGTCGGGCTTCTTCAGGGGAGGCTGTCCAGTTTTGAAGTACAAGCCTTCTGTATCGCCTAAAATGGTTCCAAATGTCGCCACGCTCTCTATACAGCTATCAGCGCCAAGGGGACCATATGTGACCAGCGGCCACAGGGGGAATAATAGGACCAGAAATACAGATTTGAAAATAAGCTTAAATCCAAGGGATTTTAAGTTGCTGTCAGTGAACTCTAATGTTGATCTTCAGAGCTGATGTTGAAAGACAGCATAGCATATAGCATAGCATATCCCGAGGGGTTCCAGCAACAGGGCTGGAGCCCCTCGGCATATGCTATGCAGCTGCTGATAATGCATTGCAAGGAAGTGGCTTTTGTTGTCAGTCTGCAAAAGGAAGTGCTGTTACTGGCCAGAAACCTCAGGTAAGACACTTTGCAATAGATTGTTAAAGAATTATTTGCTTAGGAAAACGGTATACGCCAAATATATTAAAAAAAAAATCTGATTTTGGCTTTCCAAACACTTTAATAGTCAGTATTGGGAAAACACGGCTGCAAACTCCTCATAAAGGCGCCAGCTCGAATGTAATTACAGCACTATTACATATGGCGCCTGGAAATTATACTGATCATACACCATATAATAAAATCCCTAAGTCTGTTATGGAATGTACATTAGCAATTAAATGAAGATTTTGACTATGCCTAAACAAATGAGAACTCTCACAATAATGGGGAAATTATTTATTTTTCATTATAAACCTATTAGCACCATGTCGGTCTTATTTATGAGAAGTAATAAGCTGAGCACTCCAAATGAGCCGGTAATAGGAATTAGTGATGGAAGACACTAAATATAAAATGCGGAAAACTCCAAGATTTTTTTTTTTTTAAGAAAACCCCTCGCTTTCCCGTATTTTATACATTAATCAGTTTGAATGAAGTTATGACATTTTGTTAGTCTTATTTGCTAAAAATGGTTGTTTGCAAAGTTACAGCTTTCCAGGGAAAGAGTTGGCTTAAAGTGGAACGTTAGTCAGAAAAATTAAAGCGGTTGTAAAGTCACTGATCAGAAATCCTGGAATTTCTTCTGTTACAGCAAGATATACCGAGCAGGGTATGTGCTTCTTAAAAATTATGCAACAAAATACCTTATTTTACAGCGCCGCTGTGTGGTCACGTGACCAGCTGAGGACTACAGTGGGAGGGGCTGAGATTCCTCTCTGATGTTAGCTGGGAAGGAGAGCGGCGGGAGGTCACGTGAGCGCACAGCTGCGCTCTGATTTAACCGCTTGCTGACCGGCTCACGCCGATATACGTCGGCAGAAGGGCACGTACAGGAATATTAAGAAATGGGGGAACTAATGAGCAAAACCAAATTGTATAGAATAGGATATATAAGGATGGGAGAAGCTGTCAACATATAAAAGTGTTCCCACACAGATAAAATATACGAATACGTGAAGTATGCGCTAACTACATAAACACTAATATGAATTAGTTCACATATAAATTCATGAATTAAATCCGTGTTTTTTTTTTGCACACGGATTTAATTCATGAATTTATATATGTGAACTTAGTCATATTAGTGTTTATCACTTGTTGGACTTTGTTTTTTGAATTTCACCTTTTACACTCCAGAACAGTGGATTTATTCAGAAATTTTTATGTTTCAATGTTTTAGTTTTTTTGTTTTTTTTGCTATTTTTTTTATGTCATTATATCATTAGACTAGGATTGTCATATATATTTTTTCACTTGATGCACCTTATATACACACTGGATATTATTTTAGATTGCTGTTTGGAATCTGTGGCATTGGTGCACTTTACCAGTGATCTAGCGAAGAGTATAGAAGATTTGTTATTTTTATTTTCACTTGCACTTGCCTATTCTGTTCTACACGCTTACCTGTCAGGTGTGTGAGCGGTTCTGTTTAGTATCTATATACATATTGATTCATTTCATCACTTTAGTTAGCGCCACATACTTCACTTATACATACAGGCATATTAACGTCCCTGTACGTTGCCCTTTAAGAAGCGGTTTGCGGGCACGTGCTCAGTGAGTGTGATCGCAGGTCCCGCGGACTCAATGTCCGCGGGGATACCCGCGATCGTCTCACGGAGAGGAAGAAGGGGGAAATGCTGATGTAAATCAGCATTTCCCATTCTGCCTAGTGACAGGAGACTGATCACAGCTCCCTGTAATCGGGAGCGGTGATCAGTGTCGTGTCACACACAGCCCCCCCCCCCCACAGTTAGAATCACTCCCTAGGACACACTTAAACCCACACTGCCCCCTAGTGGTTAAACCCTTCACTGCCAGTCACATTTACATAGTAATCAATGCATTTTTAATCGGAATGATTGCTGTATAAATGTGAATGTCCCAAAATAGTGCTAAAAGTGTCCAATCTGTCCGCCATAATGCCGCAGTCACGATAAAAATCGCTGATCGCCGCCATTACTAGTAAAAGAAAATTATTAATAAAAATGCCATAAAACTATCCCCTATTTTGTAGACACTATAACTTTTGCGCAAACCAATCAATAAATGCTTATTGCGATTTTTTTTTACCAAAAATATGTAGAAGAATACGTATCGGCCTAAACTGAGGGAAAAAAATATTTTTTTATATATTTTTGGGGATATTTATTATAGCAAAAAGTTAAAAAAAATGCTTTTATTTTTCAAAATTGTCGCTTTTTTTTTGTTTATAGCGCAAAAAATAAAAACCGCAGAGGTGATCAAATGCCACCAAAAGAAAGCTCTATTTGTGGGGAAAAAAGGACGTCAATTTTGTTTGGGAGCCACCTCGCACGACCGCGCAATTGTCAGTTAAAGCGGCGCAGTGCCGAATCGCAAAATGTGTTCTGGTCTTTGGCCAGCCAAATGGTCCGGGGCTTAAGTGGTTAAGGTGTTTCGCTGCATAACGTTTTAAAAAACAGATACTGAACAGTATCTTGCTGTAACAGAGGGGATTCCAGGATTTGTGATTAGTGATTTTAAAACCACAGCGGAATAGCGGCAGAAGGGAAGGGGCGGGGAATAGATTGCTCACACAGATTCCCGAGCTGACGATCAGGGAGGGAGGGGAGAGGGGGAGAAGGAAAGACTGCGGGATGATGGAGGCATGTCAACTGACCACAGTATCATGGATCAGCAACCATGATTACCGTGGTCGACACACTAAGTGGGATACAGAAACAGGCAGGATCAACTAGGTATTTTACAGCATAGAGAGGGACAAATGACATCGCACAAGCACTATGCTGTATATCCTGGACAACGTCATCAGTGATGAAACGCGTAGGGAGGAGCGATGTGCTGACTTTACCACATTCGTGCAGATCCCAGAGTAACGGGCTGCTAACTTAGAACTGGCCAGTTTATTTTTATGCTGAGATTTACTTGCATAACTGTACTGTAAGTGTACTACAATTTTTAACATTAAAATACCCAAAGATTTTATGCTATTGAAGCTTTTATTTCTTCTTGGGGATCCTGTCTTATTGTGCCCTCACTGGGGGTGGTGGAAGTCCGCGAAAACGCTGTTGCTGTGTCCATTCAAGGCCCTGGCTGGGTATAGAGCCGAAAGTGCTTGTGATCTGCCGTAATAGGAGATCATAGGGAGTCGGTAAGCGGCAGTAAGATTAGAGGTGGGAGTCATCTTTCTGCACATCACTTTTCCTTTGGTGCACTGATACATACTGTCACGTTGGATGTCACTTTATTGGATGGACTCTATCTGTTATTATTTATTTGCAATTGTTTCTAAGCACAACTTATTTTTGAATATTGCTGTATATCCTGCTTTAAATGAACAGGATATTTTTATTTATTTATTTATTTATTTTTTAGGGTTACAATCACTTTAAATTCTGCTAGATCACTTCATGCTGGCCCCTTTTGCGTGTAAAACACTACAGATAGGTGCCTATACTATTTAAAATCCAGTAACACACAATCTCCCCCTCCTTTGCACAGGCTCAGTTGCTCTTCATTTTTCAGCACTATGCTGAAAATGGAGAGGCCAATCTGCTGACAGCCTCAAGATTTACTGCTGTTCAGGGCTCTGGGCTTCAGCAAAATGGCAGCCTACGGCAACAAGAAACAGGAGCAGTGCTGGAGGCAATTTAGAGCACACACTCATTTTGGTAGCATAATTATTAATGCGGAATGTATGTTCCTTGCTAAAGAGGTTGTTATAGGTAAAGTTCCGAGCTAAATGCTTGCTTAGACTCAAACGTACTATTGACTTGGTGCCACAAGCTTTACAGCCAAAAAGTATCATACCTATGTAGGAGAAATGTACTTAAATGGGCATTGTAATGTCAACTCTTAATGTAAGGTGGAGGGTAAATGGATGGTATAAGGATTCCCAATATTGCAGATGCAATTCACAACCTCCAGTGGCATCTTTGTGTCAGCTTCTCCCACTGCCATTGGGCATGCATGAGAGTTTCCTCCTTGGTTCACCAGTGATAAGACATCTCCCACACATGTGCAATGGGGTTGCACCATTCTGGCACTATAGGCTCCATTCTTACAGAGACCTGGGGTGCTCACTTCACTACTGCTAGTTTAGCATCTACCCTTTGAAGGCTATTACAGATCCCCGGAGGTTAGGTAGGCATTTCACTTTCATCCCCTGATGAAGTCACGTGTGGTGTGACATCACGCGTAGGGACGAGACAGGCTGCATACACTACAGAGGCACACGAGCTCGCCGCTCGTCGGACTAGATTAGCTGTTGTTCATTTTTTAATGTGAGTACCTATATACTTTTAATAAAAGAGGTTCAATCTATCAAAAACGGGATTACACTATTGGCCTTTTTCTCTTTGCCTATCATCGTTTGTACCCCCCGCCCCGGCACTATACCTGAGGGAACCCCATCCCAGGACGTAGGTTGGTGAGGGACGCGCTGGAGCTCATAGGCGGATCTTAAAGAGTCCTTTTGGCTACATGCTGTTGTCCTGTTGCCTAAAGGTGAGGGGCCACTGCCTAACCTGAGTGGTGTTGCACGAAGAAGCACTGGATGTGATGCACTTGAGCACTTTAACTGCAACGTGTGCATGCCAGGACGTTGTCGTCACATTTTGTTGAATTTTATGGACTTTTGTGTTTTGGTTTTATAAGATTTTTCCCTGTTAAACTTTTTACAAGGACTTGAGACACTTTATTATCCATTTTACTTTATTTATATTCTTTGCACAGTATGCACTGTATGAATTAGCAGTTCACTATTACCTCACTGCCTATAATAGGCATTTCACGCTGCACTTTATATTTGCACTAAATAGTATTGTGTACCCCCCACTGTGGACGCATTTTATCCCCAATTGTTATGCACTATATTCATTATTAGCACTTATAGTTTTTTATTACTTTATATTAGCATTGTGTTATATTGTTTTTCTATTGATCCCACTCAACATTATTGCCGCCCCCTTATGCTGGATATAGACCCCTGCTCAGATCCCAGGGGGTATTTATACTACGTTCACTATCATTTTAGCCATCCCACCCTGTAACCAATACCACCTACGCTTATCTGATTTTAACCACGATCACGCATTCGAGTATCATAAGCTCACCATTGTTTATATTATTTATTTTTTATATATATTTTTTTAAAAATACCTAGGATCAGCGCAGCACTATCCATTTTTTAGATTAATTCACAAGGTCAGGTGTTTACCTTTTACAGTGCATGCAGCTTTTCTATCTTTAGCCGATTCCATTTATGATAGCGCGGGAATAATCCATCTTTATATCATTTCACCTCAAGGTTGAGTTTCTTATGTATAGTTGGGCTGTAGACAGATTGGTGCCGGTCACTTTAGAATCAAAATGTAGTTTATTTGCCACAACTCAGGGAAAGAAGGTTGGGGCACAGGACACCTAGAGAAAGTGGAAGACTCCAGGAAAAACCATGCTCCTAACAGATAAAAGAACTTTAAAGGAAGACCTGCATTCTGTGATTCTTGAACACTCAACTGTAGATCAGATGCAAGAGACTCCCTGGGTGTGATACCAGACTCCCTCTGAGGTCCAAGCCAAATGCTGGCTACCCCCTGCCAGTCTCCTTGGTGCTCCTTCCCAGGATTGGCTCCATCCCTTCTGGGAAAACTACCTCCAACAAGGCAGTATGAGCCAGGGACGTGCAGTCAGGGGCGGCAGGTGAGGCAGTGCTTCGCTTGCCAAGAACATAAAAATAAAAAAATACCAAAAAAAAAAAAAACCGACCTGGGGTCACAGAGACCCCAAATTTGCCACCTATAGTTCCGGAGATACAGGGATTCTTGTGCAGCCTGTCAGAAGATACATACAAAGCGGCCAGTTTAAATACAAGCTGGCACACTGTTTACAGCAGACTGAGAGGATGAGCTCACAGTGCCTCTCATTTCTTCTCAGAAGCACTGAGCTCAATGGATAGCTTGGAGCATTGGACCAATGGTAAAGCACCATTGGAACAAGCTGTCCTATAAAAATGCTGCAGTGGAGGCACGCCTCTCACTGCAGTGTCATAGAAGGGGGCGTGTCTAAAAGAAACATGCTCCCTTCCAGCCCAGCCCTTCTAACTAGAAGGAAAAAACATGTGTTTATGTGTATAAGATTTACCCATAATCCCATGTTTTTCTCACACAGTTAAGAGGGAGAATGAGAATCTGCTGCTGAAAAGGTACTGTTTCAATGAAGCTAAATCATATATTAATATGCTATATGTTATAGCATAATCATGTATTATTTATCTATTTACTGTGAAATTACTGGTTGGAAGTTATAACTTCAAACTTCAGTAATTTATCCGTTAAGCCACCTGCTTGAGTACAGATTTTGAAAGTATAGTAAAGTACCTTAAAAACAATATATAATAATTATTTGTATATTACTGACTTATAGTAATTAACCCCTTGCCACCCAGGCCAATTCTGAAACTTCTCTCCTACATGTAAAAATCATCAAGCTGATAACAGAGGAAGGAGGCAGCAGAGAGAAATGACACCCAGAGATTTGAAGAGAGACAAGTACAGAGAGTAGAGGTATGTGCTTTTTTCATATTTCATGTCAGAGATTTACAGCCACTTTAACCCTAAGAAAATGAAACTGATACTCAAAAGGTAAGAGTTCACCACTGAAAAAAAAAGTAAGAGCCCACCACTGAAAAAAAAGTAAGGGTCCACCATAAAAAAGGTAAGAGTCCACCACTGAAAAAATGGTAAGGGTCCACCACTGAAAAAAAACATAAGGATCCACCACTGAAAAAAAGGTAAGGATCCACCACTGAAAAAAAGGTAAGGATCCACCACTGTAAAAAAGATAAGGATCCACCACTGAAAAAAAGTAAAGGTTCACCACTGAAAAAAAGGTAGGGATCCACCACTGAAAAAAAGTAAGGGTTCACCACTGAAAAAAAAGTAAGGGTCCACCACTGAAAAAAAGGTAGGGATCCACCACTGAAAAAAAGTAAGGGTTCACCACTGAAAAAAAGTAAGGATCCACCACTGAAAAAAAGTAAGGGTTCACCACTGAAAAAAAAGTAAGGGTCCACCACTGAAAAAAAGGTAGGGATCCACCACTGAAAAAAAGTAAGGGTTCACCACTGAAAAAAAAAGTAAGGGTCCACCACTGGAAAAAAAGGTAAGGGTCCACCACTTAAAAAAAAAAGGTAAGGATCCACCACTGAAAAAAAGGTAAGGGTCCACCACTGAAAAAAGATAAGGATCCACCACTGAAAAAAAAGGTAAGGGTCCACCACTTAAAAAAAAAAGGTAAGGGTCCACCACTGAAAAAAAGGTAAGGATCCACCACTGAAAAAAGGTAAAGATCCCCCACTGAAAAAAAGGAAAGAGTCCACTTCTGAAAAAAAGGTAAGGATCCACCACTGAAAAAAGGTAAGGATCCACCACTGAAAAAAAGTAAGGGTTCACCACTGAAAAAAAAGCAAGGGTCCACCACTGAAAAAAAGGTAGGGATCCACCACTGAAAAAAAGTAAGGGTTCACCACTGAAAAAAAAGGTAAGGGTCCACCACTTAAAAAAAAAAGGTTAGGATACACCACTGAAAAAAGGTAAGGATCCACCACTAAAAAAAAGATAAGGGTCAACCACTGTAAAAAGGTTAAGAATCCACCACTGAAAAAAGGTAAGAGTCCACCACTGAAAAGTATTAACAGAAAAGTTTTTAATGCTGCATTCCTGATGGGGAGATTTTCCCTTTGTCCGCTAATCTGATGACATTGATGCCATACTATTATAAATAACACAAACAGTGATTATAAAAGTGAGCTAGGAAGAGTCTGCGTTGGGGATATTTCCCCTCATCATCTCTAGGAAGAACATAGAAATAGGACCTAACAAACGTTCTTCTCTTTTTTCTCTATATCCAAAACAAAAAATATTTAGGTTGGGGTTAAACTGTCAAATTTTGCACACTTTTTTTTTCTGCTGTTGAGTTCAGTCTATGTAAGTGCACCGTGCTTCTTTTTTTTTTTTTTTTCTTCATGCTGTTTTGATTTTTGTACAAAATATGTTCTTATATTTAGCACTGGCATGTTCAGGATGATACGTCGGGAGTTCAGCAAAGGATGTCCAAGGTTATCTAGAATCTAAACAAGGACTGCTTTGCATTTTTTGGATCTATACATTTCAATCAGTCCAGAAGTCATCGGGCTGCATTCTAATGCCCATCCGCAGTGATAATGATGGTGCAGTTCTGGGTAAGGGGGAGAATGATGTGACACTAAGAGGACACCAAATAGCTGGAAGATAATTACAACAGGCGGTGGACAGAATATCCAGTAGCTGGGGATCAGGTAGCTGAATGTTGTATTTTCTCAAATTAAAAAGAGCCACTTACCCGGGAGATTCAGTGAAATGTTGGTATTTTTTCTGCATTTTACTAGCTAGAAGAATGTGCAGTCCAGCCATTATCTGTAATTGACAGTCAAATTTTTATAGAATATGGAAGTATTTTCTAAAGTGAGGATCGAATACCGAGAAATGCCACTTTGTCTGCAAATTTGCATGCAGCACGGTCCAATATATGGAGAAAAATGCAATACAGGGTTCCGGGCGATGATGATTCACAAATTATCTGAATACCTATGCTCAGGAGATTCAAACATTTTTGAATGTGCAATTTAGCCAGCTGATTTACTTATCACAAGTATAAAAGATACCTTTAATTTTTAATATACTTATAAATGATATTGGGTCTGGGATTAAAAGTACCAATAAAGTTTTTGCAGATGACACCAAGCTATGCAGTGGAATAACGTTTTTACAGGATGTCTCCAACTTACAAGCCGACCTCAATGCACCGTTTAACCAGTTGAAGACCAGGAATTTTCTGGCACTTTTTGTTTACATGTGAAAATGTTTTTTTTTTTTGCTAGAAATCTAGTTAGAACCCCCAACCATATTATATATTTTTTTAAATGCAGAGGCCCTAGAGAATAAATTTGTGGGTTGTGCAATTTTTTATGTCACACGGTATTTGCGCAGCGTTTTTTCAAACGTAGTTTTTTTGGGATTTTTAAAAAAAAAATGGATTTTTAATACAGCTTACCTGTAAATGCCTTTTCTTGGAGTACATCACGGGACACAGAGCACCATCATAATGACTATTTGGGTTATACGCTACCTTTAGGTGATTGGACACTGCCAACCAATAGTAAGACGGTTCCTCCCATATAACCCTCCTATACAGGAAGTACCTCAGTTTTGTAGCAAGCAATGACGATCCCAGAAAAGAGGAGAGGGACCTCTGTGTCCCGTGATGTACTCCAATAAAAGGATTTTACAGGTAAGCTGTATTAAAAATCCATTTTTCTTTATCGTACATCACGAGACACAGAGCACCATAATAATGACTATTTGGGATATCCTAAAGCAATGCACCTGAGGGGGGGGGGACACAATATCCCTAAGCCCCAACGGGGCCTGAGACTATAAAGCTGCCTGCAACACGTTGTGGCCAAAAACAGTCTCTTTTTGAGATCTAACATCCACCTGGTAAAACCTGGTAAACGTATGAACTGAAGACCAAGCGGCTGCTTTGCAAACCTGAGCCATAGACACCTGTTGGCGTACTGCCTATGATGCACTAACCCCTCTAGTGGAGTGTGCTTTTAAATCCCAAGGTGGAGCCTTGCGCCTTAATCCATACACCTGGATAATAGTCTGGCAAATCCACCTAGATATAGTTGAACTTGTTGCCGGTTGTCCTTTCCTAGGACCTTCCGGCAGGACAAAAAGGCAGTCAGTCTTCCGAAAAGGAGCTGACATCTTTAAGTAAACTTTGATCGCCCTCACCACATCAAGTGAGTGAAGCGACCTTTCCTTCCTAGTTTGAGGGTTTAAAAAAAGGAAGGTAAAAGGATATCCTGATTCAAATGAAGATTGGAAACCAGCTTTGGTAAAAAATCCGGACGATGGCGCATGACCACTCTGTCCTGATGAAGAATCCAAAAAGATTCTTTGCAAGAAAGGGCGGTCAATTCTGACACCCTTCTAGCCGATGTTATAGCCACCACAAAAAACCATTTCCTGGCCAATAGGACAAAAGGAATATGCCTAATAGGTTCAAACTGTTGATTCTGTAAGGCTGACAGCACCAAATTTAGGTCCCAGGGGCATAAAGGCGGTTTAACTGGCGGCCTCAGGTGCGTTACTCCTTTGACAAAGGTTCGTACCAAAGAATGGGATGCAATAAGGCTGAAATCTGTCCTTTAATTGTCCCCAAAGCCAGCTTCAAGTCTACTCCCGCTTGAAGAAAGGCATGAACTCTTCCAATCGTATACTTACGAGGGTTCCACTTCCTTCCCTCACACCAGGAAATGTATGACTTTCAGACTCTATAGTAAATAGTTCTAGAAACTGACTTTCTAGCATTTATCAGCGTAGACAAGACTGAACCCGTAATACCATGGTCTTTCAATACTCTGGTCTCAATAGCCATGCCATCAAATTCAGCAACCGTAAAGAAGGATGGAATATGGGTCCTTGAGACAACAGGTCTGGACGGCACAGAAGGACCAATGGGTCCCCCACTGCCAACTTCACAACCTCCGTGTACCAGGATCTCCGGGGCCACGCTGGGGCTACCAGGATCACTCGCTTTCGTTCCTCCTGTATTCTGCGTAGTAAGTGCGGCAGAATTTGGATCAGAGGGAAAGCATATATCAGAGAATACTGATCCCAAGGAACTACTAATGCGTCTGTCCCAACAGCAAGCGGATCCTTGGTTCTGGATAAAAACCTGTCCAGTTTGGTATTGAATCTGGATGCCAGCAGATCCACATCTGGGGTCCCCCAGTTTCGGCAGATCTGTAGAAAAACTTTGGGATGCAGGGACCATTCCCCTGACAACAATTTTTGGCGACTTAGGAAGTCTGCCTGCCAATTGTCCACTCCCGGTATAAACACTTCCGAAAGAAACGGCACATGCTCTTCTGCCCAAGTCAATATGTGATTTACTTCTTTTTGGGCTGCCCGGCTCCTGGTACCTCCCTCATGGTTGATATATGCCACTACCGTGGAGTTGTCGGACTGGACTTGGACAGGAAGACCCCGCAACCTGGATGTCCAGAAGCGCAGAGCCAGACCAGCTGCCCGAATCTCTAATAGATTGATGGGCAGGGTCCTTTCTGCCTGGGACCATACTCCCTGGACAGATGCCTCCTCCAGGACTGCTCCCCAGCCGAGATGACTGGCGTCTGTAGTTACCACTCTCCAGGCTGCTGGTGGAAAAGATTTTCCCTTTCTCAAATTGCTGCTTCTTAACCACCAAGAGAGGTTCCGTTGTACCTGCGGAGATAGAACCATAGGATGATCCAAGGTTCGAACAGACCTGTCCCAGGCTTCCAGAATACTGTTCTGGAACACCCTGGAGTGGAACTGTGCATATGGAATTGCGTTGAAGGATGACACCATCTTGCCCAGCAACCTCATGCACAGCCGAATAGACGGTCTTGGTTCTTTTTTCACCCTCTGGACGAGTTCCACTATGGAAACGATCTTTAAGGGGGGTAAAAACACCCTTTCTTGGGCGGTGTCCAAGACCAGACCCAGATACACCAAGACTTGAGTCGTACAAAGGGCTGATTTGTCCACATTTAGAGTCCAACCTAGGGGTTGTAAAACCCGCACTGTTCTTGACACGTTTTGAATCAGGATGGGGCAAGAGCGATCCCTCAGGAGAAGATTGTCCAGATATCCTACCACAGAGATTTTTTGGGACCTTAGGGATGCCAACACCGGGGCCAGAATCTTTGTGAAAACCCTGGGGGCCGTGGCTAGACCGAATGGCAGTGCCACAAATTGAAAATGACGGCCCTCTACTGCGAAACGCAGAAACCTTTGATGTGGACCAAAGATCGGTACATGAAGGTAGGCGTCCTTGATATCTATGGACGCTAAATAATCTCCTTTTCTCAGAGATTTTATTATTGAACCAGCCGACTCCATACGGAAGGACTGGACGTTCACAAAGTGGTTGAGAGCCTTGAGATCCAAAATCGGCCTTACTTCCCCATTTGGTTTCGGCACAGTGAAAAGGTTTGAGTAAAACCCCTTGAATCTTTCTTTGTGCGGAACTTTGACAATTACCCCCTGCTTCTGCAGATGCTGCAAAGCTAGGAACAGACATTTCTTTTTCTCTGGATCCGACAGGACCCTTGAGTACAGAAAACGGTTTGGAGGAATTTCCCGGAACTCTATTCTGCAACCCTGTGTTACAGTGGAAATGACCCATCTGTCTTGAAACAGTTCTTCCTAGGCATCCAAAAACAGCCGAAGCCTGCCCCCCACCCTTGAGAGCAGGGGCGCCCCTTCACAAGGTTGACTTGGAATTGGACTTGGCTGGCTTTTGGGTCCAGGGCTTCCTCTGACCCTGAGGTCTTTTAAACCCAGACGGCTGAGGCCGTCAATACCGCTTGGGGGAAGAAGCACTAGGCCCTGGAGCATTGGGAATTCTAAATGAGGGTTGCTTACTTCTCCTTTTAGTAGGGAGTAGGGCACTCTTTCCTCCTGAGATCTTTTGGATATATTTATCCAGATCCTCGCCATGCGAGTAGCCTTTTGCATGGCGTCTCAGCAGACCAGTTCTTTAGCCACAAGACCATGCGCATATGTATTGACAGCAACGCAAAACAAGACATCTGCTGGATTGAGTCTTTCAATGCATCCACTGCAAAACATAAAGCATGAGGAAGCTCCGACAATTCCTTGGTAGGTTCCTCCTGGCAAGGTAGGTTTTTTATCAACCTTTTAAAGCAGTCTTTTAGGGATTGGCAAATCCCAATAGCTGCAACTGCTGGCTGAACTGCTGCACCAGCCACCGCAAAAGAGGCTTTTAATAAGGACTCTAGCTTTTTATCGGCCGGATCCTTAAATACCTGGGCATTATCCACCGGACAGGTTAAACTCTTATTAACTGAAGAAATGGCGGCGTCCACCAAAGTTGTATCCCATGTCTTCCTGAACTTTTCCTCCATAGGATATAAGATAGAAAACCTTTTTGGTGGTAAGTATATCCTGTCAGGATGATCCCAGTCTGCGTAAACCACCTGCTCCAATAATGGATGCAAAGGGAACCCTTGGGAACCTTGCTGAGGTCGCAAGGATCCCAAAGTAGATCAAGAGAGTCCAGACTCCTGAACCGGGGGTAACTTAAACCCAACTCGTACCATCTCAGTCAGAGATTGGATAAACATTTTTGGGAATGGGAGGCTGAAATTGGCTCCTCTGAACCGGAGTCCTCAGCTGAGGATTCTTCAGCCTCTCCTTCCTCCCAGTCTTTTATGGCCACCTCCTCCAAATCCTCTGCCCACTCTGGTTCCAGATCACCTGGACCCATCTGGCTATAAGAGTCCTGGTGCTCTAGTGATTCCCCACTTGGCCCGGGCTCAGGGGAGGGAGATCTATTACGCTTCTTCCCTCCCTGTGTTACAGAGGCAATCATGCCAGCTATTTTGCCTTCAAGGCCCGCTAAGGCAGATGCCAAATCATCCTTTGTAACATAAGCCGAGGCAGGAATATTGGTAGTGGCCACTATGTCTGACAAATGCAATGGCTCAGCCAGGCCAGATGCCGCAGGTCTTTCAGGGAAGACTGAGGCTGCATCAGCATGGGGTTGGTCTCCTGCTTTTAAGGGAGGTACTCTTACCCCTGTGCTTGCCTTGCTCCCTGTACCTCATTTTCTGGAAGACATTGCTCACATACGAGGAAAAAAGTACTCCTCACAAGCTGTAACCAGCGTTCAACCTGTCGCAACTGTGTCCAAATACCTCCAGACTCACGTGCCCAAGTATCGCTCTGTGCTGTCTCAGCGCACTTCAGGAGCTCCAATCCTTATAAAGCTTAACTTGACAGTGCACCGAGCGCGCACCCACGTGATCAGTGGCATGCACGTCGCATCCGCCGTGGCCAGACGCACGCTGCGCACACCGACAGCGCGCACGCCATACCGGCCAATCTGTAACATCCAAGACACAAGATACTAAGGTTTTTTCAGTGAAAAACAGAGGGAAATATAAAAAAAATTCCCAAAGGGAGTACACACCTTCCCAAGCAGCAGGGCCTGTTTTACCAGGCCCAATCTTCCCCCATCACGGTGGGTATCGCCTCTGAGGACCTTCAAGGACCGGGTCCCCCATTCTTCGGGGTCCACACCCTTGGACCCGCAAGGCACCCTTCTGGTTTAAGAGGGTAAAGAAGGGAAGCGCCACCTGAGTGCAGTATTAGTGAATATTTTTAATGACACAAGGTTTAAAAACACTTACAAAAGACATAATTAAAAAGGGCTCATCTGTGGATGGATGATCCTGGTAGGTTCCTGGTGGGGATGATCCTGGTGAGTTCCTCGGGCTCCAGTCTGGGTGTTGTATCAGCGATGTTAGGCTGTTAGAGAAGCTTTTCAGCGGTGGTTCGTCCTGTGGCCATCAGGAGGAGGCTGGGGCCGGCGTGGAGCGCACAGAAAGTGTGCGTGACGTCACGGGCTGTTCAGCAGCTTCCGGCTTCCGGGTACATTCCAAGGGGAGGGCTCACATGGAGGGAGGATACTAGCTGTGAGGGAGTCTGTGGATAGGCTATGCGCTCGGAGCAGCTGCTCCTTCAATAGGCCTGAGGGGGCAGTGTATAGATGCTGTGCTATTTATAAGCCGGCGCTGTGGGACAACAAGGCTCAGCGCCGGCTGATAGCACAGCGCTGTGATGGAATAATACAGTGCGGTGGGCTAAAGAGGGGGGAGAAGAGGAAGGGGATGTGAAATGTGGTTTGTGAAGGACCGTACTGTGGTGGGGGAGGGGAAGGAACACAAATAGAATGACACATGGGAGGAGGGCGCATGATGGCTGAGAGAATGTTGATGCACATCACATATAAATAAATTAAGTCAACAATCAATAAAAAATTCATGAAAAACAATTAAAAAACAAATAAAATGTCAATATATAAAAAATATAGAAAAATCAATATAAAAAATCAACATAAAATTCTGAAAAAAGGAAGGGGGGGGAAGGGGAAAGGGAAAGGAATCATGTGTATGGAGGGAATTATCATTATGTGGAGCTGATATCTGTTACCCTCTTTTACATATCACAGAGCCAGCATCTCTGGGGATAGCAGCCGCCTTCTAGATCCATTGCTTCATCAACCCACTTCACACATTGTGAACTGCTACACCTTTTTAACCCCTGGACTGCCAAACTCTTTTTAAACATGTAATCCCATATCCATATGCTTTGAACTGCCAGACCCTCATTAACCCCTGGGTTGCTAACTCCTTAGCCATGGACTATATGCCTGGCCAATCCGATTAATCCTGAATATTGTATACTGTATATGCGCTTGAAGTTATCATCATCCTTAACCCTTCTGGTTTACCTTGGGCAAGTTTGACCAGGAATACCAACTTAACAAGGGTCCAGCGCCATATAGGACACATTACAGGCAAAACCTGGCTCTTGAACCGAGGCTCGGGTACCACCCACTTTAGCTTTCTTATGCCATCCGAATGGATCCAATTTATAATGTCCTCACTGGGACATCATTTGAAGAATTTTGAAGAACTTCAACAGCCCTGACCATCACCTTCAAGACACTGGCAAAAAAACTGAGGTACTTCCTGTATAGGAGGGGTTATATGGGAGGAACCGTCTTCCTATTGGTTGCCAGTGTCCAATCACCTAAAGATATAACCCAAATAGTCATTATTATGGTGCTCTGTGTCCCGTGATGTACGATAAAGAAATACACTTTTTGAAATGTTAATGCAAAAAAACACATAGCACCATTTTTTTGTAAAATACGCTGAGTAAGTGGATGCCAAACATGTCACGCTTTAAAATTGTGCACACCTGCACAACCGCGACAAACAATGTAAGTTTTATTATCCATAGGCAAAGCTTTAAAAGCATTTACAGGTTACCACTTTAGATGAACAGGGGAGGTCTAATGCTATAATTACTGCCCATGTTTTGACGTTCACAATGATACCTCACATGTGTTTGACGATCGATGTTTGCATTCATTCAAGACTGACACTTGCATTTGCCTTTGTACGCTAGCATGGGGGGGACAGGGGCATTTTACTTTTTTTTTAATTATTCATTTCTATAATTTTTTTCTATTTTTGTACTGTTGCTTTTAATTTTTATTTATTTTTTTATCACTTTTATTGCTGTCACAAGGAATGTACTGTAAACATCCCTTTTGACAGCAATAGGCACGTGTCAGGTATTCTTATGGAGGGATCTGGGGTCTATAAGATCCCAATGCCCTTGTTTGCACTTTAAAGCATTCAAAATGCCAAGTCCTGCATTTTTGAATACTTTTGATTTTTTTTTAAACTGGTGCCTTTAAGGCTCCAGTAATCCGGAAATGATGTCATGACATCGCTTCTGGGTTGCTACAGCCGAGACCTGATAAAAGCCAATTCCGGCTTTCTTCAGGTCTCCGGCCAGCCATCTTTTTTCATCCAAACTATCTATGTAACTATGTTTAGGTAAAAATGTTTTTTAGAAAATCAGGACCAGTGACAGTACCTAAATTTAATGTGAAGTGTCCCTCGATCTGGTGCCGGCTGTCATTGGAAATTGGAAGTTTTGCACCCCCTCATATTACTACAGCCTCTTCCGGTGCAACAGAGACTTGCACTGTGTACTGTGACTTGCACTTGACTGCACTGTGTACTGTCTATTAAGAATCCTGTGCAAACAACCGAATGAATGGGTGTTTGGCATAGGTGCATAGCTCCCAACTGTCCCTGATTTTGAGGGACTGTCCCTGATTTGTAGCAATGTCCCTCTGTCCCTCATTCCTCCTCGTTTGTCCCTCATTTTGCTCTGATCTATATAGTTGTGTATAAAATTAACTTTTTATCTTTCAAAAAGTGTTTCCCAGTGCTAAACCTTTCATCCAATTTCTAAATTGCTGCATTTGTAAATTTTAAAAGCCAATATAAAGGAATAGTAGTGGTAAAAAAAAGCCCTTGTAGTTTTAATAAACCTTTTTTTTTTGTTAATTCTCCTTTAAGAGGAGTGTGGCAGGGGGTGTGTCCTATGCCTACTTGTGTTTGCTAGAAGGTGTCCCTCATTCCCATCTCAAAATGTTGGGAGGTATGTAGGTGTGCGCAGCCTATTGCATTGGGATGTGTACCCCAAAGCTCAAACACAGAGCAAAACAGAACTAGTGGCTAGGGGTGTACACATCCCATGGCCGTGATGCTATGCTTCGCAGCCATGGTAGAGTCCTTATTTTTTATTATTATTATTATTATTATTATTGCAAATTATTATTTTTGGGGATTTTTTTTTTTTTTACTTTTTTTTTTTATTTGTAGCACCCTCTACTTAGGTGGGTGCTAGAGGTAAGATTTTTGTTGCATGCAGGTAAATTTAGGCAGGCCTAGCTGGAAGCTAGGCCTGTTTCTTTTGATCTGTGTGTCCTGGGAGTAGCTCAGAGCAGCAGCTGTGACTCAGACAGCATCACTCCATGGTTACCTCCCCCTTGCTTCTAGAGGATTCTAGAAGAGGAGGAGGGGAAGTGGGGGGGAGCAGTCTGGGGTGTTTCAGGGAGCCCTGACCTATCCGCAACTAGGGTTGGCAGGGGGCAGGCCTCCTTAAATGCCTAGTCAGGTGGAAGAACTGAGGATGGAGTACTAGGCTGTCGAGGACCTTTGGGGGGGCTCTCCATTCTGGGGGGGGGGGTGACCTTGGGCCTGGGACTCGGGTGCAGGATGGAGCCCTTCAAGAACCAATGAGGGATACAAATAGGAGACACAGAGAGGAGACAGAGAGGACAGCGGGAGCTAGTGCTGCCGGGCAAGTCTTCAGGAGGGAACCACCGGTTTGCAGCCATATATTCCTATCCCTATCCAAGTGCAAATCCCTCAATCAACATACAAAAATTCACATGGACTGTTCATTGTCTCAAAAGTGACTGGGAAGTGAATGCCAGGTTGGGCAGGGTGATAGGTGGGCCACAACTTTCAGCAGCCCCTACGGGGGTACTGGTACATATTTATATATATTTTAACTGCCCTGTTGAGGGGCTTTGGTGAAATATCAGGAGTCTAAACAGACCCCTGATATCTCACATTTAGGAATGAGGAAGGGATTGAGGGCATAGATTTATCAGTCCCTTTCTCTGCAGCCTCAGCTGCACAGATGAATGTATAGGAAGCTGTGGATGAGGCCTACACACCCTGCACGTGGGGGTACCTTTCGCCATGAACGCGCTTACTTATGTCTGGGACCAGGCAGAGACCACGGTCATATGAAAGTCTAACATTAAGGCAGTTCTCCAACTTAGAGAGCTTGTAACACTGTGTGCAGTAATGAAAGTATAGAAAAGGAATGGGCCGGAGACTCTTTACCACATGATCAGCTGTGTCCAATCATTGCTGATCACAGTGTAAACAGGAAGAGCCAGTGATTGGCTTTTCCTCACTCGCATCTGTCAGACATGAGTAGAGGCGAACCAATCGGCTGCACCAATTACAGGGGGGGTCTGTGCTGATCGATTATCAGCGCAGCCCCCCCCCCCCAGGATGCATACACTGGACCACCAGGGATGTCACTAGGACCACCAGGGATGCCACCACTAGTCACCACCAGGTATGCCACCCTAGACCACCAATCAGTGCCCACAATGGATGCCAATCAGAGCCCACAATGGGCATCACTGATTGGCAGGCATTATTGTTTGGCACTGTTTGGCATCCATCCGTACCATTTATTAGTGTACAGTGCCACCTAACAGTCCATGCCCATCTGTGCCACCTATCAGTGCCCATCTGTGCTGCCTATCAGTGCCCATCTGTGCTGCCTATCAGTGCCCATCCCTGCTGCCTATCAGTGCCCATCTGTGCCGCCTATCAGTGCCCATCCGTGCCACCTTTCAGTGCCCATCAGCACAGTGCCGCCTATCAGTGCCCCATCAGTGCCGCCTATCAGTGCCCCATCAGTGCCGCACATTAGTGCCCATCATCAGTGCCACTTCATCGGTGCCTATCAGTGCCGCCTTGTCAGTGCCCGTCAGTGCAGGCCCATCAGTGTCCATCAGTGAAGGAGAAAATGTACTTATTTACAAAGTTTTGTAACAGAAACAAAAAAAAAACTTTTTTTTTTTTCAAAATTTTCGGTCTTTTTTTATTTGTTTAGCAGAAAATAAAAAATCCCAGAGGTGATCAAATACCACCAAAAAGAAAGCTCTATTTGTGGAAACAAAATAATAAAAATTTAGTTTGGGTACAGCGTTGCATGACCGCTCAATTTTCGTTCAAAGTGCGACAGCTCTGAAAGCTGAAAATTGGTCTGGGCAGGAAGGTGTATAAGTGCTCAGTATTGAAGTGGTTAATAAAACCTTAAGAATGGTTATGCTGCAAAATATTACATTTTTAGTGCTATGCGAAGTGTTGGTGCTATATAAATCCTGACTAATAATAATACCAATAACAATAAAAATAATATTAATACATATTATTATTAGTAGTAGTAGTAGTAGTAGTAGTAGTAGTAGTATCATTAGTATTGTTCTTGGGTTTAAATACACTTTAGGCATTGTAGTGATCTATTTAGAGATCTATTTAGACCCAAGTATTGCTTAGAGGAGTTCTCCTTTAACCCACATAGCAATGACTGCTGAGATTTGTTCAGTGAAATAAAGATGCTTTTGAAGGAGCAGCTCTGTGTGCTGAGTAACGGCACTGGGCTGAATGACAGCAATGAATGAGCCTGTCCTCGTGGGAAGCTGAATGAGAGGCATTTACCACCCCGTGCCTGGGGATAGTGGATAGAAATGAGCAGGCTGAAGGAATAATTGAACATTGGAGCGGGGAGGAAGAGGCAGGGGAGAGATGAGATGGCAAGTAATTATTGTGCAGGGCGATATTAAGACATTACTACGACACCTGTATTCACGTCACCGATCCCTGCATGCTTAAAGGAAAACTCACAGCAAAATTCAAAATTCAGGCACAAATATAGTAAGTAAAAAGGTATTTACCAATGTGTTCTTTCTGGCCATCCCTTACAGTAGAAAAAAATGTAATCCATACACTATAATGCCTTAGAATGGTCAGCTTCTATAGCTTCCTGGCAACGATCATTGCACACAATGCCACTCAACCAGCAGTGACCTTTCCTTTTATTAACATTCCAGGACCTTCAGTGATGGGGAGTTATGAATTTTAGCCTTCAGTGAAAAGGTATTACTGCATTAAGGACAGCCTTAACAAATGAGCTTCTGGAAGAATGGTCAACCATTGCCATAGACACACTCCTAAACCTTGTGGAAGCCTTCCCAGAAGAGTTGAAGCTGTTATAACTGCAAAGGGTGAGCCAACTTAATATTGAACCCTACGGACTAAGACTGGGATGCCATTAAAGTTCATGTGCGTGTAAAGGCAGGTGTCCCAATACTTTTGGTAATATAGAGTATTTATATATATATATATATATATATACACACACACACACACGCTCACCTGGCCACTTTGTTAGGTACATCTTGCTAGTACCGGATTGGACCTCCTTTTGCCTTCAGAACTGCCTTAATTCTTCTTGGCATAGATTCAACAAAGTGTTGGAAACATGGAAACATTCCTCAGAGATTTTGGTCCAAAGTAGCATGATAGCATCATGCAGTTGCTGCAGATTTGTCGGCTGAACATCCATGGTGCCATTTTCCCATTCCACCATATCCCAAAGGTGCTCTATTGGATTGAGATGTGGTGAGTGTGGAGGCCATTGGAGGACAGTGACCTCATTGTCCAGTGGTGAGATGATTGGAGCTTTGTGACATGGTGCATTATCCTGCTGGAAGGAGCCATCAGAAGATGGGGACACTGTAGTCATAAAGGGATGGACATGGACAGCGTCTGAATCCAATGGTAAACATGAAAATCATCATGGCAGAAAGCAAAACCATCCATTTGTCAGAACATAGATTGCCTGCTGGTGGCACTGTGCTTCCCAGAGTAGGAGGTTTTAGTTCTGGTGTCCATCAGCGTGTATCCACCAGCAGCCAGCAGTTTCCAGTAATCAGTCTCCACCTGGTGATGGTTGCTTGGAGGGTATTTAGTTCCTCCTCTATTAGTGCCTCTCATGTCTGTGTTTTGCTTTGCTGTCAGATACTGTTAGCTTTTTATCTTTTTATCATTTCTTGCTATTTATCATTGCCTTGTGTCTATACCCTGAACCCCGCTGCCTTGTTCCTACATCTCCTTGTTGTTCCTGATCCCAGTTTTGGTTCCCCCCTTCCTATATGTTCCCTGCACCTCCAGCTTTACCCTGCTTTTCCATGTTCCCCATTCATATAGGTCCCCTAACCTGAGGGAGGAGGGGGAGACGGATCTCCTATCACAATTTGGATTAGCAGCAAGGATGGGAAGTGTTATCATAATGGGGGATTTTAATTATCCAGACATAGACTGGGCGGAGGGAACCGTGCATTCGTCTAAGGCTCGCCAGTTCCTTAATGTCTTGCAGGACGATTTCATGGGTCAGATGATCGACGCACCAACTAGAAATAAAGCATTACTGGATCTACTGATTACCAACAATACAGACCTGATCACGGATGTAGAAATACAGGGAAATTTAGGAAACAGCGATCACAGGTCAATTGGCTTCAGTAAATCACACAGATAGGAAACACAAGGGGAATACAAAGACACTGAATTTCAAAAGAGCAAACTTCCCTAAACTACGAACCTTGCTAGAGGGCAAAAATTGGGATAAAATCTTAGGAACAAAGAAGACAGAAGAGGGATGGGTTTGCTTTAAGAACATGTTAAATAAGGGCATTAGCCAATGCATCCCATTGGGTAATAAATTTAAAAGAGCGTACTAAAGTCCTGGATGGCTTAACTTCAATGTAAAAATACATATAAAAGCAAAGGAGAAGGCCTTCAAAAAATACAAGGCTGAGGGATCAGCATTCAGACTTTATAAAGAATGCAACAAGAAATGTAAGGGTGCAATTAGGACGGCTAAGATAGAACATGAAAGACACATAGCAGAGGAGAGCAAAAAAAATCCCAAGAAATTATTTAAGTATATAAACAGTAAAAAAGGGAGGACAGACCATATTGGCCAGATAGAGAATGAGGAATGACATCTGGTTACAAAGGATGGGGAGATGGCAAAAGTATTGAATTTATTCTTCTCCTCAGTCTTCACGAGGGAATCGGGGGGCTTCAGTAACCAAAACTGCAGTGTTTATCCTCATGACACAACACAGGAAGCACCTGCATGGTTAACAGAGGACGGAATTAAAATTAGACTTGGGTAACTTAACATTAATAAATCACCGGGACCAGATGGCTTGCATCCGAGGGTACTTAGGGAACTCAGTCAAGTAATTGCCAGGCCATTGTTCCTAACTGACTGAAATGGTACCAGCTGATTGGAGAAAAGCCAATGTAGCACCAATATTTAAAAAGGGCCCAAAATACATCCCTGGGAATTACAGACCAGTCCGCGGAACATCAATAGTATGCAAGCTCTTGGAGGGGATGATAAGGGACTATATACAAGATTTTAGTAATGAGAATGGTATCATTAGCAGTAATCAGCATGAATTCATGAAGAATCGTTCTTGCCAAACCAATCTATTAACCTTCTATGAGGAGGTGAGTTGCCATCTAGATAAAGGAAGGCCCGTAGACGTGGTGTATCTGGATTTTGTAAAAGCAATTGGCACAGTTCCCCATAAACGTTTACTGTACAAAATAAGGTCCGTTGGTATGGAACATAGAGTGAGTACATGGATTGAAAACTGGCTACAAGGACGAGTTCAGAGGGTGGTGATAAATGGGGAGTACTCAGAATGGTCAGGGGTGGGTAGTGGGGTCCCCCAGGGTTCTGTGCTGGGACCAATCCTGTTTAATTTGTTCATAAACTACCTGGAGGATGGGGTAAACAGTTCAATCGCTGTATTTGCAGACGATACTAATCTAAGCAGGGCAATAACTTCTCTGCAGGATGTGGAAACCTTGCAAGAAGATCTGAACAAATTAATGGGGTGGGTAAACTACATGGAAAATGAGGTTTAATGTAGAAAAATGTAAAATAATGCATTTGGGTGGCAAAAATATGAATACAATCTATTCACTGAGGGGGAGAACCTCTGGGGGAATCTAGGATGGAAAATTACCTGGAGGTCCTAGTAGATGATAGGCTCAGCAATGGCATGCAATGCCAAGCTGCTGCTAACAAAGCAAACAGAATATTGGCATTAAAAAGTTGATCAACTCCAGAGATAAAACGATAATTCTCCCGCTCTACACGACTCTGGTCCGGCCGCACCTGGAGTATGCTGTCCAGTTCTGGGCACCAGTCCTCAGGAAGGATGTACTGGAAATGGAGAGAGTACAAAGAAGGGCAACAAAGCTAATAAAGGGTCTGGAGGATCTTAGTTATGAGGAAAGGTTGCGAGCACTGAACTTATTCTCTCTGGAGAAGAGACGCTTGAGAGGGGATATGATTTCAATCTATAAATATCGTACTGGTGACCCCACAACAGGGATAAAACTTTTTCACGGAAGAGAGTTTAACAAGACTCGTGGCCACTCATTAAAATTAGAAGAAAAGAGATTTAACCTTAAACTACGTAGAGGGTTCTTTACTGTAAGAGCGGCAAGGATGTGGAATTTCCTTCCACAGGCGGTGGTCTCAGCGGGGAGCATCGATAGTTTACAAAAACTATTAGATAAGCACCTGAATGACCACAACATACAGGGATATACAATGTAATACTGACACATAATCACACACATAGGTTGGACTTGATGGACTTGTGTCTTTTTTCAACCTCAACTACTATGTAACTATGTATACACTCACCGGCCACTTTATTAGGTACACCTTGCTAGTACCAGGTTGGATGCCCTTTTTCCTTCAGAACTGCCTTAATTCTTTGTGGCATAGACTCAACAAGGTGTTGAGTTCAGGGATTTTGGTCTATATTGACATGAGAGCATCACACAGTTGCTGCAGATTTGTCAGCTGCATATCCATGATGCAAATCTCCTGTTCCACCACATCCCAAAGATGCTCTATTGGATTGAGATCTGGTGACTATGGAAGCCAGTGGAGTACAGTGATCTCATTGTCATGTTCAAGAAACCAGTGGTGAGATGATTGGAACTTTGTGACATGGTGCATTATCCTGCTGGAAGGAGCCATCAGAAGATGGGATCACTGTAGTCATAAAGGGATGGACATGGTCAGCAACAATACTCAGGTATTTAAATGAGTATTGTTTAAATGACGCTGAATTGGTACTAAGGGGCCCAAAGTGTGCCAAGAAAATATCCCCCCCACCATTACACCGCCACCACCAGCCTGAACCGGTGATACAAGGCAGGACAGATCCATGCTTTCATGTTGTTTACACCAAATTCTGAACCTACCATCAGAATGTCGCAGCTGAAATCGAGACTCATCAGACCAGGCAATGTTTTTCCAATCTTCTATTGTCCAATTTTGGTGAGCCTGTGCAAATTGTAGCCTCAGTTTCCTGTTCTTATCTGACAGGAGTGGCATCCGGTGTGGTCTTCTGCTGCTACCTTGCTGCTTCAAGGTTCGATGTGTTGTGCATTTAGAGATGGTATTCTGCATACCTTGGTTGCAACAAGTGGTTATTTAAGTTACTGTTGCCATTAAATCACCTTGAACCAGTCTGCCCTTTCTACTCTGACATCAACAAGGCAATAACGACCACACAACTGCCGCTCACTGGATATTTTCTCTTTTTCGGATCATTCTCTGTAAACCCGAGAGATGGTTGTGTGTGAAAATTCCAGTAGATCAGCAATTTTTGAACTACTCAGACCGGCCTGTCAACAACCATGCCACGTTAAAGTGGTTGTAAACTCTCCCCAACAACTTTGTCCCATGTAAATCAGCATAAAAAACCCTAATGAACACTGCTTGTAGATATCTCCTTACTTGCTTAGTATTGTTATAATTCTTGTTCTTTAGAATGACTTCACTGAGCATGCCCAGATCTCCCTTGATTTACGGCACACTCTGTGTACTTGTCTGTCTATTATCAGATCTTCCTATGGCACAGCTCTGAAATCCCACGAGACTGCATTATCACTCAGAGCTTCCTACTACACCCCATGTTACCATGTGACATCACATGGAGTGTAAACTTGGGCATCGGAAGGCATTACTACAGCCTTATCAGCTGAAGCTGATAAGACTGACAAAGGCAAAGACTAGATAATCGGCACAAGTAAATACTATAATATAAAACAAGTCAGCTATGAGCAGTGAAGCAGGGTTGCCATTGGATTGAGAAGGAGGCTTGGTTAACAGTACAGGAAGTGCTCAATGTAAGGGCAGAAATACACTCTACTGTGGACTCAGAAAACAATACTTAGATGGCGCTGCCTTACCCCTGGAAACAAGTTTCTTTAAACAGTAAGTAATATGCGATTTGAGCTGCATTACAGTGGCTATAGTTTGATAATTACTTATTATAATGGACTAAACGAAAAGAAGCATCAGAGTGGGAGAGTTTACTTCCTCTTTAAAAGTCACTTACATCCCCTTACTTTCCCATTCTAATGCACGGGTTGAACTTCAGCATGTCATCTTCACCACATCTAGAAGTTATTATTGCTATCTGTGTCCCCATTGTGGAGATTGTTAAAAGAGGTTCTAGGCCTTCCTCTCTTAAATGCTTTTCTTAAAATGGCTGCTTTAAGGCTCGTACACACGATCGGATTTTCTGCAGACAAAACCTCGGACTTTTGTCAGAAGGCGTGTGCCTGGATTTTGTCTTGCATACAAACGGCATGGAATTGTCGGCCAACAAACACGAACGTACTGACGTACTACGTGGGTTTTCAGCTCTTTAGCGCCACCCTTTGGGCTCCTTCTGCTATATTCGTGTTAGTAGCAGTTTGGTGAGTGTTGATTTGTGCTTTTCATTTCGCACTTTTCATTTAGCTCTTTTCATTTTATGCTTTTCATTTCGCGCTTTTCTGTTCGTTCCTAACTGGCCGTTCGTCAACCAGCCATGTTGTGGAATCGGAGGAGATAACGTGTTATTTATTATTGGCCTTGGA
This sequence comes from Lithobates septentrionalis, assembly GCA_037952835.1. Classification (NCBI taxonomy): domain Eukaryota; kingdom Metazoa; phylum Chordata; class Amphibia; order Anura; family Ranidae; genus Lithobates; species Lithobates septentrionalis. The sequence continues at coordinate 1,326,041 of JBBDGP010001620.1, forward strand.
GTTATTGCTTTGACCCAAGTCCAGTCCAGGAACAGGAGGAGGAGGATTTCTTGGACCAAAAATTGGTTGCTTTATTAATCGTGGCTAATTATGTCATATGCCTTTGCTGTGGGAGCTCCAGGAGAATAATCCGGATGATTTTCGGAATTATCTCCGGATGACGGACCTCTGCGTTCACCAACTCTTGGCATTGTTGACCCCCTATATTAAGAAGCAGGACACATGAATGAGGCTTTTATTTTATTTTTTTGTTGAATATTAATGATTTGATTTGGTGAATTTTCTATATTTTTTATGTGTTTTCTTTTTTTAATGCACAATAAAAAATATGTGGAGAATAATACTTGGCTATGTGTTTTACTTCAAATGACAGTTTGGGAGTAGGCTGTTACATTTAAAAAAATACAATGTAAAATTAACAAGGGACACCAACATAGTTGTATCTTTGATCTTAAAAACTACAGGATAATGGTGTTGTGGTAACTTGCCCAAATCAAAAAAAAAAAGCATAATAATATTATTCTTGATCACTAGAAAAAAAAAGCCTTTGAAAATTTGTTTCCAATAACTCCATTAGTATCACCAGCAAAGCAACTTCATTATTATCCCATTAAAGAAGAAGAGAATTGTGCGCTGCATTTCGAGATTTCATCATTTTCCACATCATGTTAATTCTCCATTACGAACGCTAGTTTACAAGACCGACCACTTCCAGCTCGTCCTTGCTTCCGAGCATGCGTGTTTGTACTTTGGAATTTTGTCCGACGGACTTGTGTACACCCGCTCGGAAAATCCGACAACACACATTTGTCCGCGGAAAATTTTAAAACCTGCTAGCAAACATTTGTCCACGGACAATCCAAGAACAATTGTCTGATGGAGCATACAAACGGTAGGATTTTCCACCAATAGCCTGTCATCGAACATTTCCCGTCGGAAAATCCGATCGTGTGTACGAGGCTTAAGTCTCTCTTTTGTGATGGTCATGTGACCAACTCTTAGCACTCTGTCATCTTAGCTGTAAGGGTACAGGGGAATGGAATTGTCACAGAGTGGCCAGTTAGCAGCTCTGCTTTTCAGGTTGTGGTCATGTGACCACAGCCTGGAGCACCAGTTTCAGCAAAAAAAAGTACAAATCCACTTTAAAATTAGTTTTCAGAGCTACAGTAAATTGTGTATCTAGTAACTATTATATATTATCCAAAAGTTCATTTCAGAAACTTCCTAGGGTTTTCTGAGTTGACGCCTTGACTTTTTTTTTTCTATGGAATGATAAAACAGCACAATTTATTTTTTAGAAGGAAACTGTCAACAGCAGATTTGTTTATGGACTGTCACACGCGGTACAAAATACCCCGGCATAATTAACGTCTGTCTGAAGGAATATAAAACTCTGCGTTTATGAGCCTCAGATATTGATCCGTGTCATTTCAGCCATTGTTTAATGAGAAAAAGAAAAACAGCATGTAATAAAGGGTCTTTTATTCTATATATTATACAGATTTTTCAGCTGCTCTATTACAGTTCCAGGTAAACAGGTCATGCTTAAACTCCATGACATTTAAGGAGAATGTTGTTGATTATGGGGAATTCCTACTTCAATCTATTGGTGGGGCTGATATGCTCAAAGGATCCTGAGAGAGTTAATACTGGTAGCATTTTGTGGGGCCAAGAAATTTCTGGTGATGACCCAGACCAAAAAGGGTAGAATAGGATTTAGGCTTGAGCATGAAGTTTAAAACCCAGCCTGTTAAAAAATGATATGGTCTAACAACAAGACAACTACCCTGTTTCCCCGAAAATAAGACCTAGCGTGATAGTCGGTGATGGCTGCAATATAAGCCCTACCCCCCAAATAAGCCCTAGTTAAAGTCCTTGTAGGTCTTCTTTTCAGGGTAGGGCTTAGTTTCGGGGAAACAGGGTAGGGCTTATTTGGGGGGTAGGGCTTATATTGCAGCCATCACTGACAATCACGCTAGGTCTTATTTTCGGGGAAACAGGGTAGTTCTTCATGGGCTTTGGCACCATACTGTAGAGTAAGCAATAATATTTTTTAAATATTGCCAGCACACTAAGTTTCTGGAGAATTAAAAATATATTTATGCACCATCAATGCCTTTGTGTCACACGTATTCTCTATGAGCTTCTTCGACATCTCATACTAAGATCATAGGCATTAAAATGGAGTTGCCCATGATTTGCACTGTTGGAGCCTCCACTCTTCTGGGAAGGCTTTCCACATGATTTTAAAGTATGTCTTTTGGAATTCTGTGTCCATTTAGCTAAAGGAGAATTTGTTAGGTCGGGTACTGATCTTGGATGAGAGGACCTGGCTTTCAATAGGCATTCCAGTTGACACCCAACGTGTTCAATAGGGTTGAGGTCAGGGCTCTGTGTAAGCCACTAGAGTTCCTCTACCTCAACTCAACCCAACTCTTCTTTATGGAGCTGGCTTTGTCCACGGGGATGCAGTCATGTTGTAACAGACAAAGGTCTTCACCAAGCTGTTGTCACAAGGTCAAACTGCACAACTGTTTACAATGTCTTTTATGCTAATGTTTGTCAATGGAGATTTTATGGCTATGCGTTAAATAGTATGCCCCCTGGATTTGGAAGGGGATGTTCAAAAAGCTCATATAGCGTGCCTCAAATGGAGGTCCTGTGCCTCACCCCCTCCAGCTTCAGGTCCCAAAAAGCAGCCTTTGAGTACGAAAGTAGTGAATCTGTACACTGCTGATCCCTTGCATACAAAAACTTTCCTCTGTCAGAAGTGACAGAGACACATCACCTATGTCATATCCTGATGCGTTTTTCCTTCCACAGGTGTTTAATCATAGCTCATATATTGTGATGGTTAGGTATTCACAAAAGTTTGGTTCATATAAAGTACCTTTATGAGCTTTTAGGACGTGTAGTTTGGCCTCCCTACAAGAGTGGCGCTGTTAGGCAGCCACTGAACAGAGCGAGCAGAGGACAAGGAGGAACCCATGTTCCTCTGAGGTCTCCATAGGTGTCCTCAGGGAGCAGCTGTCCGATTAGACACTGCTGCCCTGGCTGACCTCCAAAGCCATCTTTAGTGTGGCCATTGCTAAAAAATAGCACTGTTCCCCTTCTCTTGGCATGCTTTTTGCAAGTGGTCAGGTCAGGAGTAGAACCCCTGTTGGCTTCGGACAGGTGGTCTAGCGTAGAGAAAGGTTCCTGTGGAGAAGGGTCAGAATAGGGACTGTTAATGTGTCTCGGGCAGCAGCCCTTCCTTATTCAGGTGCCCCGTTGCCGGTCTGCCTTCCAGCCACCTCCTCTTCCAGATGCTGTGTCAACTGTGTGCACAGAAATCATCTGTATAATTCACTGAAAATGTCTTGGCCCGTTGCGGCCATGTATGTAGATTCTGTTATACTGCCTCCTTCCTCCATACCCTTATATTAATATACCCAATACTTTGCCGCAACAACTGGTTTCCGTGTAAGTTTGAGAGTTCTGAGCCCCGAACCCCATCCACAAGCTGGTTACAGTTCACAAAAATGCTGTTTTCCTTGAAGAGGAAGAGATTAGAAGCAAAAAGCAGGGACCTTTAGCACTGCAAAAATAGGATCGCAGAGCACTGGGCGGTCCTTCTTTTCCAAGCACTTGATCACAGGTGGATGAGTGCAGGGCCACTGATGAGGGGGTACCGCCAGTTGTCCTGTATGGGGCGAAGACCCCATCAGTATAGCAGGGGGGTCCAGGCAGCAGGAGGAATCGGATCAAGGACAGGAGGGGGTGACCAATGCAGCGAAGGGATTTCAGGAACCGATGCCCTGTATGGCTCTACCTGCAGCAGCTGAAGGCTGCCTTCATCTGTTGCTGCAGGGGGGAACTACAAGGGATCTGTTCTAGTAAATGCCCCCTGACACATCGATCATCTCTCCTGTAAATAATCTCCTTGTACCTGTTGCCGGCTCCCCACCTGTGTGCCCCTCCAGCGGCGCTGGTGGCTTCTTCTCCGGCTGCTGCAGGGTAGGGGGATTACAGGGATTGCTTCAGGATGGAGAGCAGGTCTGGTAGGCTGTACAGGGTCCTGTGATTTCCAACAGCAGCCCTGGATGAGTGTGTAACATGGAAACAGATGGAGGGCATGCAACGCTGTATCTTGGCCTAGGGCAGCACTTTGCAGGGAGGCAGCACAGAAAGAGTCCCCGCCGGCTTGCGCTGCTATGCCCCGTACACATGGTCGGACTTTGTTCGGACATTCCGACAACAAAATCCTAGGATTTTTTCCGACGGATGTTGGCTCAAACTTGTCTTGCATACACACGGTCACACAAAGTTGTCGGAAAATCCGATCGTTCTGAACGCGGTGACGTAAAACACGTACGTTGGGACTATAAACGGGGCAGTGGCCAATAGCTTTCATCTCTTTATTTATTCTGAGCATGCGTGGCACTTTGTCTGTCGGATTTGTGTACACACGATCGGAATTTCCGACAACGGATTTTGTTGTCGGAAAATTTTATCTCCTGCTCTCCAACTTTGTGTGTCGGAAAATCCGATGGATAATGTCCGATGGAGCCCACACACGGTCGGAATTTCCGACAACACGCTCCGATCGGACATTTTCCATCGGAAAATCCGACCGTGTGTACGGGGCATTAGTGTAGCACGAGTCTTATGGAGTGAACTGGGCTGAGAGGCAAATAAGTCTAGCGCCCCCATAAAGCAGCCACACTGCTTCTGGTATGCGGGTAGCCGGCATTCCTGTGGGGGGGGGGGCGCCACTTCTAATTTTGACTGTTCTATCATCCTGAACCACAAACCTTCCTCACTGTGCTAAATGTTTTCTTCTGCACCATTGGTATGGTTATATCTTCTTAGCCCTCTCCATAAAATTATCAGAAATTTGTGCTTAAAGTAGAACTATAGGCAACACTTTTTTTTTTCTTCATTTTGGATAGAATAAGGGAGGGTTATAGCCCCTGTCAGTTTATTTTTTACCATCCCTGTCTCCCATTGCAGAGATTTCCCTCACTTCCTGCCCCATAGCCAAACAGGAAGTGAGAGTAATTATATGCAAATTAAAGGAATACATTGCCCCTCCCACCCCCCCCAGGCCCTCAGAACTAGTGTCCCCACTCAAAAATCTTAAACAGCAAGGGGTGTGGCCTTGACAGGAAGGGGTGGGTCATATTTAAATTAGGGGGTGCACAGTGCACAAGTTTAGTCAGGCCTAGGGCAGCACAAAACCTAAATACAATACTGAGGGCATGGGAGAGGGCAGACACTGAAAGGGAGGGTAGGAAGCATTGATGGTAGCCCCACCACCCTTTGTTATGGCTTAGGCCAGTGATGGCGAACCTTGGCACCCCAGATGTTTTGGAACTACCTTTCCCATGATGCTCAGGCACTCTGCAGTGTAGTTGAGCATCATGGAAAATGTAAGTTCCAAAACATCTGGGGTGCCAAGGTTCACCATCACTGGCTTAGGTGATCTTTGCATAAAATCCAGCCCTTCTAAGTAATTTCAAATATTATTAAATCCTAAAACTGCAAAACCGAAGCCAATAGTTTTTCATTTTTTTTATTGAATCCCCCGGATAAACTTCTAAATCTAAACTGTATGAAATGAGCACACATTCTTTCACTTCATCACATAGCTGAGCCTCCCATTCATGAATCCATGGATGAAAGCATATAAAAATAGTGCAATATTCAAATCCTCATAGACTACCCGACAAAAAAAAGGGGAAAAAAAATATTGTTTTCTTTTTGCATTAATATGTGGTTTGTTGATAGTTTTTTTTTTTTTTTTTGTCTGTGCCCAATGATATATTATTGACATCAACATCTAATTCAGTGATTCTTGGCACTCAAACAATATAGCCCTGCTTTCCTCCAGACCGCACTTGATTCAGTCCCATAATCATTAGCTACTTTGGTATTCAAATGCAGCTCTAGAAAGGCTGAATAACCTTTAATGTCGGCTTTTTAAGCATGTCTTTAGGAAAGGGCTGTCGACGAGAAAATGCAAGAGTAATTTCATCTGATTGTAGCATGTCAGTTTCCAGCTGAATTGCCTCAAAGAAAATGACGCTGGTGTTTTAACGTAATACCTGCCGCTACAAGAGCCGGAAAATTATATATGATAATCTGCGATCACTTTGTTATTGACAAGGCTTTATTCCACTTTATTCACTATAGATCGGTTCATATCTCTAACAAAAGGAGCGGGATGAATTCATTCTTCTGCTTTATAAATAGATAATGTTACAGAGAAATTCTGAAACTTGAGATAAACAATTTTTTTTTCACCCCAGTCAACTTTGAAAGCAGAACTCCAGCCAAAAACAAAATAAAGAAAATAAATAAAAATCTGCATATACTCAAGGTGAAATAAATACAGGGTGGATTTGGAAGCCCCTATTTATTATGAATATGTATTATCTTGTCCAGGGCTTTTTTTCAGGGGGAACTTGGTGGAACTTAGTTCTACCAGCTCTGGCTCAGACCCTTTGGTGCCTGATCACCACAATCACTTGTAAACACAGAAGTCTGGTTTCTGTGCTTACAAGTGACCGCTCTGCACTCTGTGTTTAATGCAATCCTGGAATTTAATGCCCCTTTGAGACCCTCCTACTGTTTTTGTGAAATTTGACTGCACACACCCACTATTTGATGTGATTTGGAGGGTGTGTGTAAGGAAGGGGTTTTGTGGGGCCGTGGTTAAGTTCCAGCACCTACTGTTTGAGAAAAAAAGGCCTGAGCTTGTCTATTCCTATAGTTAGCTAGTCTATCGAAGCGCTGATAAAGTTAATGGTGATGGTACTATAATGCCCTGTACACACGATCGGACATTGATCGGACATTCCGACGGATTTTTCCGACGGATTTTGGGCCAAACTTGTCTTGCATACACACGGTCGCACAAAGTTGTCGGAAAAATCCGATCGTACTGAACGCAGTGCCGTAAAACACGTACGTCAGGTCTATAAACGGGGCAGTAGCCAATAGCTTTCGTCTTTTACTTTATTCTGAGCATGCATGGCACTTTGTGCGTCAGATTTGTGTACACACGATCGGAATTTAAACGATCGGATTTTGTTGTTGGAAAATTTTATATCCTGCTCTCAAACTTTGTGTGTTGGAAATTCCGAAAAAGTCCGATGGAGCCCACACACGATCGGAATTTCCGACAACACAATCCGATCGCACTTTTTCCGTCGGAAAATCTGACCATGTGTACGGGGCATAACAATGTTAGCTATAAAAATAAATACACTGCTTAACCACTTCAATACCGGGCACTTATACACCTTCCCGCCCAGTGCCTAAAGTGTATTTAAACCCAAGAACAATACTAATGATACTACTACTACTACTAATAATAATAATAATAATTATTATTATTATTATTATTATTGGTATTATTATTAGTCAGGATTTATATAGCACCAACACTTCGCATAGCACTAAAAATGTAATATTTTGCAGCATAACTATTCTTAAGTTTTTATTAACCACTTCAATACTGGGCACCTTCCTGCCCAGACCAATTTTCAGCTTTTAGCGCTGTTGCACTTAGAATGACAATTGCGCGGTCATGCAACGCTGTACCCAAACAACATTTTTGTTATTTTTTTCCCCACAAATAGAGCTTTCTTTTAGTGGTATTTAATCACCTCTGGAGTTTTTATTTTTTGTGCTACAAATAAAAAAAGCTATTTTAAATAATAATTAAAAAAAAACTTTGTAAATAAGTAATTTTTCTACTTCACTGGGCACTGATGAGGCAGTATTTATTGGCACTGATGAGGTGACACTTATATGAAGCACTGATAGGCACTGAAAGGTGGCACTGATAAGCAGCACTGATGGGCACTGATAGGTGGCACTGATATACAGCACTGATGGGCACTAATAGGTGGCACTGATGGGCACTCATAGGCATCACTGATGGGCACTCATAGGTGCACCGATATACAGCACTGATGGGCACTCATAGGCAGCATTGATGTTCACTGATAGGTGGCACTGATGGGCACTGATAGGTGGCACTGATGGGCACTCATAGGTGGCACTGGAAGGCACGTATAGGCGGCACTGATGGGCGGCACTGGTAGATGGCACTGATAGGCAGCACTGATCAGAGGCACTGACAGGCATCACTGATGGGCACAGAGTGCCATCCCTAATGGGCAATGATTGCCATCCCTGGTGGGCTCTAGTGCGTTTACCTTCGTGGTTATGGGTGGGCATTCCTGGTGGCCATGGGTGAGCATCCCTGGTGGTCCTGGGTGCGCATCCTCGGGGGGAGGGGCTGCACTGATAATCAATCAGTGCAGACCCCTGTCAGGAGAGCAGCCGATCGGCTCTCCTCTACTTGCGTCTGTCAGTCAGAGGCTCTTTACCTAGATCAGAGATGCGGTGCGTCAGACTGACACACCACACACTAGGCGCGCGATTGCGGCTTATCCTGCTGGATGTCATATGATGCCCAGTCAGGAAAACTGAACCACTTCCCAGCCGCCATTCTGCTATAGGCCAGGCGGGAAGTGGTTAAATAAGCAAGGATCTCATTTACCAAGAAAGTAGAAATGGTAACATAAAAAAAAAACACTACAGAGCATATAAAACAAAAAAACAGGGGTGATACAATACAGTAAGTCCTTCCTTTCAGGCTCTGTATGCTGGCTGGGCTCCAAGGAAAAGAGGAAGAACTCTAGCTGGCCATGACCATTTAAATCACACTCAAACACCACCCACACAAACACCTTCTTCCAACATGTGTAGTCCTGTATCCAATAAGAATCCATAAGGGGCTATTCCTCCAAACCACCAGGAAGTATGTTACCATCCCCTAACATCTTCCAGGGAGTATATCACAGTCTCCATCAGTTGGCAGTATTAGTCTATGAACCACTGCTTTGACCCCGGTCAGCACTCCAGCAACAGTTGGCTTTTGATGTCCTGGGTGCAGGCCAGGCAATTAGGCACTTTAATCTTCCCATCACCAGGTGGTCTGAATCCAAGCTCATCTGTCCCCATACCCCACCGCCAGGGGGTATGCATGATGACTCCTTTCTTCCAGATGAAGGTTCTGATATGCATTCTTCAGTTACATATGCCTTGCTTGGTAAACCTTCAGTACTGGCATCCCAGGCTACCCTCAACAGTATCCAGGCTAGGTGTAACCAGATTTCACAGTTTAGTTCATTTGAAAAAAAAAACATGTTGCCTTCCAAGTCACCCCTTGTCCTTGCCTCCTACCCACTGGTGAGCACCATTCCTTGGTTCAACCCCTACCCACTTCCAAAAACCTCCTCTTTTAGAGAAAACAGAACCAAGTATAATTTTGTGGTGCTAAGTAATTTGTATGGAATTTGTTAACGATAATATAAAAAGCAGTAAAATAGACCCCCTGCAGCCAGCAACAATAGCCCCCCAAGCAACAATACATCCCTCGGGCAACAACAGACCCCCCACAGCAACAATAAGCCCCCTGCAACAAAATGCCCCCTAAAAACAACAGATCTACCTCAGGAACAATAGACCCCCACCAGCAACAAAAGATATCCCAACAGCCAGCATGCATAGACCATCCAGTAGCCAGCAAAATAGACCCCTCCCTCGACAGTAGATCACTCCCAGAAACAATTGACCCCCCAGCAACATAACAAGGTGGATGAGGCACAGAGGCAATGAATTTGGTAGACAGAAATAGTCAATAGTTGATCCACAGCTAAGGGCAGCTTATCCGAGAGCGTAGCAGACTCTGTAGTAAAAAAGAAGAAGGGGGAGACAGGAAAGCGCCACTAAGTGTAGTATTGTATCACCTGTTTAATCGCCCCCATAATGGGCTACTCACAGGATAAATGATGTAAACAAGCTCATCTGTAGTATCGTTATGCTGGGTGCCGTGTCCGTCATCCAAAGGGAGAGCTGCAGTGGCAGGTGGATGTGTGCTGGTGTTGGAAGCCGGAGGAGGAGGTTTGCTGGGAATTCCAATACCCGATGGAGCGCGGCTCTGTAGGGTAACTCTGTAGAACGCTGCAGTGTTGAGAGGAAAGCCTACTGGTGTCACAAGGCTCAAGTTTTCAAGCATTCTATGCATGAAGGTAGAAAACCTCCTCTGTGCAGAAGCCCCCCCCCCAATACTTACCTAAGCCCCATCTCAATCCAGCGATTTGTACAAGAGCATTGGCTCTCCAGGGACTCTCCCTCCTAATTGGCTGAGACAACAGACAGAGCCATTGGCTCTCACTGCTGTCAATCACAGCCAGTAAGCCAATGAGGAAAGAGAGGCCAAGCCACGGCTCTATGTGTGAATGGACACACAGAGCCATGGCTTGGGAACGAACCTGCTTGGGTGCTCCCATTGCAAGCTGCTTGCTATGGGGCACTCGGCAGGAGGGAGGGGCCAGAACCACCGGCGGGGGACCAGAGAAGAGGAAGATTGGAGCTGCTCTGTGCAAAACCCCTCAATATCACTTTTACAATTTGACCTCCAGAAGTTTTAACTCCCTTCATGACCAGGGCATTTTTTGCTGCTCTAATTTAACTGGCAATTGCACGGTCATGCAACACTGTACGCAAATGAAATTGATATAATTTTCTTCACACAAATAGAGCTTTCTTTTGGTGGTAGTTAATCACCACTGAGTTCTTTATTTTCATTATGTAGAAAGAAAAAAAGTAATAATCATTTTTTATTTTATTTTTAAACGTTATTTATTTATTTATTTATTTTTTACAATTTTTTTTTTTTACCATGGTGGCACTGGTTTAGAATTCTGGGGGGGGGGGGGGGGGTTGATCAGGTTAGTCATGATTATTGTAACAGCAGTGGTTTCAACTGTCATAAATGGCTTTCATTCATGTCATTCATGACTAATTGTTTATTATTGTGATGCTGTGATTGGCTCCAGCTAATCACATGGTACAGGGGGTGCTGTGATTGGCCCAGGTACCATGTGATAGTTGTAGGCCATTCACAGCATCACAATTGTAAGCAATCTGTCATGAATGAAAGACAATCATGACAGTTTTGCTTACATGGTATCATGTGATTGCTATGATTGGTCCACCGAACACAACAGTCACAGGATCGTATTGCTGCATGCCCCAGGGGGCGCGCCAGTGCACAGGTGCTCCTTGATGCACCTGGGAAGCTGCCCACCAGCAGTAAATGTATTACTGGCAGTTTGGAAGGGGTTAGAAGATAAAATAAAAATATACTCATCTTCAATTTGGAGCTGTTCACTGCAATAATTATTTTGTGCCACTAGATGGCCTCAGTATTCTAGATGGAATGACAGCATCATTCAACCCACTTCCTCTGAGCCCAGACGGTCATGGACCCACCTCCTTGGGGTAGCATCATCACGCAGCGTGGGTTCAGATTATTACGCCCCCTGATGCCCCTAAAATGGAAATATTAAAGAAATGAAACCACCCTGGGAAATACCTATATTGTGTTGCCAGCATCCCTTAAGTTTTAGACAAAAATGAAAAGATACCCCCCGGTACTTGGGACTTCAAGGGCAGACTCAGAAATGTTAGATTGATTTAATAAAAGTATAAAGTTTATTAATACATAGTAAAAAAGGTGCATGCATCACCATAGATTATATAAAACAGCAGCATATACAGAGGCTCATATAAAGCTCCGTGCCCTGGGCACAACGAGAAGAGACGACCACGTCATTAACCAGCTCTATATGAGCCTCTGTATATACCGCTGTTTTATATAATCTATGGTGATGTATGCAACAATGTTTTTTGCTATGTATTAATAAACTTTATACTTTTATAGTAAATCAATCTAAGATTTCTGAGTCTGCCCTTAAAGTCCCAAGTACCGGTAGGTACCTTTTCATTTTTGTCTAAAGGAGAAATAGAACAACCTGTGATGTTATCGGACCAGCCAGAAGTCCCCTGGATAGAAACTGTCTGCAAATACTACTGAACTTGCAGGTTAAGTTGATTTTTCTCCATCATGGAACTGGACTAGTAAAGAGGTAATTTAAAATCATGTTTGGGTAAACTATTTAGCAGTAAATATTAGGGATGGTTATAGTTGACCAAGCATTAGATCTGAAAATTAAGGCAGAAGATTTGAGGCAACTATGGACTCTTCATGGTACAGCAAAGACTCACATACATGGCATCTGTAGGCCCCAAAGAGGAAATATCACGCCCGAGATATTGCCTCTTTGGGGCCTGCAGATACCCTGTTAGTTTGATCTGGTCCAGTCTCGGTAAGCCCCTATTACCCATCTTATGCCTACGTTCTGGGGATCACCTGTTTTACATTACTTGAATTGATTGCTGGATTTTGAACCGGCCTATTTCTATGGCAGAACTGTTCTGGGTTGTGTACATGTTCTAATCCATGCTATCTTTATAATTTATATGTTGTTTGTTCTTTAACCTGATCATTTATTATTTGTTCTTTGTAGAGATATTTACACACATTATCCTCTGAAGTATACTCCTGAAGAAGCGGTCAAACCGCAAAACATGTCGAGGTTGAACTGACACAGGGCAAGATCTATCGTCCTCCTGTCTGGGTGGACATGCGTCCAAGTGTCGAGTTCCTCTTCAGAGACCTAACACTGTGTATTATATATTTCCCCCTCATAGGACCTTTTTAATGATGTTTTTTTGTCTTAAATTTATACTTTTTTACAAATATGTATGCGAGTCTTTGCTGCTGTACCATGAAGAGTCTATAGTTGCCTCAAATCTTCTGCCTTCATTTTTAAGTCGATTGGATGACGGTACATTATGTTGATGTTTTTGACTAGTAGCGATATTATTCAAGCAATATGCCGCGTACACACGGTCCTACTTTTCGTCTACAAAAGTCCAACGGACGCTGATGGACTAAAGCTGGCTGGTAATCCGATCGTGTGTGGGCTTCTCCGGACTTTCAACTGACTTTTTTAGCCTCAAATCCGACGTACTTTAGATTTGAAACATGCTTTAAAACTTTACTTCGTAACTACGACGGACCCCGAAATCCGCTCGTCTGTGTGCTAGTCCGACGGACAAAAAGCCACGCTAGGGCACCTATTGGCTACTGGCTATGAACTTCCTTATTTTAGTCCGGTGTACGTCATCACGTACGAATCCGTTAGACTTTTGTGTGGTCGTGTGTAGGCAAGTCCGTTCGTTAGAAAGTAGGCCGCAAGTCCGCCGCAAGTCCACCGAAAGTCTGCCGGAAGTCTGTCGGACAGGCTGTCCGACTTTTGTAGACGAAAAGTACGACCGTGTGTACGCGGCATTAGATTTATTTTTTCATATTAAGTGCACACATGCATTGTAAGTAATGTGTAAGTTCGACATTTACAGGCATTTATTATCTCAGTACTCCCCCTGACAATCCTACTTTTCTCTCCAGAAGGATGCCACCGCCATCTTTGTTCAGGCATCATTCATGTTCACCATCTACTTCCTGTACTGATATGCTGACACAATTGTGTAAATCCAGGTGCCTGTGAAGTTTTCGGCTGTGTTCAAAAATGTCTGACACAAATCAGCTCCTGGTGCAGTCCCATACCTTCTCTTCTTACAATAAAGTTAAAATCTGACAGTCTGATCTCTAGAGGAGAGGGGACTATGGAAATGCTTCCCCCTGCCTGCAGCAGACTGATGAAATCATCTAAAGTTTTTAGTTGCATCACATAATTTTGATCAGGAGGATGAGAGCTTGAGAATATTGTTTTTTGTTTTCTAAATGGCCCTTTCACTTTTTTCCCCCAATGCAAGTACAAGACAAACCATCCCCCTCAAACCATCCCCTGAAATCATTTTCAGAATTATAAAAGATACTTGGAAGTAATTTTCATAACCTTGGACCAATCCCTGAAAATCATTTTCAGAACTTTGACCTTTGGTGAACATAATTTTCAGAATCGCGGACCATCCCTGAAAATAAATATTTAGAACCTCAGACCATCACTGAACATAATTTTCAGAATCTTGGACCATACTTGAAAATCGTTTTCACAACATCAAACCATCCTCTGAAATCATTTTCAGAATTTTGAAAGTTACTTGGAAGTAAAAAAGTATAAAAACTTGGACCAATCACTGAAAATTATTTTTAGGACCTCATTTTCAAAACATCCAACCACCCCTGGAAATCTACTTTAGAACCATCAAGCATCCCTGGAAATCATTTTCAGAACCTCAGAACATACTTGGAAATCATTTCAGAACCTTAGACTATCCCATGGAATCATTTTCAGATCCTAAGACCATCCCTGGAAATCATTTTCAGAACCTCGGAACATACTTGGAAATCATTTCAGAACCTTAGACTATCCCATGGAATCGATTTCACATCCTAAGACCATCCCTGGAAATCATTTTCAGAACCTCAGACAATCCCTGAAAATCATTTTCAGAACATCAAACCATCCCCTGAAATCATTTTCAGAATTTTGAAAGATACTTGGAAGTAAAAAAGTATAAAAACTTGGACCAATCACTGAAAATGATTTTTAGGACCTCAGACCAATTGCTGAAAAACATTTTCAAAACATCCAACAACCCCTGCAAATCTATTTTAGAACCTCCAAGCATCCCTGGAAATCATTTTCAGAACCTCGGAACATACTTGGAAATCATTTTAGAACCTTAGACCAGTGGTCATCAACCCTGTCCTCCTGTCCCATTAACAGGCCAGGTTTGCAAGATAACTGAAATACATCACAGGTGATATCATTTGCTGCTCAGTGATTGCAGTATTCTAGTCTGCATCTCCCCCAAGGTAATACATAAAACCTGGCCTGTTAGTGGGCCCTGAGGACAGGGTTGATGACCACTGCCTTAGACTATCCCATGGAATCGTTTTCAGATCCTAAGACCATCCATGGAAATCATTTTCAGAACCTCAGAACATATTTAGAAACTATTTTCTAAATCTCAGACTATCTTTGCAAATCATTTCAGAATCTCAGACTATCCCTTAAAATCATTCTCAATCCTCCAGCCATTCCTGGAAATCATTTTCAAAACCACAGACCATCTCTGAAAATCATTTACAGAACCTCAGACTATACTAAGAAATCATTTTCAGAATCTCGGACCATACCTAAAAATCATTTTGGAAGCTCAGACCATCCCTGAAAATAATTTTCAGAATCTCGCACTATACCTGAAAATAATTTTTAGAATCCCGGACCATACTTCAAAATCATTTTTAGGACCTCCAACCATCCATGAAAATCTTTTTCCAAACCTCAGACCATCCCTGAAAATCATTTTTAGGACCTCCAAACATCCATGGAAATCATTTTCAGAACCTCAGAACATACTTGGAAATTATTTTTAAAATCTCAGACTATCCTTGCAAATCATTTTCAGAATCTCAGACTATCACTTGAAATCATTTTTAATCCTCCAACCATTTTTGGAAATCATTTTCAAAACCACGGACCATCTCTGAAAATCATTTGCAGAACCTCAGACTATAGTTGGAAATCATTTTCAGAACCTCTGATCATACTTGGGAACCATTTTTAGAACTTTGGACCATCCCTGAAAATAATTTTCAGAACCCCTCAGACCATTCTTAGAAATACATTTCAAATCCTTAAACTGTCCCTGGAAATTGTTTTCAGAATCTTGGATCATCCATAGAAATCAGAACCCCAGATTAACCCTTTAAATCATTCTCCGAACCTTGGTTCATCTTGGCAAATCATTTTAGTTCAATAGTTTTTTATTGAATTTTACAAGTTAATCATAGATAAACTTAGATAATGCATTACAAGTGGTTCTCAGTCAACAAGTTACATACTGTTTTGTCATCAGAAGATAATCATGTAAGCCCCAAATTTGGGCCTTTCCCTTGTGATCCGTCCCATGCGATCTCTCTCATTGGTCGCGGTGGACAATCTCTGTTAATGTGGGTCCATCTCCTTGTGTGGTGTAGTAAACCATCTTTTATGATTTTAATGGTGTTGTACCCTTGTAAGCATTAACAACTTTAAACTATTTATAATATATCATTTAGTTAGAATAGAATTAGTAAAGTTGACCAGTTTATATTACAATAACGTTCCCTTATGGTACCAGTCCAGCCATGGACTCCATTCTTGTGAGGTTTTGTCATAATTCCCTAACGCTGAAGAGTGTAGTATCTTATATGTGCTATGAGTATGTACAGTGTTTATGACCTCCATGACTTTGAGTGTTGTTGGTGATTTCCAATGTCTTAGGATGATAAGACGTGTGGCTAAGATAATGTGTGAGGTCACTGTTCTATAGTGCACTGGTATATTGTGCAGATCTGGTGACAATAGCGCCATACCCAGCGTTAGCACTTGTGATAGCTGTGATAATAGATAATAGCTTTTCGATTTGGGACCATAGTAGGCGGAGGTGGGGGCATGACCATTTAACGTGGTACAATGTGCCCACACTGCCCCTAATCTCCAACAATGTGGAGAAGCCTCTGGGTATATTTTAGAGATCCAATATGGTGTAAGGTACCACCTAAGTGTTATTTTTTGTTGCATTTCCCATAAGTTTGGGCATTTAGTGGAGGCATAAATGAGGCAAAATGTTTTTTTCCCAGTGTTTGGTCGAGTACTCTACCCCTATGTCCTGTCATTACGCTCTGATAGATTGGGTTTTTTCACAAGTGTTTTTGTCTTGTAAACTTGTGTATATGATAGATATACCTTTAGCTGATGTTGCTGTATTTTGGTAATATCGTGATACTGTTTCTGGTAAAAATGTGAGTGTCTGTGGATTCGTTTTTAGTAGATGGCCTATCTGCATATGTGTATATTGCGATGTAGTAGGTAGCTGGTGTGAAATTTAAAGTTTTTTGAATGATTTAATATGCTCTCCTTCTAGTGTATCCTCTAGGTAATTAATACCTTTTTCTACCCATGTAGTGATATTGATATCTGGTAACAGAAGACCTATCGCTTTAAGAGGAAACTTCATGGGCGATAAGTTGCTAGCCCCTTTTTGATTTTTCCAAATGTGTATCCATGCTCTAAGCGATGCTAAAATAGGGGGTGCTAGTTTAGTGTTCAATGACTTGGTAGAGGGAGCTGTCATTAGGAAGTCTTGTAAATTACCATGTGGGATTTGAGTTAGTTCCAGTTCTTTCCACAAAGCACTGGATTGTCGTGAGATCCAATGCTTCAGCTGAGTCCGTATGGTCGCGAAGTAGTAATCTTGTACATGTATATGTCCTATTCCACCTGCTTTTCTATTTTTAATGAGCTTGCTGAATGCACATCTGGCCCTCTTACCCTGCCATAGGTATTTATTCAGCAGTGATTGCATAGAATTGAAATACGAGTTTGGGATCGTAATCGGTAATGTCCTAAAGAGGTACAGTATTTGCGGTAACAAGTGCATCTTGAAGGCTGCCAATCTACCTAGCCATGATCATTCTGTTAAAGCTAGTTTAGATAGCTTGCCTCCTAGTGTATCTAAGAAGGGTGTGTAATTGTCCCGTAGAAGGTCTTTTGTTTTAGGAGTCAAGGTGATGCCCAAATATTTGATACCATCTTTCTTCCATGTATATGGGAGTTTTTGCCTAAGTTTTTGTGTTCTGTTGTTTCCGGGATACCTAGATTCAGTATATATGATTTTGTTTCATCCACTTTGTAATATGATACAGCGTTGAATGTTTGAAGTGCTTGGTGAACTGCTGGTAGAGAAGTCTCTGTGTTGGACAACATTAGAATGATGTCGTCAGAGAATAGGCTGATGACATGTTGTCTTTTCCCTACTATTATACCATTTATATTGGGGTGCGTTGAAAGATATGAGGCCAAAGGTTCCATCAACAAGTTGAAAATCAATGGGGAGAGGGGGCAGCCCTACCTAGTCCCATTGGTTATTTAAAATGGTGTAGATAGTGCTCCTGATATATACACCTGTGAAGAAGGGAGAGTGTACAATGCCATTATGGCCAAAAAAATGGATCCTGTAAAACCAAATTTGCTCAACACCTGTGAAAGAAACTCCCATTGAATCCTATCGAAAGCCTTCTCTGCATCCAGCGCAAGAAGCAGAGAAGGCATTCTGTGTCCATTAGAAAATGGCAAGTGTAGGCGCAACAAAGCAGAAATCACAAAACTCCCAATACAATCTGCTAATTGTGGACATTCTAAAATAGAACTGAGGATGACAATTAGTCCATGTGGTATGCACAGGCAATAGAGTCTATGTATAAATCGCTGGAACGGAAAAAAACATCCAAAAAGGAAGCACACAAGGCTGCCATCAAATTAAGGAAGAAACCAAATTACTGGAGCGGTAAAAATACAAGTGGAGAGGCGCTTCTGGGTGCTGTCATTTTTATAAAATCAGATTTATTAACAAAATAAGATCGAGTCACATGTAGTGTGAAGGTGACAGGCATGGTATCAAAATAGTCATGATGACGCTTCCCAAAAGATCCTGTGCCGTGTAGTCTGTGCTGTGCATGTGGGTCTTCCGATGGATGTAAACGCCGCCTCCGGAAGGCGGCCTCAAAGCGAAGGCTTGGAACACAGACGGCGGCTGGCTGTAGGGGGGTGACATCATCGAGAATGGACGTGTTTCATGAGCGTTCGCACTTGGCATGTCCACTTATTTTGTTAATAAATCTGATTTTATAAAAACGACTGCACCCAGAGGCACCTCTCCACTTGTATTTATTTCTGTGTCCATTAGCCACATGGATCACGTTTATCAGACGCCAGGTAGCGTCCAACGTCTGACGCCCTTTAGTAAAACCGGACTGGTCCATATCTATCAGTGAAGGTAGTATATCCACCAGTCTTGTGGCCAATAGTTTTGCATACATCTTAATAACATTAAAAGAGTAAAGTAAAGATATAGACCTAAAATTTTGGGGTGTATCTGGATCTTTACCTGGTTTTGGTAGAGCTATTATCAAGGCCCTTAGCATCTCTGGAGGAAAAGAGGACGGGACAGCAGCTGAATTGAATATTTCGACCAAGTGTGGGGTCAATGTGTTTTGGAATGTTTTGAAATATTCCCCCGTGAAAGAATGCGGTCCCGGGGATTTGTTGTTGGGTAGATTGTGTATTATTTGTCTCACTTCAGTATCAGAGATGGGAGAGTTCAGGTCTCTTAGGTGTTCAGGAGAGAGTTTAGGGAGATCAATTTTTCAGGAATGATTCAATGAGTGCAGCGTTTGGTTGTGGAATAGTGGAATTGTCTTTAAGGTTGTATAGCCATCCATAGTACTGACTAAAAGCGTCCGCTATGTCTTGTGGGTGGTATTGTTTGGTTTGTGTGGTGGGATGTAATATGTATGGGATTTGTGTTTTGTGTCTTTGACCTCTGAGTTTGTTGGCCAGCAATTTCCCTGCCCTATTACCCTTTGTGTAGTAGCTTAACTTAAGTCTTCTGGAGGCCTTTTCAAAATCCTCCAGAAACAATAGTCTCAAGTCAGTGCGAAGTTTGGTTAGTTGTGCAGTGAGGTGCAAGGATGAAATAGTCATATTTTGTTTTTCAAGTGTTCCTATATTGGATATTAATTGTGTTATGTGTTGCTTCCTCATCCTCTTATTCCTCGCTCCTTGTTGGATCAGTACCCCCCGCACTAATGCCTTGTGGGCGTTCCATACTACAAATGGGTCAGACACTGAATGACAGTTAAGTTCAAAAAATTCTCTTATCTGCTTATCAATTCTAGACTTGGTCGTAGCATCCTGGAACAGCCTGGGATTAGCTCTCCAGATGTATGTGGGTTTGTGGCTTGTGGATCTATAATTGCTTGTGTAACTTGAAGGCAATTGAGTCTTTTATCACTATCATTACCCCTTTTTTCTTCAGTATTAGCGTTGAATTGATGGGGGAATCTAGGATGAGAGCATTTGAGTGGGGATTGGTTGTTGAAGTGGGTTTCTTGGACACACAATATGTTGCCTTTTTTGTGTATAGCCTCATTCCAAAGTGACCTTCCTTTTGCTGGGTGATTGAGTCCTTTAGTATTAATGGACATAAACTTAATCACCGTTGAAATTTAGAATGGTGTTGAGAGGCGAGTGGTGTGTATATTCCACTTACAGTTAGTAGTAAATGCTTCCATGTTTGTAGGGTCCTTGGCATCCGGTGCTGTTGCTAGGGAACTGGGTATTCCTTCAGGATGTCCTTGATGTTCTTTGCATTAATTAATTAATTTCTGACTAATGAGAAAAACAAGTTATTTTTTGAATTGTAACATAGTCTAATATAGCCTATAAGCCCAACAGGTATAACCAAGATTTGAGTGTGGCGCATGGCCACTCATATAAGTGGGGGTAAGAAGTTCGAGCCAGAAAGGTGTAACGGAACTATGAACATTTTCTTCAGCAGGTGGGTATGTTTTATGATATACCCCTATCCGATTTATTTGCGAGTGCGGGCGTTTTTCTGATTAACTGTGCGCCATTCTTGGTTAAGGTTAGAGCGGTTTTTCAGTTGGTGGTTTTGTGGCTGTGTATCCAGGATTATCCCCCATGAATTGAGTAGGGCCAATCCTTTTTGCATTGTTTCCATCACATAATCCACTCCCTCTTTGGTAACTATGAGTTTTGTCGGGAAACCCCATTTGTAGCTCAATTTGTGATCTCTGAGGGCTTTTTATTATCGTATCCAAATTCCTGCGTTTTTGCAGCGTGAACTGCAATAAGTCAGCATAAAATTGCAGATTGGTGTAGGGTGCAGGAATCTGATCTTTTTGCCTTGACACTGCCATCAATCTCTCTTTAGTTTAATAGAAATGCAGCCTCAGTATGACGTCTTCAGGGACATTCTCAGAGAGGTAGGAGGGTTTAGGTAGTCGGTGTATTCTATCAACCATAAAGTCTAGCTCTGACATGTTGGGGAGGATTGTGGCAAAGAGTTGGGATACATAGCTACGCAGGTCATGCTGCTGAACAGATTCTGGGATTCCCCTTATCTTTACATTATTCCTCCTGGCCCTGTCCTCCATGTCCGCCATTTTGGCTTTTAGTGCCTCAATTTCTTCATCCCTTTCATCGTTTGCATCTACCAAATCATTGATTTTTACAGCATATTCCCCTATCCTGTTTTCAACATGTGACACTCTCTCAGAGACAGAGCCCAAGTCCTTACTGAACTTATGCATACAAGATACCATGCCTGAATGTTATAAACTTCTCAAGGAGACTAGCATCTCTTTTAGAACGGTATCTAAGACTGGCTGATTGTTAGTGAGAAACACTTCAATTGAGTCTGGCAGCTCCCTGGTGTCCTCCCTGATATATGGAACAGGCTCACCTCATCATCCGTTGCATCCGTCCGGAATCTGGACTTCTCAGGGCTCCCAAATGAGGGTGTGGGTGGTGAAGAGTTGGGAGATTTAGGAGGGCTGCTTCTTTTTTGAGGTTTCCCTTGTTGGGCTGGCTGGGATTTTGATCCTGATGCCGGCGTGTATGTGGCGCCGGCTCCATTTTGCCTGGGCTCTGGAGGAAAATACTCCGTCAGCTTCTGGGGATGAATCCCCTCTTTCCTGTGCCTGGGTATTTCAGTATCTCTTGTTGCCCTCTTGGGGAGATAAAACGCTGTGTTTTGGTGTTTGTTGGTCGCTCGGATGGGCTGCTATGAGTTGCTAAAGTCCTGCCGATGCCGGAGCTCCACTCTCAGACGTCCATCGTGGTCTACGGCTAGCCCCCCAGCACATCATTTTAAGAATCTTGGAATGTCCCTGAAAATCAGGGACCATTAGTAAGCAGATATACTGTATACATATGGGAAAAAAAAAACAAAAAACAGAAAGCAAGAAAGCAGAACAATTTAGGAGTTATGCTTTTTTCCCTAGGATTTGATAAATGGCTTTAGCAGTCTGTAGGAAATGCTGACCCTGCTTCTAAAATTGTACTATATGCCGCCAAGGAGAGCTGCAAGAGAGAAGATAAATGGACAGGCCTCATTTGGATCAATTCCTATTGTGGCTGTTATCATTGTACCTGTGTAATGTTTGTAAACTCTCTGTTCAACATAAAGATGAGATTCATTTAGCCACTATACCACTGTTCCAGTCTGACATATGATGTATTCAATAAGTCAGCAAGTTACGACAATATACATAATGGAATGTTTTACAATGTATTTTGCTGACTGTATTTTGTGCATAGTAAACATTTCCAAGCTTAGTTAAAAGAACTCTAATGCCGCGTACACACGAGCGGACTTTACGGCGGACTTTGCCCGGCGGACTGGATTTCGTCGGACAATTCGATGTGTGTGGACTCCAGCGGACTTTGTTTTCTCAAAAGTTGGACGGACTTAGATTTGAAACTTGTTTAAAATTTATCCGTTGAAATCGAGTCCGGTCGAAAAGTCCGCCGTCTGTATGCTAGTTCGACGGACTAAAAAGCCACGCTAGGGCAGCTATTGGCTACTGGCTATGAACTTCCTTGTTTTAGTCCGGTCGTACGTCATCACGTACGAATTCGACGGACTTTGGTGGATTGTGTGTAGGCAAGTCCGTTCATTCAGAAAGTCCGTCGTATAGTACATCGAAAAATCCGCCGGGCAAAGTCCGCCATAAAGTCCGCTCGTGTGTACGCGGCATAACTGCAAAGAGGTGACAGGTTCTCTTTACAGCTACATGTGACTGATGGATGTTTGGGAGAGTTTCTTCTTTCCCATTCTGGTTATGGAGCTTCTGGAGGAAAGCTTGACCGTGTGGAATGCCACAACTGGGCACTACAATAAGTATAAGAGAAGAGACCAGTACCTGTGAAGAATATAAAGCTTATGGTTTAGGACAGGGGTCTCCAAACTGCAGCCTGGGGGCCGCATGCGGCCCTTTGCTTGTCTTTTACCGGCCCTTGGGGCAATTTTCCTTCTAATGATACAAGACTATTCCTTCCCCTGACACCAACAATGGGGCACTATTCCTGCTACTGAAATTAACAATGGGGCACTGACGCCAACAATGGAGCACTATTATTCCCACTGACACCAATGATGGAGCACTAATTCTCCCACTGTTACTACAATGGTGCACTATTCCTCCCACTGACACCAATGATGAGGCACTATTCCTCCCACTGACACCAATGATGTGGCACTATTCCTCCCACTGACGCCAATGATGGGGCACTATTTCTCCCACAGACATCAATGATGGGGTACTATTCCTCCCACTGAGACCAATGATGGGGCACTATTTCTCCCACTGATGGGGCACTATTCCTCAAACTGACACCAATGATGGGGCACTATTCCTCCCACTGACACCAATGATATGGCGGTTGCTCTCCCATTGACACCAGCAATAGGGCACTATTCCTCCCACTAATACCAAAGATGGGGCACTATTCCTCCCACTGACGCCAATGATGGGGCACTATTCCTCAAACTGACACCAATGATGGAGCACCATTCCTCCCACTGACACCAATGATATGGCGGTTGCTCTCCCATTGGCACCAGCAATAGGGGACTATTCCTCACCCTAATACCAAAGATGCATTGTTTAATCCTACTGATGCTAGGATGCTACTCCCAATGGCCACAGTCTGGCCCCCCATAAAGTCCGGAGGACAGTAAACTGTTCTTTTATTTAGAAAGTTTGGAGACCCCTGGTTTAGGAAAAACCAAGTTTAAGTGTAACTCCACTTTTGTTAAAAAAAATCCTCTCTGGGTGATTTACTGCATGTCAATTGCAAGGGTTTTAACAAAAGCTAAAGTAGATTCCTGCCTGTTTCTGCTCTGAAGAAAAAGCTGTTTGTTTCACCATGTCCTTTTCAGAATGATTCTGAATGGGCATGTCTGGTTCATTATAATAACCTATTGCAGTCTCTGTGCTCTATTGACATAAGCTGCAGCCCTTTAAAAGTATTTGACCCTTGGGGGGGTAGATCACCAAAACTGAAATTCTTATTGCATGGGCTGCCTAAAATTTGATTTATTGCAGACTTTTGTGAGCCAATCACACCGGGTCTTTAAAGCAGATGTCCACCCCCCTTTTTTAACCTATGCTTACCTGGTCCCGCACAGTGGATCCAGAGTTGTCCTGCTGAGATTGCTTCTTTTCTGCCCCCTGCTTGGTCCTGCGCCGCCATCTTCTTTAGCGACATCATTGGGAAGCTGCTGGCTCTTCCAGGTTCAGCGGACAGCTTCCCTATGAAGTGCTGATCAGCCCTGCCCCCTCTCCCTTTCTTAGCCACTTGCCATCCGAGCCAATCTGACACTTTGCTCATACATGGAAAAATCTACTTTTTTTTTGCTAAAAAATTACTTAGAAACCCCAAACAATATATACAGTGCCTTGAAAAAGCATTCATACCCCTTGAAATTTTCCACATTTTCTCATGTTACAACCAAAAACGTAAATGTATTTTATTGGGATTTTATGTGAACAACCAACACAAAGTGGCACATAATTGTGACGTGGAAGGCAAATGATAAATGATTTTCAACATTTTTTTACAAATAAATATCTGAAAAGTGTGGGGTGCATTTGTATTCAGCCCCCCTGAGTCAATACTTTGTAGAACCTCCTTTCACTGCAATTACAGCTGCAAGTCTTTTTGGGGATGTCTCTACCAGCTTTGCACATCTAGAGAGGGACATTTTTGTCCATTCTTCTTTGCAAAATAGCTCAAGCTCTGTCAGATTTGATGGAGAGCGTCCGTGAACAGCAATTTTCAAGTCTTGCCACAGATTCTCAATTGGATTTAGGTCTGGACTTTGACTGGGCCATTCTAACACATGAATATGCTTTGATCTAAACCATTCCATTGTAGCTCTGGCTGTATGTTTAGGGTCGTTGTCCTGCTGGAAGGTGAACCTCCGCCCCAGTCTCAAGTCTTTTGCAGACTCTAACAGGTTTTCTTCTAAGATTGCCCTGTATTTGGCTCCATCCATCTTCCCATCAACTCTGACCAGCTTCCCTGTCCCTGCTGAAGAAAAGCATCCCCACAACCTGATGCTGCCACCACCATCTTTCACAGTGGGGATGGTGTGTTCAGGGTGATGTGCAGTGTTAGTTTTTAGCCACACAAAGCATTTTACTTTTAGGCCAAAGAGTTCAGTTTTGGTCTCATCTTACCAGAGCACCTTCTTCCACATGTTTGCTGTTGTTTAGGACCAGAACCAAGGTGCGGTATTTTTATATCTGCCCCTGGTCAAATTGAATATAGAGCATGCACGCTGAAGCAACTCACACTGAGACACTCAGTTCAGAGTAAAATTACTTTCTGTTTATTATTTCCTCTTTTCGAGACTTATATACTATTTCATTAAGATTAAGATACGTCAGATAAGGCTGGCGTATGCAAACCACAAAACAACCATAAAATATATATATATATTGTGACAAAAAATATAGGCTGTAGTTGGGTCCTCCAGATGAGGAAGAAGCAACTGGTCATAGCTATGTTCTTGCTACTTCTGAAACGTTGGTGTTAACTTTTGAGTGTATTTTCGGAGCAGGTGCGCTTTTCTCTTAACTCTTGCAGTTCAGTTCCACAGCAAGGGAGGGGTAAGCTTTGCAGATATCTACTGAATATGTTTTAAGGTTGATAACCAGAAGTTGATATATGATAAGCAGAAGCTGATATATATCAGACATATAAAGCATGTACTTATATATTGGAATAGACATTTCATCATGATATTCCAACCACATCCATTACACTGTGTCCCCCACATGGCTTCTCGCAAACTGCAAACGGGACTTCGTATCCCGTTTGAAACAATGGTATCAGGTTGCCTGAGTCCAGGTGACAGATGCACGTCGTTGGGGTCAGGAGTGCACCGCTAAGGTAGTGGACCTTATGGCTGACTGTCGCGAATGGGGGTTTGGGTGGTACAGGAAAGCCGGTCCTCTGGAGCACCGACACGGATCACACTGGGAGCTAGAGCAATAAAATTCCCCAGGGCGCGGAGTCTAAGAGCCAGCAGGTGTTCACCAGAGCCTCTAGTGGTGAGGATGGAGTGCGCTGCAACTGGCTCCAGGTTGCAGCCCCCAGGGTCTCCTAGGTCCCAGGCAATGGGACCGGTGGGCCCGGGAGAGGCGGCGGCAGCCACGGGAGGGGGGTGGGACCCCCTTCCGCCACCTGCAGAACTGATCAAGTTTCTAAATAGCCACTCAGATCACTTCTGCATTACTCGCCGGCTGAAGAAATACATACCGGAATAATGCACAGCGGCCAAAATGCATGTCATTCGTTTAGGTCGGTGGTCTCCAAACTGCAGCCCAGGGGCCAGATGTGGCCCTTTGCTTGCCTTTATCTGGCCCTTGAGGCACTATTCCACCATCGGACACCAATGATAGGGCACCATTCCCTCTACTGACACCATCCATGGTTCTGGGGCATTTTCTACTCCCATTGGCCACAGTCTGCCCCCCCCCCCCCCCACAGCCCGAAGGACAGTAAATCGTCCCTTTGCCTAAAAAGTTTGGAGAGGAAAGCCTAATTTCCACTTTCCACTTTGAAGGAGTGGAGGGGAGGCAACATCTTGCTGAGGGTGAAGAACTACCACTAGTTTATTCTCCAGGGTACCTGCCTTCAAAAAATATATAAAGATTTTGATTTAATTAATCTTCAAAATTATTTTTTTAAACAAGTGTGCAAAAAAATGCAAAACTGGCTATACCAATACACTGCTTACCTCTCCTTTGGAAAATGCTAGTCTGCTGACCAGTCAAGCAGATGCCTTGGCTTCAGTGCCATCTAAGCTAATGAACAGAATGAGTCTCGCAATTATAAATTATGATTTTTTTTTCACTGACTTATATGCTGCATGCTTGTTCCAGGACAGAGATGAGAAAAATATAGGATTCAGAGACAGCTGGTCAAGAACTAGCAACAGTGACGCATGAATTCTTCTCACCACAGATGCGCTGCGCATAACCTTGAAAATTAAATTTTTATTTTTTTTTGAAAGTTATATCAATACGTTTCCTTTTTATTCAATCTAACAAGCCAAACAATTCAAACAATTTTTTCCTGGAAAGGATCACAAAGAGCCTCCCCGGCGCCCAATGCCACAATTCCTTGACCGCGTGACGCTCGGCATAGCGGCTGAGAAATGACAGAACATCACTGAGCGCACCAGACACAGAATTTTCCCTCTGTATATCCACCAGAGGCTCTGTGAATCAAAGACAAAGACTGTAATTAGGTCTCTTGGTTTTCCACCACAGTGACTTCTCCCCGAAGCTGTGTTTGAGAACCCTTAGTGTTCCCGCTAAAATTAAGCCGGTCCATTCCAGTGTTTAATTCAAATATCAGCGGGGGGGGGGGGGGGGGAGAGAAGAGTGAGCCAAAAATGGAGATTTAACTCTCACCTGCGTCTGGCGTTGACGATCATTAAACGCCCGAATAAAGGTGCCGTTAATAGGTAGTGTGGATAGAGAGGCCTGCTGACCGAGGGGGTTAAAGATACGGCTTATAAATTGCCAGTCATCAAACTTTCCCTAAGGACCCAGGATTATAAATCTGCTGTATATAAGTAAAACTGGGAAGTTTTACGGTCAGCATGTTCCCTATCTTTCTTGTTTCTAAAGCAAGTATAACTGGAACAATAAATACTAACATCGGTTATAAATGGCAGGGCTGGGAAAATTTATGCTTTCTCCATTCATGGCTGTTAGTTCCCTGGGATTGGTTATAAGGCCAGATAACCTTAGAAACTGTGTAAGTGGAACAAGTGGACAACTAAGCTGAAAAACATAAAGCAGATGTAAACCCAATAACTAAAATCTCTTATAGTATTTAACTTGTTCATGTCATTTCAAAAGTTGTGAATTTTAGCCTAAGACAAGGGCCTTTTTCTGACATTTGTTGTTTACAAATAAAGTAGTTTACAAGTAAATCAGTATTTTTTTTGCTAGAAAATTACTTAGAACTCCCAAGAACCCCAAGATTCACTTAGAACTCCCAAGCATTATATATATATATTTTTTAGCAGAGACCCTAGAAAGTAAAATGGCGGTCGTTGCAATATTTTCTGTTACACTGTATTTGTGCAGCGGTCTTTCAAACGCATTTTTTTTTAAATATACTTTAGTGAAAAAAAAAACAAAGAAAAAAAAAAACAGTAATATTAGCCCGATTTTTTGTATAATGTGAAAGATGATGTTACGCCAAGTAAAAAGATGCCTAACATGTCATGCTTTAAAATTGCCAGCGCTCGTGGAATCGCGAAAAACTACGGTACCTAAAAATCTCCAGAGGTGACGCTTTAAAATTTTTTACAGATTACCAGTTTAGAGTGACAGAGAAGGTCTTGCATTAGAATTATTACACTCGCTCTAACAATCGCGGTGATACCTCACATGTGTGGTTTGAAAACCATTTACATATGCGGGCGAAACTTAAGTATGCGTTCACTTCTGCGCGTGAGCTCGGAGGAATGGGGCTCTTTAAAAAAAAATGTCTTATTTATTTTACTTTTTATTTCTATACTGTCTCTTTCATTAGTTTTTTGATCAATTGTATTCCTATTACAAGAAATATAAACACCCCTTGTAATAGAAATAAGCATGACAGGTCCTCTTCATTGAGAGATCTGGGGGTCCAAAAGACCCCAGATCTCCAATTTCCCCTTAAAAGCAAAAAAATAAAATTTTACTTTAACAAAAAAAAAATAAAAAATCCCGTTAATCCCATTGCTGAAATGCACTGCAAAACACCTGTTACCTGTGCACTTTGTCACACATTCAGGAAACATCAAATGTGAATGCGGCCTAAGGGCTCTTTCACATGGGCAGCTGAGCTGTAGGTTTACTGCTATCCCTGGCTGCCCACCCAAATCCTAATATTGTCAGACAGGCCTGTATACATGCCATGGCTATGATGCTGTATATCACAGCTGAAGCATTTTTAATGCAGGCTGCACGGTTTGACAGGCAGCACCACCTGTCAAACTCCCCATTGAGTTCAA
Source organism: Lithobates septentrionalis (assembly GCA_037952835.1). NCBI lineage: Eukaryota > Metazoa > Chordata > Amphibia > Anura > Ranidae > Lithobates > Lithobates septentrionalis. The sequence goes on from JBBDGP010001620.1 coordinate 1,354,913, forward strand.
TAGGGCCGCTCTGCCACTTAAAGCCAAACACTTGGATCACAGTTGTAGCCTGGTCTCGCAATGTAAAATTGGCATTCAGCAATTTAAAAAAGTAAGGAAAAAAACAACTGCCCTGAACTTTACTCTCCCAGAATCCTTAGCCTCACATCTCCAATCTTCCTTCCTGTATCGTTGGGCTAGCTCCTCCTTGGACTACTTGGGAATCAAATTGACCCCCTCCTACAATTACATTTCCAACTTTTATCCTCTACTATCACAGCTCTCATGGCGTCATGGTGATTTCCCACCTTATCCTGGATTGGCCGTATTCACGCAGTCAAGATGACCATCCTCCCCAAGATTCTTTACTATTTTCGGACTCTTCCTGTCCGGGTTGCTGCTTTCTATTTGCGGCTGCTCAAGAACAGACTCCTCACCTTTATCTGGGCACATAAACGTCCCAGGGTCTCCCGATCTACTCTATATGCTCATAGGTTATGGGGCGGGCTGGGCGTCCCAGACATTGCAAAATACTACCAAGCTGCCCAAATTTCCCAACTCTCCATGCTCCATGCAACGTCTGACATCCCCCTCTGGGTACTCCTGGAGGTGCCTAACTGCACATAGGTCCCTGTGTCTGCCTTACTGTGGCTACCCCCTAAAATGCGGCCTCCTTCTGTCAGCCCCCTCATGACACATAGTTTAAAATTATGGGACTCGATACGGTACTCTGGAAAACTCATGTCTCCATTCCTGCCGCTACTCCCTCTTTTGGATAACCCTATGTTCCCACCTGGCTCGGAACAATCTCACGCCTTCTTGTGGTGGCCTGCCCATGGGTTTTCACAGGTTTGTCACTTTCTTGGTTCCCGCGCTTTCCCCACATGGTCCTCGATCCAAGAGACCCACGAAGCAACGCTAGCCGAATTCTTTCATTATATTCAGCTTCGACACTGGATAACATCCCTCCGGCATCTTGACTTCTTCCCATTTTAAATGATTTCCTTTGAACACACCTGCCAGTATAGCCCAAGCGATCGCTGCACCATCTCCATGATATACTCCTCACTCATCGCCGGCGGCAACTCCACTACCCTCTGCTATGTGCTTCAATGGGAATGTGACCTGTCCCCCATAGACCTTGTAGACTGGAGTAAGGCCTGGTCCAGCATAGCGAAATGCTCTTTTAACACAGCCACATTCGAGGCAGCATATAAGGTTCTCCTACGCTGGTACTGGTTCCCAGCCCGCATCGCCAAATCAAACCCATCCTGCGGTGATGGTTGCTTCCGGGGGTGTGGTCAGCGAGGAGATGCAATACATATATGGTGGTCTTGCCAACGTCTTGTGGGATTCTGGTCAAGGGTCTTCGGTCTCCTATCCTCCCTCTTTCACGTACCTTTTCGCAAGGACCCCAAATTTGCATTACTTCATTGCCCGATCCCAGGCCTCTTCTCTTACCAGCGGAAACTAGCCACATACTTATTTATCGCAGCTAAACGCACAATAGCAAGAGCCTGGAAAAAGCCGGCTGTTTAATTTCCGGAGGTTAAAAATACCTTGACGACCCTCATGATTCATGAAAAAATGTCCAGTATCCTCCACGACTCCCATGCCAAATTCCTTAAGGTATGGGCCCTGTGGTGGTCCTATGCATTCCCCACTTTGCACCTGTCCAGTCTGGGACTCTCAAACTTATTTGACCCTATCCCCGGCCTGAGGGACCTTTCCTTTTGCTTCCCTCTTTCTCTTTGCCCCTCCCCCCTTACTCGTTCTATTTCTGGTCCTCTTGCCCGCCGCTCTGCTCTCCACTCCCCTATCACTCCCCCCCCCCCCCCCCACTGTTTGTGTGTGTGTGTTTTTTGTGTCCACCCCCCCTTCTTTTTTTTGGTTTGTTTTGTTCTTTTCTTTTTCCCCATTTTTGCGGCCAGCTCCGCTCCCCCTTACCTACCTTAGCCCCTGGGTCTATAGGCTCGGGCATAACGCACGAACCCCCAGCCTCGGCCTGAGGGTCAGTGTTAGTCTATAATTTATACCTTTATAACACTCTTTATGTTTTATTTTGTATATTTAAATGATATTCTGTCTTATGCTCCATTCTTATATCCCCTGCGTGGGAATTTGTTATCTGGTTTCTCTTTTTACTTTTCCTTTATGTCAATAAAAAACATTGTACCAGAAAAAAGTAAGGAAAAAAAAAACAGGTGTCAGGAGGCGGCAGTAGCAAGAATATAATTTCTGCCATGCCTGCAAACATACCATTGCTACCATGGCATTTTAGCGATTGGATATTTCCGGGGGCCCTGTCAGGTAGGTTGTATAGGGCCCAGTGATTTCTAACAGCAGCCCCGCCAGTTACTGCTTAGACCCCACACCTCGGATGAGCCTGTGTCATCTGCCAGGGTGACCAGCTTGTGTACTGTACTTATCCAGTTGGTCAGCGGGAGTCTCTCTACTGCTATAGCTACTGGCCTCCAAGCTTTACTTAGAATTTTGCAGTAAATATGATCATCAGAAATGGATCAGGTAAAAAAATGTGGTTAGTTTTATGCAATTTATTTGAAGAAGCAAATTAATTATCAACTGTAGTTCCCTAGGAAACAGTAAATCAGCAACTTTGACCAATTACGGTCAATGGCTGCAGGTCAGAAAAGGGTAGAAGAATGACCAATTCTGAGGTCAAAATATTCCCTTTTTTCCTCCAGACACCACAGCCCCATTACTTAATGCAACCTGGCACGTTATACTCAAATAAAACAACCTTAGTCTCTAGGTGATAAGGGGGCCAAGCAGATGACCAAACATTCCTGACCCTTGAAGGTGGGACAAGGAGAACAAAGCAGTCCTTTTGTTGAAGCAAGTGTCTGGAATCTTCAACTAGCTCAAGTGATAGACCCAAAGTAATGGTGAGATAATGACATTCCGTAGCACACAAGTATGGTAAATGTCTCCTTATAGAGCTCTAAAGGATAAGGCAAATTAAAGGTGTCTGCATTCAGTGTCCTTAGGTGCAAAGAGGGTGGGCAAATGCCCACTCACCAGTCCAAGCGATACCAAGCTCAAGGAAGGACATAGGGATCCTGCAGGTTCCTGCAGATGCTGTACCCAGGGATGAGGCTTGACTGCACCCTCCTCAAGGCCTCACTCAGGCAGGTGCCGATGACGATCCTCCAACTGTCACCGGGCCAGCCGGACACTGGCGTACCACGGATGTGTCCGCACCCGCTCACCAGAGGCTCTCTCTCCCCTTCCTGCCTAGGCCACAGCTCCGACTTCCTCTGCCCGAACGTCAGGATCGCTGCTTCCAGGTGAAGGCCGTGGTCTAAAGAGAACAACTCCTCCTCTCCTCAGGCTATTTATCCCCTCTCCCAGCATTCTATCTTCCCTGTCTAGCCAGCTGGAACTTGTAATCCACAATAGTCTGGCTCCAATGGAAACTGTTTCTTGACTACATGTTTCACAATCCTTTGCTCCTCTGTCACAAATCCTCACTTGCTCTGCATTCAGGAAGTGGAAAACAGGACCTGCACTGAACATTAGAGGAAATAGTCTCCCAGTGGCAACTGTGGCAAATGTCCCCAGGTAATTTAGCCAGCTCCTGGCTACAGAATGATCAATGTATTGGCGACCAGAAGATTTTACACAGAAAAGGTTCCATAGTGTCTACTAAGCTAGCTGGCTAGTCTAGTACACCCTGCGTCTGCACCCATGCCCTGTACTGTATTTCCATACAGCAGTATCCAGTTTGACTATCGTTTACCTTCAAAAAAAAATATATCAAGACATTTTGTTCTCCCTATGTTCACTGTAACACAAACCCTGCATCATGGCAATTAAAACATCTGCATGCCTCTGTCAGGATGAATGAAATCCCAGGTTAGCACACATCAGTAAAGGATATTCATCCTTGCCAAGCTCGTTCATGTATGAAAATGAATCTATTACTGCATGGTGCCTGCAATTCCCACCTCATCTCTCTCGTCTATTTCATGCTACTCTGGATTTACCATACAGGAGCTTGATGTATTAGAACAGGCTTAAGCCGAAGCCCTCTGGCCTATGGAGCACGCTGAGACTTGTAGCCCAGAACAGCTGGATTGCTGGTAGGTAATCACAATTCACAGCGATATTATGGAAAAATGTGACGCTGGCTAATAGTTTGCTTTGATGGTTTGCTATGCTCATTGCAATATTATCGTTTTTAAATCTATAGTTAATGTCCTATTGTAATTGTCTTTAAATGCTGTGTGCATAGTGAACCGATGACCATCAGCGCTCAACGACTTGGCGCATAAAATCTCTTCTTTATTTCAGCGTGGTTAAAATCATGAGAACAATATTAGATCAGTCATCCGTGTCAACTTAGGCTGTGTGGATCGTTTTAGATCCTAACGCTACCTACCTATACCCATACACATTCATGCAAAATTGTGACAGCTCTGGAAGGCGTCCATCTTTTAGTAAAAGAAAATCACATAGAACTAAGTGGCCTGTAGCAATATGCCATCCATTGTGACAATTTACTGTTGCAAGGGACCCAACAGATTTGTGTGGTGATGTAAGCTAAAATGACTTGGCGTATGATTCGATTTAATAAATTTCCATCCCAATTAGAACCAGTTGCATAATGGAAGCTGCTATAGATGCTTTCATTTCATGCATTTTTTTTCAATTGAAAAAGATGGAAAATTACCAAAATTTCCATAAAAAGGTCACCAGTATTGCCAAAACTGTTCTTTTTTAGGTTTTGATTAAGTAGGAAAGCCCATGATTTAATTTAGTTTGTTTAGGGTGAATTTCAAGGTTAAGCTGGCAATACATAGATCGAAAGTCAGCTGGTTCAGCAGGGACTTTCTGAATGTCCCTCCATGTATGAGTACTGGGGTTTTACAGAAGTCGATCTACTGATTGATTTCTGTACAGCTGCCCTGTTGGATTTTCTGCGCTTGATTAGCATCGATCGCTGTTGCCGGCAGTACTGATCAGATCAGTGTATCCTGATGGCGGAGAACTCTACTGACTGTGAAAATACAATAGCTCAGCAGGACGATTCCCCCATCCACATTGAGTGTGTAGATGGGGGAATTGAGACTTTTTTTTTTCGTTCAACCCACTGGTTGAGCATTAAAAAAAAAAAAAAGACTTATCAATGGGCTGCCTTAACTACTTGCCGCCCATAGGATGTCCATGGCCGTCCTCGGGTTTTAGTAGTTATACCCGGATAATGCCTGCACCCATAGGATGTCCATGGCTGTCCTCGGGTTTTAGTAGTTATACCCAGATGATGCCTGCACCCATAGGATGTCCATGGCCATCCTCGGGTTTTAGTAGTTATACCCGGATGATGTCTGCACTCATAGGATGTCCATGGCCATCCTCGGGTTATAGTAGTTATACCCAGATGATGCCTGCACCCATAGGATGTCCATGGCCATCCGCGGGTTTTAGTAGTTATACCGGGATGATGCCTGCACCCATAGGATGTCCATGGCCGTCCTCGGGTTTTAGTAGTTATACCCGGATGATGTCTGCACTCATAGGATGTCCATGGCCGTCCTCGGGTTTTAGTAGTTATACCCGGATGATGCCTGCACCCATAGGATGTCCATGGCCGTCCTCGGGTTATAGTAGTTATACCCAGATGATGCCTGCACCCATATGATGTCCATGGCCATCCGCGGGTTTTAGTAGTTATACCGGGATGATGCCTGCACCCATAGGATGTCCATGGCCGTCCTCGGGTTTTAGTAGTTATACCCGGATGATGCCTGCACCCATAGGATGTCCATGGCTGTCCTCGGGTTTTAGTAGTTATACCTGGATGATGCCTGCACCCATAGGATGTCCATGGCTGTCCTCGGGTTATAGTAGTTATACCCAGATGATGCCTGCACCCATAGGATGTCCATGGCCATCTGCGGGTTTTAGTAGTTATACCGGGATGATGCCTGCACCCATAGGATGTCCATGGCCGTCCTCGGGTTTTAGTAGTTATACCCGGATGATGTCTGCACTCATAGGATGTCCATGGCCGTCCTCGGGTTTTAGTAGTTATACCCGGATGATGCCTGCACCCATAGGATGTCCATGGCCGTCCTCGGGTTATAGTAGTTATACCCAGATGATGCCTGCACCCATAGGATGTCCATGGCCATCCGCGGGTTTTAGTAGTTATACCGGGATGATGCCTGCACCCATAGGATGTCCATGGCTGTCCTCGGGTTTTAGTAGTTATACCGGGATGATGCCTGCACCCATAGGATGTCCATGGCCGTCCTCCGGTTTTAGTAGTTATACCCGGATGATGCCTGCACCCATAGGATGTCCATGGCTGTCCTCGGGTTTTAGTAGTTATATCCGGATGATGCCTGCACCCATAGTATGTCCATGGCCGTCCTCGGGTTTTAGTAGTTATACCCGGATGATGCCTGCACCTACAGGCATCATCCGGTATGGATCTTTTCATCCAAGGATTCCCTTTCTATCAGAAGCTATTCGAGTGGCTATTAACCACTCGATTACTTCTGCAGGTGGCGAAAGGTGGCTCCACCTCCCTCCAGCCGCCGCCGCCTTTCCCGGGCTCTACCATCCCCTCGTAGAGCCCGGGAGCGATGTGACCGGCAGCGATGGCTGCCCTGAACATCGTTTCTCTCTCTCTGTAACCCCAGAAACCAGGAATACAGCCAATCAGACCAATCTGTGTCTGATCGGCTACATGGGAGGCTATATGAGAGATTTGGGGTCTAATAGACCCCAGATCTCTCCATAAAGAGGACCTGTCACGGCCCATGCTGTCATAAGGGATGTTGTTCATCCCTTGTGATAGCAATAAAGTTAATCCAAAAAAAGTGAAAAAAAAATGTTTTGTAAAAAATAAATGATAAAAAAAATAAAAAAAAATGTAAGCACCCCGTCCCACCATGCTTACATGCAAATGCAAATGTATACATTATTCCCACATGCATATGTAATTGGTGATTGCACCACACATGTGAGGTATTGTCAGCAACGTCAGAGCGAGAGCAATAATTGTAGCACCAGATGTCCTGTGCAATTCTAAACTGGTAACCTGTAAAGGCATTTAAAGTGTGGCCTATGGAGAATTTTAAGCACCGTAGTTTTCTGCCATTCCACGGACACATGCAATTTTAAAGCATGACATGTTAGACATCTATTTATTGGGTGTAACATCATCTTTCACATTATCCAAACAAAGTGGGGTAAATATTGTGTTTTTTTTAATTCATTAACCACTTCAATACAAGGCACTTAGACACCTACCTGCCCAGGCCAATTTTCAGCTTTCAGCGCTGTCGCAATTTGAATGACAATTGCGCGGTCATACAACACTGTACTCAAACAAATTTTTTATCATTTTGTTCCCACAAATAGAGCTTTCTTTTGATGGTATTTGATCACCTCTGCAATTTTTATTTTTTGAGCAACAAATAAAAAAAGACCGAAAATTTAGAAAAAAACGTTTTTCTTTGTTTCTGTTAAAATTTTTTGTAAATAAGTACGTTTTCTTCTTCAATGACGGGCACTGATAAGGCGGCACCGATGGGCACTGATGAGGTGGCACCAATGAGGTGGCACTGATGAGATGGCACTGATGAGGACTGATAAAGGGGACTGATAGGCGGCACTGATAGGTGGCACTGGTATGCGGCACTGATGGGCATTTATAGGCAGCATGGATGGGCACTCATAGGCAGCACTGATGGGTACTTATGGGTGGCACTGATGGGTACTTATGGGTGGCACTGGTAGGTGGCACGGATGGGCACTGATGGGCATGGATGGACACTAAGAGGTGGCACTGATGGACTCTGATGGGTGTCACTGATGACACTGATGGGTGGCATTGCTGGGCATCACTTGTCTGTACTGATCCATAATGTTGCCAGTTAGTGCCCATTTGTGAGCATTGATTGGCATGTATCGGGCATATTTTTTTATATGTGGATGGCCATGGGGTACATACCTGGCCATCCACTTGCTGGCAGATTTCCTGGTGATCCAGTGTGGGCATCCGCGGGGGGGCTGCGCTGATCAACATGCACAGACCCCCCCGTCAGGAGAGCCGCCGATCGGCTCTCTTCTACTCGCGTCTGTCAGATGCGAGCGAGGAAAAGCCGATCAACGCCTCTTCCTGTTTACATCGTGTTCAGCCGTGATTGGACACGGCTGATCACCTGGTAAAAAGCCTCCATCGAAGGCTCTTTACTGAGATTGGTGTACTGAGATCGGTGTAGCAGTGTGTCTGACTGACACACCGCACCACCGATCACCGCGATGTACACCCCTACGGGCGCGCGGCGGCTGTTATCCTGCTGGACGTCATATGACACCCAGTCAGGGTAATTGAACCACCGCCTGGCTGTCATTTTGCTATAGGCCGGGAGGGAAGTGGTTAAAGTGTATTTTTTCCCAAAAAACAGCAGTTTAAAAACCACTGCACAACTGCCGTGTGACATAAAAAATTGCAACACCCACCACTTTATTCTATAGGGTCTCTGCTAAAAAAATATATATAATGTTTGGTGGTTCTAAGTAATTTTCTAGCAAAAAAAAAGTAGATTTTTACATGTAGGAGCGAAGTTTAAGAATTGACCTAGACTTGAAGTGTTAAGGTAATAGTTAGGGGCTGTGTTTTTGGTGCAAGAGCAGGTTGTGGACAATTGAAAGGAGCTCCCTTAACCCTTAACAGCTATTTACAGCCCATTGCACCTTGGGTTCCAAGCATGAGAACTGAGAGATCACATGACCCCTGATCGCTCAGTTCTCGATCAGCTCAGAGCAGAATACAGTGACTGTCAGTCGCTGCACTCCTGGAGCGCCAGACAGGGGGCGGGGTTGGTGCAGCTGGCTTTGGCTCTCAGCTGTGCTCTCAGCTTTCAATCAGGCAGTCCAGTGGTGTCCATCAATATTGTAGGGATCCTTTCAGAGCCTGGAGCAGCTCTGCCCTGTCAGCTGATAGTGGGTAATAGCTGGATATCAGCTGACTCTGGGCCACGGGAGAGCAAAAGTAAGTGCACTCCTGTAACCCACAAGAGAAGTATAACCAAAAAAGCTTTGGTCATGCTTCTCTTTTAAATAGGTAGTAAACCACTTGGTATTTTTTTTGTACCCTGAAAGGTAATGTCATAATGTGCTAGTATGCATTGCTTCCTAGCACATTAGGTTAAACTTACCTGAAAACAAAGCCTTCTAGCACCGCGCTGTCACCACTGCTCCCATCTTCACCCGGTCGATCCTTCCGGGTTTGCAGCCTCTGGCTGTGTGACTGGCCCGAGTCGCAATGGTGTTGCTTACCTATAGGTACTTTAAGCCTATAATAAGGCTTATCTATAGATACTGTAAATATCCCTGAAATGAGCATCGTTTAGGACAGTGGTTCTCAACCTCAGTCCCCAGCCATGTTTTGGGAATTTCTCTTAGATAAAATAGCTGTCCAAAATACCAAGCCATTGACTCAGATTTAACCATTTCCCATTCCGGGCCAATTCTGGCACTTCGCTCCTACATGTAAAAATCATCATTTTTTTTCTAGAAAGTTACTCAGAACCCCCAAACGTTATATATGGGTTTTTTTTTTAGCAGAGACCTTAGGGGGAAAAAAGGCGGCTGTTGCAACTTTTTATGTCACAATTTATTTGCGCAGCGATTTTTCAAACAGGTTTTTTTTTTGGAGAATAAAACAGTTTCATAAATTAAAAAAAAAAAAAAAAACAGTAAAGTTAGCCCAATTTTTTTCTATAATGTGAAAGATAATGTTACGCCGAGTATATAGATACCCAACATATCATGCTTTAAAATTGCACGCGCTCGTGGAATGGCGCTAAACTTTGGTACTTAAACATCTCTGTAGGCGACGCTTTTAAACTTTTTACAGGTTACCTGTTTAGAGTTACAGAGGAGGTCATAGGCTAGAATTGTTACACCCGCTCTAACGTTCGCAGTGATACCTCACATGTGTGGTTTGAACGCTGTTTAGATATGGGGGTGTGACGTACATATGCGTTTGCTTCTGTGTGCAAGCACACGGGGACGGGGGCACTTTAAAAAAAAAACAATTATTGTTTATTTTATTTGAATTTTTTTATTTTTACACTTTCCCCTTAATTTTTTTTTTTTTGATTACTTTTATTCCTATTACAAGGAATGTAAACATCCCTTGTAATAGGAATAGTGTGTGGCAAGTCCTCTTTATGGAGAGATGTGGGCTCTATAAGACACCACATGTCTCCTCCAGGCAGGAAAGACAGAGATCAAAAGAAAAAATAAACAATCTCGGCCTTTCCAGCCGAGTCCCTGGCAATGTTTACTTCCGCCGGGCGTGACGTCACAACGTCACATCCAGAGGCCCGGGCCTCCAAAGGTCATAGACATAGACACAGATCAAAAGAAAAATAAAGATCTCGGCCTTTCCAGCACAGTCCCTGGCAATGTTTTCTTCCGCCGGGCGTGACGTCACAACGTCACATCCAGAGGCCCAGTCCTCCAAAGGTCATAGACAGATATAGACAGGTATAGACAGAGAACAACAAAAAAAAACAATCTCGGCCTTTTCAGCCGAGTCCCTGGCAATGTTTACTTCCGCCGGGCCGGATGTGACGTCATAATGTCACATCCAGAGGCCCGGGCCTCCGAAGGTCATAGATACAGACAGAGATCAAAAGAAAAAATAAACAATCTCGGCCTTTCCAGCCGAGTCCCTGGCAATGTTTACTTCCGCCAGGCCAGATGTGACGTCATAATGCCACATCCGGAGGAACGGGCCTCCGAAGATCATAGATATAGATCAAAAGAAAAAACAAACAATCTTGGCCTTTCCAGACAGATAATGTCGCGCCCGGGCCTCCGAAGGTCATAGACATAGACACAGATCAAAAGAAAAAAAAAAGATCTCGGCCTTTCCAGCCCAGTCCCTGGCAATGTTTTCTTCCGCCGGGCGTGACGTCACAACGTCACATCCAGAGGCCCGGTTCTCCAAAGGTCATAGAAATAGACAGAGAACAAAAAAAAAAAAACAATCTCGGCCTTTCCAGCCGAGTCCCTGGCAATGTTTACTTCCGCCAGGCCGGATGTGACGCCATAATGTCACATCCAGAGGAACGGGCCTCCGAAGATCATAGATATAGATCAAAAGAAAAAACAAACAATCTCGGCCTTTCCAGACAGATAATGTCGCGTTCGGGCCTTCGAAGGCCATAGAGATTGGTGGGGACCATCTATCCCTTGGAAATCTCTATGCTCAACTGTGGATTCCTTCTCCGGCTCGCCGATCGCACGGGTGAGCTGGTAGAAGCATTGAAGGGTGGCAGGAGGGGGGGGGGGCGCCGCTATGATTGTTCTTACGGTGCAGGGAATTGCCAGCTGAAAAAGATAAAAAGATGATATCTGAATGATGCCTGTAGCTGCAGGCATCATTCAGATATCCTCACTCAAAGTTTAGGACGTCATATGACATAACCTGCAAACATGGCCATGGGGGTACTTGAGGACTGAGGTTGAGAACCACTGGTTTAGGAGATATTTACTGTGTACATACAGCCGCTGTTTATGGCAGGATTCTGAAGGAACGGCCCGGGTGGCCGTTCCTTCAGAGCGCATGTGCCGGTGATGCCACTGGCTGCATGTACAGTAAAAATCTCCTAAACGGCGCACGTTTAGGAGATATTTACAGTACCTATAGGTAAGCCTTATTATAGGCTTATCTATAGGTAAAAGTCAGAGATGGGAGTTTACTTCCACTTTAAGAAAACCTCAATTTTCCCTTCCTTATTGACACCGACACCAAATTATGCTGAAATGTTTTGATTTTAAAACTCCTCCAAAAGACCTCAGAATTTAAGCCATACCAGCCAAAAATATAAAATAGAATTAACAGTTTTATTATACCAACAAATTACATAGATAATAATATTTCACAAGATTTACTCACAAAAATTACCATATGATTAAAAGTAATAAAATCAATTTATCTCTTCAATAAACTAAAATATGTCATCCCTATGGTTGAGGAAACAAAATGTTCCTTTACCCCAGGGGACTTGTGTCCTATTGTACCTTGTCTGTCCCCGGGAACACACAAATAGACACACTTTAATGAGTAGTACACAATAAACAACCCTTTATAAGCAATAAATAGATCAAGTCCCTGTAATATAATATTGCTAATAAAAAAAGAAAAAAAAAAAGAAAAGAAAGAAGCTACACAAATGAATAGTAAACCACATAAAATAAAGATTAATAAGTGGAATATAGTAATTCCAATATATAATAACCCCCTCCACCCCAAACAAAAAATCATCAATATTATACAACCGATAACTCTGAAAAAGGCATAGATCAATTTGCAGATTAACCAGTTCAGCCCTGGAAGGATTTACCCCAACCCCCCCCCCCCCCCCCCCTCCTCCTGGCCAGGCCATTTTTTGTGATACGGCACTGCATCGCTTTAACTGACAATTGCGCGGTCATGCGATGTTGCACCCAAACAAAATTGACGTCCTTTTTTCCCCACAAATAGAGTTTTCTTTTGGTGGTATTTGATCACCTCTGCGGTTTTTATTTTTTGCGCTATAAACAAAAAAAAGAGTGACAATTTTGAAAATATATATATATTTTTTTTACTTTCTGCTATAGTACATATCCAAAAAAAAATGTAAAAAAACAAATTTATTCATCAGTTTAGGCCAATATGTATTCTGCTACATATTTTTGGTAAAAAAAAAATGCAATAAGCGTATATTGATTGGTTTGCGCAAAAGTTATAGCATGTACAAACTATGGAAAAGATTTAGAGATTTCTTTTTATTAATTGTTTTTACTGGTAATGGCGGCGATTTAGCGGGACTGGTACATTGCAGCTGACAAATCTGGGCCTAAGTGCTCAGTGACACCAATACAGTGATCAGTGCTATAAAAATGCACTGATCGCTGTATAAATAACACTGGAAGGGAAGGGGTTAACACTAGGGGGCGATCAAGGGGTTAAGTGTGTTCCCTGGGAGGTGTTTCTAACTGTAGAGGGGATGGGCTGCCTGGGAGAAGAAAGAGATTACTGTTCCTATCAGAATGGGGATCTGTTTGTTTACATTGACAGATCCTCGTTCTGGCTCTCTTTCCCACATCAAGTGCGCCGGAACCGCGAGCGGGCTCCCACGGCCCACGCCCGCAAAAGCCAGTGCATGAACCCGGCGTACCAGTACGTTGATTCGCACAGCCGAGCTTACTTGCTGCAGTATAACTGCAGCAGCTGGTTGGCAAGTGGTTAAGGCTCCGTTTCCACTAGTGTGACCTGTCATGCGACTTTGGGCATATAAAGTTGCATGACAAGTCGCAGCCCATTTCAATGGCACCCGTTCCCATTTATGCGACTTAAAGTTGCAGCGACTTTGAAAAAGTTCCTGCACTACTTTGATGCGACTTTTGATGCAACTTTAACCCAGAGACCATAAAGTTGGATCAAAGCTGCACTCAAAGTCGCATCAAAGTCGTACTCCATAGTCACACTAAATCGCGCGACTTTGGGGTTACAATAGTGGAAACATAGCCTAAATAAACATCAATAAATGAACAACATCTATAAAAGAAAGAAAAAACTGTTATGCCCCGTACACACGGTCGGACTTTGTTCGGACATTCCGACAACAAAATCCTAGGATTTTTTCCGACGGATGTTGGCTCAAACTTGTCTTGCATACACACGGTCACACAAAGTTGTCGGAAAATCCGATCGTTCTGAACGCGGTGACGTAAAACACGTACGTCGGGACTATAAACGGGGCAGTGGCCAATAGCTTTCATCTCTTTATTTATTCTGAGCATGCGTGGCACTTTGTCCGTCGGATTTGTGTACACACGATCGGAATTTCCGACAACGGATTTTGTTGTCGGAAAATTTTATATCCTGCTCTCAAACTTTGTGTGTCGGAAAATCCGATGGAAAATGTGTGATGGAGCCCACACACGGTCGGAATTTCCGACAACATGCTCCGATCGGACATTTTCCATCGGAAAATCCGACCGTGTGTACGGGGCATTATATGAGAAGAAATGTACATTACAACAACCCCCAAAATGTAAAGAAAATGTTACCCCGACATTTCATATTTATGATATAAGCCTACTGTACCAGGTACTTATATAAGGAAGTATCCTGTTCTCTTTTTTATTTCTTCCTTTGAGTGAAATCCCTGGTGTTCCTGCCAGTCCCCTTGCTTCCCTATTAAAAACTGACCATGCTAGGCATCAGAGCACAGCGTAGTAATTTTTCTGGCTGTGCTGGGAACTTAGCTTGCTCTCCTCCAATGATCAGACTTGTGCTGACACGCCCCCCCCCCTTTTCTCAATGAATGCAAAGTGTTCTCTAATTGGACAAGGTGGCGATGCAGGGTGGTGATTTCATGCTCTCCGCCTCAAACAATCAAGGAATGCTTTGCATTCATTGCGTGGAGGCAAAGCATTCTCTGAATGGCACCTGTGTCGAGTGGGTGACATCTGACATCCAGTGTTCACAATGCACCAGGGCAGCCATTTGGCACATGACCCAGGAAGCTAGTTGAGATCATCATCATAATAATGGTGTCTACTACAGAGATTTCAAGCTTCTAGAGGTTTCCTATAGGTATAGTATATGAATAGTGACATTGGGCCATAGCTGGACCAAGCTGGATCAATCTGAACCAAGCTGGATCAAGCTGGATCAAGCTGGTCCAAACTAGACCAAGCTGGACCAAGTTATATAAAAATATTCACAACTGGAATTCTTCTTTAACTTCAGAAAATACAGTTACCCTATAAGTTTAGGTTAGGTAGTCAAGGCATGTGGATGCACTTTTCTTTTTTTAATTTTTGACACTATAAGCCCCACATGAAAGACAACCATACCGGATGACCAATTATATGAAGGAGTAACCCTCAAATATATGTGCTAAATCCCATGCTGCCACATTGAAATGTGCCAAGCCCTCTTGATACAATTATGTAACATATAAATCAGTGATTGTCGACGTATGAGATAAAGGGGGCCTCGAATGCTGCCCCTGACATCACCAAAGGACCGCATATAATGTTCAATACATGTGAGCCTTGAGAGGACTGTTCAAAACTGCAGACCTAATAAAGGAAATGAAGGACACTGCACTGGTCCAAATCATTTGGTGGAGGGGGGATTACGGTGTAGGGTTGTTTTTCAGGGGTTGAGCTTGACCTCTTAGTTCCAGTGAAGGGAACTCTTAAGGCGTCGGCATAACAAGAAGACATAGGTATATGTCTTAGGTATGGGTATGGTACCAAAAACCTAACTTCTGGTACCTAAAATATGTTAACATGAAAGCACTGAGCAATGGAATATAGCCTGAGTTTATCACAGCGTGTAATATCCTACTCTTGCAATGTACCTGCACATTGCAATTTTGTAGCAATTTAAACCAATCTCAACCATTGCCTAAATTGGATCAACTCAACTTACTGCCATCCCTTCCACATAGACATAAATATGTATACAATCAGCGGTTCATTGCCTTGATTCTTTTAGCAGCTTTGGTAAGAGAATGAAGGCCTCTTGAGCCCCCTCCCTAGGGAAAGAGAGCCTTGACTGATGGGGGCATGGCCAAATGCCGGAAAAGGGAAATGATTGGTGGAAACACAGGGGATGGGATGGGCCTGAGCTCAGGGAACGTGTGCCCCAGGGAATTCTGGGTCTTTCGGAAGAATCGGATGGAAGAGCTGCCCACCCTCCCGCCCCTTTTTTTCCTCTGTTACGGTATGTCACAGCTTGCTGCGGTTTCTTGACCTTGCCAGCATTTAAAGTTGCTGTAATGGGCTATGCCCTTGATGAAATTATTGGAAGTAGGCTGTCTGTCCAGCATTTATGGTAAGGACAGGCCCTACATCCCCCTTTTGGATTTGAGTGCTCACAGTACGACTGTGACCGGCACTGGCTAAATGTGTTCACATGTTACGTGTTGGTATTTAATAAAGCTGTGGCCTTGCCCTTTCCAACCGAATGGTTGTAAGTGTTTTATTTAATGGGGTAAAAGGGCAAGGGCGGTGGGGGATTTGATCCCATTGGTTTACATTAATTGGGACCTAAGCCCATTGCGCCCCAGCAGTCAAGCCTGTTGAAATTGCTAGAACATTGCCGTGTTTATGGCCATCGTTGGCTTGTCTTCTTCTGTGTAGGCTCTAGCGGGTAGATATTATAATAATTCAGGCGGATCTACTAGCAGTCTTTAAACTACATTTAATGATTTTTTTTTTCATGAACGCTAAAGGGTGTTTTGGTATATTTGCCTGGAGGCCTGCTTTAAATATTCAGTAATTAATACTTTAACATAAAGAGGAATTACAAGATTGCATGTAATTACACCGTGTTTGAATATAGCGTTAACAACTGCTCATTGATTACATATAGCAATTAATTGCGGTAAACATGAAATTCTAAAGACCGATTTGCAGTGTTTATTTTCTTTTGCTAGCAATAGCAAAATCTGGCTCAGCATTTCCAGCACCTGACCTGAGCGGGGTGAAAATGACTTCTTCAAGGACATGCACCGGCGCCATACGCATGCTATGGAAACAAATGGATTGGCCTCGGATCGAGCGTAATGAATGTTATGGCCAACGGCATTTCTGACACGATATCCTGTTTGCGAGCTACAATATCTATTACCCGAGTACCTAACATGCCAATAGGCTCGATCCTCAGCAATCAAGAAGGATTTCTGTAATAAAGCACGCCCTGTTAATGGGCGCAGGAAGAGCTGTGTCCAATAACGGTTATAGGGAGAGCCACACAAGCGGAACAAACAGGTAGAGTGAAACATGGAGCAGTCATCAATAGCTCTTTGCAACACAAACAACTCTCATTATAGTGTGACTGCTATGAAAAATGCATTAAAGGGGATGCAATGCTTTGGCTGATCAGCAGCAGCAACTCTAATAATCCTGTTTCTACATAGTATGGAGCAATTACAGCAGCCTTGCCCTCTGCGAGATGTGGAAAAATACACCAGAGGCTTCAACTACTAGATGTTATCCCACATTGAGCATAGTCTTTACAAGAATTTTCTAGTTATACATGTAAAAGAGATCCCTTTGAAGCGAATAATGTTATCAGTGTGTGTTAAGTCCATTTCCAGGGTTGAATCCTCCCCCTAGCTGAAGCCGTCACCCAAAGAGTGGGGTCCAGGTATGGTTCCCAAGGTTGCAACAATCCAGATGCACTGCTTCTATTATTGGATTAGAAGATAATGAAGTTGATTGAGGAGTTGACTGAAGAATCCAAAGATAAAATAATAAAGATAGTTAAGCTAGAAGGTATTACTTTGTTGCATGCATGGTTAATTCTCTTGAAGCCTTCCTGCCCTCTTGGACTGGAGTTTGTCCTCAAACCACTGGAAGAAAAAATAAATGAAAGAGGGCGCACTGGCCTAGTGCATTATCCTACAAAGTTTTATAAAAAAGGTAAAATGAACTACTCACAAGCATAGGTAGTACAAACGCTCATCAGGCCACTCCCCGTGGCATACACTCCCAGACTGGCCGATTACTCTAGCATAGAGGGGACCTCACCAGGGTCCTTGCAGGCCGATGCATTTCGAAGGTATGTCCTTCTTCATCAGAGCCAAGCAGCAAACGATCATTCAGCCATATAAATACCTTTACACATGATCCCTGTCAACGTGAGACCCAGGACCCCCCTCAAAAAGAAAAAGGTGGAATGAAAGCTCAGCCTGTGTCCTGTACTGTATGATTAAGATAGATCTTTATATATACGTTTTTTTCCCAGGTGTCTTTGGTCCAGTAACATCGCTTCTCTTTGTAGCAGTGCTGCAGAGAGAGGTAAAGTAAAAAAAGATGCCTCTCTCTAAAGAATTCTCCTGTGAGTCTAGGCGGGGGGCGAGGGGGGGGGACTTGATGCCATGGGCTCACAGAAATTATGCTGGGCATTATTCAAGAATACCAATGCATGAAAGGAGGTGAAGGTCTATATATATTTGACTTACATACTGTAGGCCATTGACATTTTACATGTTAACAGAGTAACTCTTCCTCTATAGCAGTGGTTCTCAAACCTTCTAGTGCCTTGATCGCTTGATAACATTTCCCAAGTTGTGGGAACCCCTAACAGTAAAATTATTTTCTTAGTGTTGGTTGTCAGCACCCAAGGCAAGGCAAGTAATTTGCGCCCCTAACCCATGGACATTTAGCACTCCCTGAGTCCCTTCCACTCATACAGTATTAAAACCCTTTATGGTACATTTTAGGATGTACCACTATTTCTCTTTGTTCTCCTTTCTTTCCCTTTTATCTCTCTCTATCCCAATTTCTTGGTTTTTTTTTCCCCATCCCTTTCTCTAGCCGTCTTTTTCTTATTCTTTCTCTCCCTTTTTCTTTGTTCCACCCCCTCTTTTCCTCTCCCTTCCATGTATTTGCTATCTTTAGTCCTTTTCTTACGCCTTGGGGGGTGGGGGGGGGGGGGGGGAATAGGATGAGTGGCAGTGCTGGGGGGAGTTCTAATCAACCAACTTAGGTGCTCTTGATCAAGGTCATCTGCTGATCTGAGAACTGTAGTGGGGACTTTTAATGGCAACTCTAATCACAGGTAGTGTTACTCACTGTGTCTACAACTTTGTGGTGTCTCATAGCAGTGACACCTACGCCGAAATCAGGAGATAGGGTCTCCTCCATGCCCTCCCACTTCACATTCCTTACCAGTCAGCTGACCTCTAGTCTCTGCCCCCCAGCCATTCCGTGAATTGAATGCGCGGCTGTCAAGAGGCTGAGCGGGCGGCTCAAAGATATGCCCAATAATCACATGAGCGGTCTACTTTTATTTATTTATTTATTTTATAAAAATCTGGAGTTGGGCTTTAAAGCGGGGCGCCGCCGAAAGAAAAAAATTTAAAAGTCAGCAGCTACAAATACTGCAGCTGCTGACTTTTAAAACATGGACACTTACCTGTCCAGGGCGCCCGCGATGTCGGCACCCGAGGCCGAAGCGTCTCTCCGTCCTCGGGTGCTGCCGCCTCCATCTTCGGTAAGGGAATCAGGAAATGAAGCCGTGCGGCTTCACTTCCCGGTTCCCTACTGCGCATGCGCGAGTCGCGCCGTGCAATACGAATGCTCCCTGCTGCCTCTGGGACCCGTGTGTGTTTCCCAGCAGGCAGCGGGCGGGAGCAGGAAGTGGCGTAAATAACCGCAGATTCTGCGGCTATTTATGCCGGAAGTGGGTACAGATACCTGTAATATACAGGTATCTGTACCCCCCTCCCCCCTGAAAGGTGCCAACTGTGTCACCGGAGGGGGGGAGGAATCTGATTAGTGGAAGTTCCACTTTTGGGTGGAACTCCACTTTAAGGTTTGTTGTGGTGTTGGATTTTCTTTGTATTTGTACCCTATTTGTACAGCAGTAGACACCTACTCTCCTGTCTTGAACACCTTTCCACAAGCACCTGAACCATGTACAGTGTTTATGTATGTATATATATATATATATATATATATATATATATATATATATATATATACATATATATACATATATACATATATATATATATATATGTATATATATATATATATATATATATATATATATATATATATATATATATATATATATATATATATATATATATATATATATGTATATATATATATATATATATATATATATATATGTATATATATATATATATATATATATATACACATAAACACTGTACATGGTTCAGGTGCTTGTGGAAAGGTGTTCAAGACAGGAGAGTATATATATATATATATATATATATATATATATTGTCATAAGTATAGGGAGGCCTGCCTTTACACACACATGAACTTTAATTGCATCCCAGTTTTAGTCCGTAGGGTTCAATATTGAGTTGGCCCACCCTTTGCAGCTATAACAGCCTTGACTCTTCGGAGAAGGCTGTCCATAAGATTTAGGAGTGTGTCTATGGTAATGTTTGACCATTCTTCCAGAAGCGCATTTGTGAGATCAGGCACTGATGTTTGACGAGAAGGCCTGGCTCACAGTCTCCGCTCTAATTCATCCCAAAGATGTTCTATCAGGTTGAGGTCAGGACTCTGTGCAGGCCAGTCAAGTTCCTCCACCCCATTCTCACTAAGCCATGTCTTATGGACCTTGCTTTGTGCACTGGTCCAAATCATTTGGTGGAGAAGAGATTATGGTATGGGGTTGTTTTTCAGGGGTTGGGCTTGGCCCCTTAGTTCCAGTGAAGGGAACTCCTAAGGCATCAGCATACCAAGACATTTTGGACAACTTCATGCTCCCAACTTTGTGGGAACAGTTTGGGGATGGTCCCTTCCTGTTCCAACATGACTGAGCACCAGTGCACAAAGCAAGGTCCATAAAGACATGGATGAGCGAGTTTGGGGTGGAACAACTTGACTGGCCTGTACAGAGTCCTGACCTCAACCCGAGAGAACACCTTTGGAATGAATTAGAGCAGAGACTGCGAGCCAGGCTTTCTCGTCCCACATCAGTACCTGACCTCACAAATGCATTTCTGGAAGAATGGTCAAACATTCCCATAGACACACTCCTAAACCTTGTGGACAGCCTTCCCAGAAGGGTTGAAGCTTTTATAGCTGCAAAGGGGGCCAACTCAATATTGAACCCTACGGACTAAAACTGGGATGCCATTAAAGTCCATGTGCGTCCCATGGGCGTCCCAATACTTTTGCCAATATAGTGTATAGTGCATATATATATACAGTATATATTCTGATATGAGTGCAGCACAATAAAGTTGTACCTTCATCCTATCAGTTCCGAAACATGAAAAAGGGTGAGGGAGAGTCTGTGGATTTTGTTAGTACCATAATAGATTGCACATAATTAAATAGTTAAAAGTATACATTATTCAAATGAGTTAAAAACACACAATTATACATATCAGCAACCAGAAACTTCCATGTGTTTCCCACTATGATCGCTGATGGCAAGATGTAAATAGTATGCTGAAAACGCAGAGGGATAACGCATGGACAGCTAAGTTCATATCTCTACATGTTTTGCAGTCTGTCGCCGCTTCTTCAGGAGTTTAGGAAGCACATTAAAGTGGTTATAAACCCATTACAACCACTTTAACCTACAGGTAAGCCTAGATTAAGTCTTACCTGTAGGTGCAAGTAATATATCCCAAACCTAAAAGGTTTAGGAGATATTTGCAGAAATAGCGGCAACGATGTCTGCGGTGCATGGGCTGTTGACATCAGGCGCAGGCGCACTCAGCGTGCCGTTTCTAACGGCGATTATGCTGTTAGTGGCGGCACCAGTGCGCATGCCAGTCACAGCGCCGGAGCTGCAATACCCAGAAGTCACTTCGGGATAGATGGCGGCGTCGGAGGAGGCGAACGAGGGCCGATGCGGGGGCTACGATCTCAGGTAGGAAATTCATAATGAGCTAGTATGCTGTGCATACTAGCTCATTATGCCTTTGTCGTGCAGGGTGTGTTTTATTTTTTTTTTTCAGAGGCTTTACTTCCTCTCACTTCAATACCCGCCTATAGTAAAATGACGTCCTCCTCTTTGTGGGGTGATATCTGAATGATGCTTGCAGCTAGATGCATCATTCAGATATCATTCTTTTCAGCTGCCGATTCTGTGCACGATAAGAACGATCATAGCGGCAGTCCCGCCGCTTGATCGTTCTTATAGGCGACGGGAGGGGACGTCCCCCCCCTCCCGCCGCCATCCGGTGCTTCTCTGGGCTCTCCCGTGCCATCGGGGACCCGGAGAATGAATCGGCCGGCGCCGGATGTTGACGATAGAGATGACTGGTGACCAGATGGTCACCAGTCATCTCTATGACCGTGGGAGGCCCGGGCGCGTCGTTATGACGTCATGCCCGGGTACCCGGAACTAACCGAAGCCGCGATCGCGGCTGTCAGCATGAGATCGGTAAATTTTTTTTTTCCGATCTCATGCTTTCCAGCCTAGAGGAGAGATGTGGGGTCTTATTGACCCCACATCTCTCCATAAAGAGGACCTGTCACATAGATTCCTATTACAAGGGATGTTTACATTCCTTGTAATAGGAATAAAAGTAATTAAAAAAAAAAAAATGTTAAAAAAAGTGTAAAAATAAAAAAAATGAAGTAAAAAAAAAAATTAAATAATAAAATTTTTTTTTTAAAACGCCCCTGTCCCCGATAGCTCGCGATCAGAAGCGAACGCACACGTAAGTCCCGCCCACATATGTAAACGCCGCTCAAACCACACATGTGAGGTATCGCCGCGTGCGTTAGGGCGTGTGCAACAATTCTAGCACTAGACCTCCTCTGTAACTCTAAACTGGTAACCTGTAAAAAATTTTAAAGCGTCGCCTATGGAGATTTTTAAGTAATGAAGTTTGGCGCCATTCCGTGATTGTGCGCAATTTTAAAGCGTGACATGTTAGGTATCCATTTACTCGGCGTAACATCGTCTTTCACATTATACAAAAAAATTGGGCAAACTTTACTGTTTTGTTATTTTTTAATTCATGAAACCGTTTTTTTTCCAAAAAAAAGGCGTTTGAAAAATTTTTGCGCAAATACCGTGTGAGATAAAAAGTTGCAATGACCGCCATTTTATTCCCTAGGGTGTCTGCTAAAAAAACATATATAATGTTTGGGGGTTCTGAGTAATTTTCTAGCAAAAAAATAATGATTTTTACATGAAGTAGAGAAATGCCAGAATAGGCCCGGTATTGAAGCGGTTAAAATCTCCACAACAAAATATTTACATACATGCTAGAGTCTATATATTGAGAACATACAATATAAACACATGTTAATGTGAGTCACAGAAAATGCATAACCCCTTAAAAACCACCTACCCAGAGCCGCGGAAGGATGCGCATGCACCACCAGAAATGCACCAGGGGGCCAAAACCCTCACCCGGCAGACATGGGAGCAGCAACAATGGTAACAACTAAAAAAACAAAAATACAACATCCTCAAAACCATTTTAGAGTATTAAACCCCTTTCACACTGGGGCGCTTTTCAGGTGTTTTTGCGCTAAAAATAGCGCCTGAACAGCAACCAAAAATCGCCTCTCAAGCCACCCCAGTGTGAAAGCCCAAATGCTTTCACACTGGGGTAGTGCGCTTGCAGGATGGGAAAAAAAAAGTCCTCAAGCAGCATCTTTGGGGCGTTGAACGGGCAGCTCTGCCGAAATGCCTGGAAAGCACTTCGTCAGCGCTGCTACATTGGCGCAATTAACCCTTTCCTTGGCCCGTAGCGGGGGGTTAAAAGCACCCTGCTAGAGGCCGAATAGCGCCGCTATAACAGCGGTGAAGCGCCGCTAAAGCTAGCGGCGCTTTACCGCTAATGCCCGCACCCCCCAGTGTGAAAGGGGTCTAATACCCTCCCAGAAGAAAGGATTACCGCTCACCAATCTTACTGGCTTTTTGCAGCATTTGGGAGCTGGTATGTATAATCTTGTGTGTTTTATAACTCATTTAAATTTTGTATCAATGAAGTGATTTATGTATAATTTTAGCTATTGGATTATGAGCAATCTATGACAGTGTTTCTCAACTCCAGTCCTCAAGGCGCACCAACAGGTCATGTTTTCAGGATTTCCCCTAATTTTGCACAGGTGATTTGATCAGTTTCATTGCCTTAGTAAATACCACAGCTCTTTCATTTGAGAGAAATCCTGAAAACATGACCTGTTGGTGCGCCTTGAGGACTGGAGTTGAGAAACACTGATCTATGATGATGGTACCAACAAAATCCACAAACTCTCCCTCACCCAATATATACACTGTGTTATATTATATATATATATTAATATATATATATATATATATATATATATATATATATTATATGTATATATATATATATATATATATATATATATATATATATATATATATATATATATATATATATATATATATATATATAGATCTATATATGGTATATCTATATCTATATATAGATCTATATATATATATATATATATATATATATATATATATATATCTATATATAGATATAGATATATATATATATATATCTATATATGGTATATCTATATATATATATCGATCCATATATCTATATGTATAGATGTACTGTATTTATCTATATATAGATATATATATATCGATAGATAGATAGATAGATAGATAGATAGATAGATAGATAGATAGATAGATAGATAGATAGATATAGATATATATATGCAAAAAATATGTTTTTTACATATTTTAATTGTGCAGGAGCACATTCTTCCAATATTTAGCATTCTCAGCTTTTCCAGAAGCCTGTGGGAAGGTCGAGTGATATCACTGGAACCAAGATGAACAAATTAGAAAGCAGGAGCTGCAGCGGGTATTTTTTCTTTTTACTACTAATACGGGCAAGGGGTAAGAAGGTTGGGACTTTAAATGAGGTATACATATGGTAATATGTCCCTCCATCCCTAAATCAATGGAATGATTTAGGGAGGGGTCCCAATTTTTGATTTACATTCCATTTTTACTATTAAGGTTTGTTTGTTTTTTTGATACAGAGATTTTACATAGGGATTGAGCGTATTTTCATGCCACATCCTCCTTAAAGTGGAATATTTATGTGCATTTTGCTTTCTTATATCTTCATAGATTGCCACTTTGTATTGAATGTGTAAAAAAGTTCTCATTTCTGATGTTTCTTCGCCTATTTTCTCTGTGCATTATTGCAAAATTCATTGCAGATCATTGGACATCCAAAGTTAATTAACCCGTCATTATTGTAACGTTAAGAAGCTGTCACCATGTATTCCCAGGGGACAGAACAGACAAGGAAACAAAAAGCTTTGTACATACAGCAGCTTAACTCTCAGCTTTGCATAAATGCCTATCCTTGCTTCACGAGGGATTAAAGCAGATGTTGAAACTTTAATGGAGAACTGTAATAACAAACATGTAAGCTAAAAATTGGGATAATCTATGTCTGTTTTTTTTTTTTTTTTTATTGGAAAAAATTGGAATATTGAAACACCAATAGTAGACCTTGCCCTAAGGAAAGAAGTAAAGTCTGTCTGTAATATAATAGACATCCCCTTATGCCGCGTACACACGGTCGGACTTTTCAGCTACAAAAGTCCGACAGCCTGTCCGACAGACTTTCGACGGACTTTTGGCGGACTTTCCACGGACTTGCGGCGGACTTTCTAACGAACAGACTTGCCTACATACGATCACACAAAAGTCCGTCGAATTCTTACGTGATGACGTACACCAGACTAAAATAAGGAAGTTCATAGCCAGTAGCCAATAGCTGCCCTAGCGTGGGTTTTTGTCCGTCGGACTAGCATACAGACGAGCGGATTTTTCGACCGGACTCGAGTCCGTCGGAAAGATTTGAAGCATGTTTCAAATCTAAAGTACGTCGGATTTGAGGCTAAAAAAGTCAGTTGAAAGTCCGGAGAAGCCCACACACGATCGGATTACCAGCCAGCTTTAGTCCGTCAGCGTCCGTTGGACTTTTGTAGACGAAAAGTCCGACCGTGTGTACGCGGCATTACTTCTTGTTCAATCTACAGGACAGAAAATGAAAGCAAATCTTCCTAAAGAGGCATAGATGGCGCTAAAAAACCTGGTAGCAGTTATAATTTTTCTCCCATTCTATTAAAATGAAAAATAAACTTTTGGCGTTGTATACAATTTTAGCATAATGGTTCAACTGTATTTATTGTATTAATGTCCCCCATCTGAATAAGTTAATTCTTCACTTTTCTGCCTCTCTTTTCACCTTGTATGGAGGAGAGTATAACTTACACCCCCATCTTTTCCATGTTGCAATGCTGCTGCTTTGTGTTTGGCCACCCAGACCCCAGGGCTCTTACATGTAGGGTGGGAAGTTCCCAGTTTTGGTTTTACCATGTCTTTTTTTATTTCTTTATTTAAAGCAAAAAATGGAACTTCCGCTTTAAGTGATGGTGACCCACCTGATATGCCACATTTGGCATGTCATTTATTGGGGGGGGGGGATACCCTCTTTTTAGAGGCATCCAGCTCCCACTTCCTCCTGGGGCTCCGTGGTGCCGGAAGGAAGTTCACCTCTCCCCCCTCCCTCCGGGCAATCTTCTGGGACACGTCACAGGTCCCAGAAGATTGCCTGGCCATTCACAGTGCGCAGCTCAGTGTGCAGTGCGTGCCCAGCTGTGAAGCCACAGTAAGAATACCGGCGCTGTGGAGAGGAGGGGGCGAGGAGCGAGGCTTCATACACCCGCATCGCTGGACTGTGGGACAGGTGAGTGTCTGATTATTAAAAGTCAGCAGCTACACTTTTTGTAGCTGCTGACTTTTAATTATTTTTTTTCGGCGTAACTCCGCTTTAAGTAATTTTAGTGTTTGCAGGTATACATCAAAATGGAAGCCTATAGCAATGGGTCATGTTGTCAGAAGAAAAAACATAGCAAAAATCCAAAGGCAGACATCATAGCTGAGCGTGTCAAAGGTGGGGGGTGAAGATAGCAACAAAATAAGTACAACAAGGTATCAATTACAGGCAGTGAGCTTCACCGATCACAGTACGATACACAATAATGTACCCCATGCTTGTATGTTATACCCTGTTTCCCCGAAAATAAGACCTAGCGTGATTGTCGGTGATGGCTGCAATATAAGCTCTACCCCCCAAATAAGCCGTACCCTGTTTCCCCGAAAATAAGCCCTACCCTGAAAACAAGACCTACAAGGACTTTAACTAGGGCTTATTTGGGGGGTAGGGCTTATATTGCAGCCATCACCGACAATCACGCTAGGTCTTATTTTCGGGGAAACAGGGTACTGTAGGTTACACTGAATTGTATTTTGTATGTCTGCCAACCTGACTTTGTGTGTATGGCTGATCAAAATTTATAATGTGACATATGGCGGAAAAGAAAGAAAAAAAAAAGAAAAAAAGGGGGGTTGAGGGGAGAACATTGGTGGGGGAAAAGGAGGAAAGGCAGGAATCAGAATGAGTAAGCATCTAGTCGAGAGCATGCCATGGGAATCAGCATTCTGCTGACCTGGTACCAAGATGTTAGAAATCTTAAATATAGGAAGAAGAGGTAAGCTACCCAGAAGAAGATAGTAGGGACTGGTCTGGTATTCTGCGGAGAACGTGAACTCGGTCCAATAGAACCATCTCTTGCGAAACTGTTCTTCTTTACCCTGGACCGCAGCCATCAGTTCCTCCATCATGTGTACTTCATTGATATTGGCAAACCACAGACACCACAGTTTTTAATGTTGTCTATGCAGATGCCGGGGAGAGTAAACCTCTCTATTTGTCTTGGAGACCATTGTCACCAGGGCAGAGTGTGGCAATTTTTTACTATGGACACTGTTTAAGAGTGGGTTTCTCACACTACCCTTGAGTTACCTCTCTTTATCACAGACAGACTTTTAAGAGACTATATAGATAGCTATATATACAAAATAATTCTGTGCTACCCAAAGAAAAAAAGAAACGAAAGCAGCTAACACGACCAACAAAGTATAAATGGGAAAAACAACGAAAAAATGTAGCGCTAAACAATATCATAAAACGACAATAGATCAGTCAATATGCAGTGAAAGGGATCAACTGTAAATGAACCTTATAAATGGGTAGTCCTCATGTAGACATTATGACTGAACAATAAAAGTGGGTAGTCCTTATGAAAACATATTTTGGACAAAAAATTCCGGCATCCCAAAATGCAGACCAGCTCACTCCCACCGAGAGATGAAAAGGCTTACCGGATAGGGTGGACCCAAAGGGGCATACGCCAAATTGTGTCAGATAAGGCTTGGGTGGTGAGTGGCTGTGTGTGGCTGTTATCACGCGGATTACTGTATTCCTAGAAGTGGCACCCGGGTCCTGAAGGGTGTGGGCAGTCTCACGGATATGGATGGTCCTGTAGGTCCTAGAAGGGGTGGGGTATTCCGTGGATGGATCCCTCAAAGCAACATTCCATGGACTTTGAAAGTCTTGCTCAAGTGTGAATGAACTTCCCTACAGCTGGAGGTCTCTCGACAGCAGCCGCCATATCACTATACACGCTTCCCGCCAAATGTGCAAATCCATGGAATGTTGCTTTGAGGGATCCATCCACGGAACACCCCACCCCTTTTAGGACCTACAGGACCATCCATATCCGTGAGACTGCCCACACCCTTCAGGACCCGGGTGCCACTTGGAGGAATACAGTAATCCGCGTGATAACAGCCACACACAGCCACTCACCACCCAAGCCTTATCTGACCCAATTTGGCGTATGCCCCTTTGGGTCCACCCTATCCGGTAAGCCTTTTCATCTCTCGGTGGGAGTGAGCTGGTCTGCATTTTGGGATGCCGGAATTTTTTGTCCAAAATATGTTTTCATAAGGACTACAGGGGGTCCCCGACTTACGAACATCCGAGTTACGAACAACCCCTACTTATGAACGGGGCCCGAATGACGTCACTGCTGGCCGAATCTTCCTCTCCTGAGCCTTTCCTCCATTCCTGGCTTGGCTGCGGGTCCCCTTCATCCTCCTGCCTGCCCATCCACAGGCCTGGTATGGTCCGGTGGCCTGCCAGGCCGCTAAAACTGCCCGTTGTGGCCGAGGTCTTGTGCGGCCTACGAAGCCTCCAGGATCCCCGGTCTTTCCTACGCCGCTGCCCCGCGAGGGTGCACCGCGGCCGGCCGCTCGGCCGGCCGGCCTGCCTGGCCTCTGATGGCTGCTTTCACCATCCATCTCCCTGCTGTGCCATAGTGTACCTCTCTCTGCTGTCTCCTGTCGCTGCCGCCATGAAAATAGTGAGAGGGGAGAGCTGTGCTCAGCTGCGCTCCTGGACTCCTGTTTTGGAAGTGACAGGGTCAATAAAGAGAACCTGTCACCTCCAATTGCTATCACACAGGGAATTGTTTCCTCCTGTGTGATAGCAATAAAGTTAAGTGAAAAAAAAATTGATAAAAAAAATAAAAATAAGAAATACAATAATAATTA
The DNA here is from genome assembly GCA_037952835.1 of Lithobates septentrionalis. Classification (NCBI taxonomy): domain Eukaryota; kingdom Metazoa; phylum Chordata; class Amphibia; order Anura; family Ranidae; genus Lithobates; species Lithobates septentrionalis. The sequence goes on from JBBDGP010001620.1 coordinate 1,383,882, forward strand.
AATTAATAAAATAAAAAAAATAATTAAAAAAAGTAAAGAATAAGAAAAATAATATTAAAAATAAGAAAATTATACAAAAATAAAAAAAAAGTAAACGACAAGCTACAAATAAATACAAATAAAAAAAAGTGATTAAAAAGTAAAAAAAATAAAAGAAACAAAAACATATTTGAACTAACCATGCCGCCCCTGCCATCCGGTTGCCTTTCTCTGTTGATTTGGGTTTACATCCTGTCTCTGAGACTAGATTTGCACTTAAAAAAGGTACTGTTCCGACTTACAAACAAATTCGACTTAAGAACAAACCTACAGTCCCTATCCTGTTCGTAACCCGGGGACCCCCTGTACCCACTTTTATTGTTCAGTCATAATGTCTACATGAGGACTACCCATTTATAAGGTTAATTTACAGTTGATCCCTTTCACTGCATATTGACTGATCTATTCTCGTTTTATGATATTGTTTAGCGCTACACTTTTTCGTTATATAGATAGCTAAACTGACTCTTAGCATTTTCCATTTCTAACTGCTGCTAAGTATGTTTGGTAAAATAATGAAAGCTTGGACCATGGCTCCTTTATAAACATTGAACTATTCTCTATTGCTTGCATTTCTTTTTTTTTTTCTTTTTTTTACTTTCATTTTTTTTTATAACTATAGCACTTTTTTCAGGTAACTTCACAACATACTAACATACAATATATTCTGGTTGTGTTTGAAGGCTTCATACTCTAAGCTTTCCTGTAATCAGTAGACCAAAGGCCACAAGTCAATCCCCAGATGCTGTAGACAACGTATTTGTGTTTTCATTTCTTATACTTAATGTCTGTTGTTCTTCTCTTCTGTAACTACATAACTGTAAAAAATGTAAGTATGCTTTCCTTGTCCAATAAAAAAAAAACTTATTGATGAAAGAATAGAGAGGATTTCCCTTACTTTGAAGAGAACTCCTCTTACCTCCTGTTGTGTCTCAAGACAGATACTAGAGTGAACTTTCACAGGCAGCAAAAAAGAAGCATGTTGGTGGTTTTTAAAGTAGAAGTATAGGCAAAACTTTTTTTTTTTTTTTTTTTCATTTTCGGGAAGCAAGGGAGGGCTGTAAACCCATTTTCAGATTTTTATTTTGTCATTGCAGAGATTTCCCTTCACTTCCTGTCCCATAGCCAAACAGGAAGTGAGAGGAAATCCCTGCAAATTAAAGGAATTCACTTGAGACCCTCTAGTTCACCATAACTATTGTTCCCATTGGAAGATTTCCATGCTATTACTTTTCTGGGGAAAATTTGGGATTTTCTTTTACTTTCACTTATCTCCCTAACTGGGAACAAAGGTAGCAATAAAAATTGACAGGTGTTCTTATCCATCTCCACTCTATCCAAAACTGGAAAAAAAAAAATATTCCTTTAGTTATACTTTAACCTCTATTGTTCTCTTTTTTTCTGTAACCACACAATTGTAAAAAAAATTACGAATACTTTATAAAGAAAAAAACGAGACTTAAAGTGGGGTTCCACCCAAAAAAACAAAACTACATAAAAAATCCTAAAAAAAATACAAAAAAAATTCGGATTTTTTTTTTTTACTTACCTCTAAATGCCTGTTGCTAGGGGGTCCCTCGTAGTCTGCCTCTTCCAGTGCCTGGGCTGGTGACATCACTTCCCCCTCGGCACAGGAAGGGCTCGGCTCTTCTCCCTTCCTCCTGTCAATCATCTGGGACCCATTACAGGTCATATGTAACCAAGTGTAGCGGTAAAAAATGAAAAAGAGAATATTGCTATATCACATAAAATAGCGAAATGAATTGTGAGAGCGCTGCAGTCCACTGCCGCCATTTTACTTGCAAGCGCTTTTTATTCTGAAATGTAAGTGTTTTTCCTTTTAATAAATTTTTTATGGTTTACGGAATTACGCTATGAGCCCCTTCTTCATTACATGTGCGTAATGTCTGTTGGTGTCCGAGCTTCCATATGAAGAAGACCTTTTGGGATAGCAACGTTACTACTTCACCATTCACCAGCCCTTGGTTCCTTACCTTCATTGCCAGTGAGCAATCCAAGCCTGTTTGACCCATATAGCGTATGCTAGGTGGGTCCCAACTTTCTGGTAAGCCTCCAGTCATCCTAGGTGGTGGTTTCGCACAAGTGTCTGTCACCACATGTTGGATTACATACAGAAATCTCTCACGAATATATGTTTTGGAATTTATCACCATTGCAACATTTATGTTCATCGTACCTGCATATTCAGTTTTGGACTTTATTGCCATTTTACATCCTGTCATCACTTTTGGTGACCCTAAGGCTTTATAACATAAGTGTTCTATATGTATGAATGTTCACAAAGTATACAAAACACTATCTTTTCACAATTCATTTCGCTATTTTATGTGATATAACAATATTCTCTTTTTCATTTTTTAGCGCTACACTTGGTTACATATGATTTATTACAAATTTTCTATTTGTTGTGTTAGCTGCTTACATTTATGACCTTTTTGGAGTAAGCGCATGGTTTTTAGGTTTTTTATACCCATTACAGGTCCCAGGTGACTGAGCGTCCAATCACGGCGCGTGGCACCGCTCGCGCATGCGCAGTGGGTGCCAGGCTGTGAAGCCACAGCCTGGCGCCCACAGTTGCAATGCTGGCGCCACTGAACGCAGGGGGAGACGAGCGGGGCTTCGATCCCCCACATCGCTGCACCCTGGGACAGGTAAGTGTCCAATTAAAAGTCAGCAGCTGCAGTATTTGTAGCTGCTGACTTTTAATGTTTTTTTTTTTTTGACTGGAACTCCTCTTTAAGTATCACTTTAACCAAAATAAAAAAAAAAATGTTGGCTTTCGTCAGAGATAGCAATGTTGGTTCAACATTGGACCCTAAAGAAGTGAGTTGTTCTCAAGGTGGACTTTCAAAGTTATAGGTGGAGAAAGCTCTCTGGATGACCTCAGGCTCAGGTAGGTCTATGGGATGTAAATATTATGAAAGGACAAGAGTGCTACAGTAAATTTGACCTTTGTTTATATAATCAGAAATAATAAAAGAGTTTCCGAAAGGCTTCCTGGGCTCCGGTCCCTTATCATCAGGGCTTGAAATTAAGGAACACGTCAATTTGTTGTTAGGCTGAACTTTGGTCAATAAAATAGGGGTATTAGGAAGCTTTGCATAAATGCAGCCTTTCACAACCTTTTAAACACAGTACAATCTTTGAAATAGCTTTCCAGTTTCAGGGAATTACTGTACCTACAATTCATGGTACATTAGTGGGATGGTCAATGGGAAGGATGTTCCTTACATTTAAAGTCAGGGGGAAGAATCTCCCTCCTAAAGATGTCTAAAAAGATCATTGTTGTTATTGGGAATTTATCTAAGAGGTAGTAATTGCTCATTGCTCAAGGAAGCCCATAGCAACCTCTGGAGGAACCCTAAGGTTCCTCGGAACTCTGGTTGGGAAAGGCTGAATTAGAGACTTGCTTTGGTTGCCTGTACAGCAGTCATGGTAGCCAAAACTTAGGGTAGGGTGGTTAGGGATTAAAGTTGAAGTTTAAAGTTGAAGTTTAAAGTTGAAGTATAATTAAACTTTTTTTTTTGGATAGTCTTTCTGCTGGGGGACTCACCCTTTGTATTTGTGCAGGGGGCCATTGTCACTAAAAAAATAAGTGGAAACCCATAACTTAACAGTTGTCACTAGATCAAGAGGGGAGGGGAAATCTTCTAGTGTTCTGGTAACAATGACCTAAGAGGGAAATTCCCTTCACTTTGTAGAGATTTCCCTCTCACTTGTTTTTCTTTTTTCCTGTTGCATCTTTGGGAAATTTAACAAAGAGAAATTACCCCAATCAGGCACCTAAAGCAAAATATAAACTGACAAGGGTTTAAACCTTTTCCTATCTTTAAAAAAAATGGCAGAAATGTTTTGGCAACACATACATTTTTAATTAGTTATTTAATTAAATTTTATGAATTGGAAGTGTCATCTCATATGTACCAGTAAAGTCTGTAATTTTTTTTTCTTTTTTTAGCTACATTATTATTTAAACGCCTAAATCCTAAACGTTGCCTTCATCTAACCCCTAGCACTAAATTAACCCCTGGTGGCTTGCATTTACCTGCAACTATCTGCAGCAAAAGCGCCTTCCCCACCGCTGATATCTCACAGAGCCGAGAACCACTGATTCACACTTCACTTGAATGGCAGTAAGCAGTTTCTCAGTACTCCCAGGAATTATTTGAAGATCAACACCCATATTAATCAAACTCCCTTGATTAATCAGAATTATATATTATCGTCCTGATTGCAATCATTTATCAAATAATCCATTTTGCTTGGTAATTTAGAAGGTACTTAATCAGTGCCTGGCAAAGACACAGCCCCCGGTCTAAGAAACAGAACTCTCCGTGGTTGTGTAATTATACGATAACCCGTTCGAGACTAGACAGAATGGGGCTCTGCGGATATATGGTACTTCTCCTGCTGCTAAGCTAAAAGTTCAATCTTCTCATCCAAACATCAAGCAGCGAAATAACGTCAGGGCGATCAGGAACTGCGGTAAAAAGCAACAATTCTGACACTCAAGGCAGGCAATATAAGAACACCCTTTAAATCACTTATGCATTCCTTCAAAAATCTTTAAATAATTTTTTTTTTTAACCGAACCAGCCCAATTACCTGAAATCTGGATTTATTCTTAGTTGCCACACGCCGCCGGCGGAAAGTTGTAATTGGGATTGCTGTAGGAATGCCTGCTCTAGAAATAGATGAATGGGTGGGTGAAGTACTTAAACTAAACCTAAGTGTTACTGGATTTATAGAATCCTTTCCTGGTCTTCCAGGATTTCCAGGATACCTAGGATCTACAGTACTCACAAGATCCATGCCGGGTCTTCCAGGATTTCCATAAATCCCAGGATCTCCAAGACTCCCAGGAGCTATTCTGGGTCTTCCAGGATTTGAGTACTGCTTGGACCTTGAAGAAGGGGGTACACGCCAAAAGCTTGTCCTGAAAATGTGGATGTTAGTGCAAATTAACCACTTCAATACAGGGCACTTATACACCTTCCTGCCCAGACCAATTTTCAGCTTTCAGCGCTGTCGCAGTTTGAATGACAATTGCGCGGTCATCTAAACACTGTACCCAAACTACATTTTTTTCATTTTTTTCTCACAAATAGAGTTTTCTTTTGGTGGTATTTGATCACCTCTGCGGTTTTAATTTTTTGCTAAACAAATAAAAAAAAAAAATTGAAAAAAATAAAAGTTTTGCTTTTGTTTCTGTTAAATAATTTTGTAAATAAGTACGTTTTCTCTTTCACTGATGGGCACTGATAAGGCGGCACTGACAGGCACTGATAAGGCGGCACCAATGAGGTGGCACCAATGAGCGGGCACTGACGATGGGCACTGATATGCGGCACTGATAGGCGGCACTGATGGGTGGCACTGATATGCAGCACTGATGGGCATTGATAGGCGGCACTGATGGGCACTCATGGGTGGTACTGGGTGGTACTGGTGGGCACTGATGGGCACTAATAAGCGACATTGATGGGCACTAAAAGGCTGCAAAGATGGGTTCTTATGGATGGCACTGATGGGCACTGCTGGGCACTGATAGGCGGCACTGATGGGCACTGATACGCGGCACTGATACGCAGCACTGATAGGCATCCCTGGTGGCACTGGCAGTTATAGGCATGACATATAGTCATATGACGCCCAGTCAGGATATTGAAACCACTTTGCCGCCGTCATTCTGCTATATGGCGGGTGGCAAGTGGTTAAAAAAAAAGTATCACGGACAGTACTCATTAGTTCCAGGATTTCTAAAATTCCTAGGCTCTCCAATACTCACAGGATTCATGCCAGGTCTTCCAGGATTCTTAGGATTTTTTGGATTTCCACCACCTCCAGGGCTTACAGAGTTTCCCAGTAATGTTGCAGAGCATGTCCTCTAACCAGGAAGGGTTATTTAAGTATCAGCCTTTGAAGTGGCCAGTAGGGATGGGCTTTATGTTCGGGTCGAACATGAGTTTGACTCGAACATTGTCTGTTTGCCCGTTCGCCGAACAGTGAACAATTTGGGGTGTTCGCGGCAAATTCGAAAGTCATGGAACACCCGTTAAAAGTCTATGGGAGAAATCAAAAGTGCTAATTTTAAAGGCTTATATGCATGGTATTGTCATAAAAAGTGTTTGGGGACCTGGGTCCTGCCCCAGGGGACATGTATCAATACAAAAAAGTTTTAAAAACAGACGTTTTTTCGGGAGCAGTGATTTTAATAATGCTTAAAGTGAAACAATAAAAGTGTAATATTCCTTTAAATTTTGTACCTGGGGGGTGTCTATAGTATGCCTGTAAAGGGGCGCATGTTTCCTGTGTTTAGAACAGTCTAACAGCAAAATTACATTTCTAAAGGAAAAAAAGTCATGTAAAACTACTATGGCTAGCGCTGGCTATAATGAATTGTCAGTCTGTCAATACACATAAAAGTTCATTGATAAAAACGGCATGGAATTTCCCCACAGGGGAACCCCGAACCAAGATTGTAATAAAAAATGTGTTGGGGTCCCCCTAAATTCCATACCAGGCCCTTCAGGTCTGGCATGGATTTTAAGCGGAACCCCGCACCAAAAAAAAAAAAAAATGGCGTGGGGATCCCCCCAAAAATCCATACCAGACCTTTATCCGAGCACGCAACCTGGCAAGCCGCAGGAAAAGAGGGGGGGATGAGAGAGCACCGCCCCCCTCCTGAACCGTACCAGGCCACATGCCCTCAACATTGGGAGGGTGCTTTTGGGTAGCCCCCCAAAGCACCTTGTCTCCATGTTGATGGGGAGAAGGGCCTCATCCCCAGAACCCTTGCCCGGTGGTTGTGGGGGTCTGCGGGTGGTGGGGCTTAGCGGAATCTGGAAGCCCCCTTTAACAAGGGGACCCCCAGATCCCGCGCCCCCCCTGTGTGAATTGGTAATGGGGTACGAATGTACCCCTACCATTTCACAAAAAGTGTCAAAAAAGTTAAAAAACACAAGAGACGGTTTTTGACAAGTCCTTTATTCATTTCTTCTTCTTCCATCTTCTTTCTTCTTGTCTTCCTTCGGTGTTCTTCTTCCTCCATCTTCTTCTTCTCCATCTTCTTCTTCTCCATCTTCTTCTTCCTCCGCTCTTCAAAGGTATGTAGGCATAGGACATGCCTCCTGCCACACCCCCTTAAAGGAGAATTAACCCCAAAAAAGGTTAATTAAGTCCTCAAGGGCTTTTTTTTTTACCGCTACTATTCCTTTATATTGGCTTTTAAAATTTACAAATGCAGCAATTTAGAATTTGTATCAAAGGTTTATCACTGGGAAACACTTTTTTGAAAGATAAAAAGTGGATTTTATATACAACTAAATAGATCAGGCCAAAATGAGGGACAAATGAGGGGGAAAGAGGGACTGAGGGAGATTGCTCCAAATCAGGGACAGTCCTTTGAAATCAGGGACAGTTGGGAGCTATGTGAGTGCAAAAAAAACCTGTTGATGCTGCCAGAAATCTTATGAGCTGATACTCTTGTACTCTTTGCCTGTGTTACTATTTTATCAGTTACATTGGTTCTAGTTATCACTAAGAGCTACAGACCCCCACCCTTCAATGCATAGCTCCAAACTGTTCCGGATTTCGAGGGACAGTCCCTCATTCGGAAAAAAAAGTCCCTCTGTCCCTCTTTCCTCATTTGATCTGATCTGAGCTATATAGTTGTATAAAAAATGTACTACTTATGTATCAAAAAAGTGTTTTACAGTGCTAACTTTTTCATCCAATTTTTTAAGGGGGCATGGCAGGGAGTGTGTCCTATGCCTACATACATTTGCTAATAGGTGTCCCTCGTTTCCATCTGAGAAAGTTGGGAGGTATGTTCAATGATATGTAGAAGAGGGAAAGGTTACTGCATTCCAGTCCTGTTTCTCTTGTTCTGATACAGTAGGGTGAATATACGTTGTCACCAGGGCCGGTGCTTAACTATTTCAGGCCCTAGGCAAGACTAATACTAGTCTTGCCTAGGGTCACGCAGGTGACAGGAACAGAAAGCGGACTCACCAGACTACAGCTACATCTCCTCCACCTCCCAAGTTGTGCATCCCTCCTCCGCCGACCCCATTCCCGACGCCTCGTCCGCCTCCATAGCTGTGCCTGCCTCCTCCGCCAACCTCATGCCAGGCCCCTCCTCTGCCTCCTCAACTGTGCCTCTCTCCTACGATGACCTCATGCCCGGCACCTCCTCCGCCTCCCCAGCTGTGCCCGCCTTCTCCGCTGACCTCATGCCGGACCCCCTCCACCTTGTGCTCCTCATATTCCCTAGCCAGGCTAACAGGGAAATCAGCTGGGCCATGGCAGCGCCCCCCTGGTTGTCACCCCGGTACAGGAAATGTGAATGTGGCTGAATTTTTTGTGTGAAAATAAAGGGGGAAAAGCCTACAAAAGAAAAGTAATGCAGCCATCACATCTAAGGACTGGTAAGCTACAATATATTATTTTATTAATTCTTTATTTTGTGTGTGTGCATGGGGGGGGGGGTAGATACATGTCATCTCCAGGATTTTAGGACCTTTGCTAACAGGCTTCGTAAATTATTTGTAAATAGGGAAATACAGTGGGCTTTTTCTATGCACTTCACTTACAACTTTCCTAGCCATCCAGGCAGAATTTTTGGATTTAGGGTCTGGTATGGATTTTTAGGGACACCTCACACATTTTTTTTTGAGTGGAGCCCCCCCACCTCAAAATCCTTTGGGGTCTGTGTCCTGTTTTTTCTTATAAAAAAAGAAGTCAGAAGGGAAAAGTCACTAAAAATGTAATTGCTTTAAGGTTCCCTACTACATGGAACCTTTTAATTGTGTTTATTTATTTATACGTGATCCCCAGGGCAGCAACCTCTTCCATGTTAGCCCAGGGCAGTTTGGCTCATCGCAATATATGATGTCTACATATAAACAGGCTATACTTATAATTTCATGTAACCTGACGTTATTTTTTTTTAACTTTGAGTATCCGTCTATTCTTTATATTTGGCGCACTTTCATATTGACTCAGATGTGTGACCTAAATGTTTGTTCTTTTTTTATTTTCTTGTTTACAAAAACTGTATAAATAAAAATCTGATAAAAAAGAAGGTGGATGATGAATAAAAATGGTGAAAAAGTATTTCATTTAATACATGCAGTACTTGTATCAATAGAAAACAAAGAGAGTTCATTTAAGGCTCTCCTTGTCAGTGTTTGGTCCCCAGATGACCTCATTATTGAACATATCTTGATTTCAGCCTCAAAACAGTCACCTCGCATGCAGTTCAATCTGAGATCATAGGCCATGTGTATGTATTAATCACTTAGACAGCTCAATGAACACACCTTAGATCATGAATGACTCAGGACCGCTACTCCCGTCATCTGATTTTCAGAATTTCTGAAATCACTTTGAACAAAAACACAAATTCCTAAAGAGGTCACCCATATTTCTTTATAATTTTATTAGCACTAGAAACTATTTTTTTCTGTTGTTCCCTTATAGCGCTACCTAATGGTGGAAATATGGTATTATTTTGTGACCATAAACCTTGAAAACAAATAGCTAGGCTAGATATTTTTGATTGTTCTTCTGAATGATTACTCAAGAAAAAGTTTGACTTAGAAAAAAAGGAGCAACAGAATATACACTATGTCAGAAGAATTTACAAAATGCAAAGTGAGCGAACAGAAGAAAGATCTAAATCAAATCAATATTACTAACCTTTAGCTTAAAACCAGCATCAATCGTTACACATGCCCACTTTGTACATTTGCATTAAGTCAGGGAGTTTGTAGGATTAGAGTCAGTTGTACGATTAACCAATTACACCAAGCAGGTGCTAATTATTATAATTATTATTATTATACAGGATTTATTTAGTGCCAACAGTTTTCGCAGTGCTTTACATCAATTTCATATGTAGGTTTAAACACAGTCATTAACTGAAATAGAATCAGCTGAATAGAAGTCTTAAAACTGGGTGAGGAACAGCCAAACTCTGCTATTAAGGTAAGTTTGTTGAAGACAGTTTCATGTCACAGGTCATACAACATGGCAAAACTGAGCACAGCAACAAGGCACAAGGTGGTTATATTGCATCAGCAAGGTCTCTCCTAGGCAAAGGTTTCAAAGCAGGATGTGCTGTTCACGCTCTTTTGAACAAGCACGACAGCAACATTGAGGACCATAGGCGCAGTGGTGGGCCAAGGAAACGTAATGCAGTAGATGAAAGACGCATCATGTTTACTTCCCTTCGACATCGGGAGATTTCCAGGAGTGCCGTCAGCACAGAAGTGGAAGAAGCCAGTGGGACCCAGGTACACCCATCTACTGTCCGGAGAAGTCTGGCCTGAAGTGATCTTCATGAAAGAATTGCAGCCAACAAGCCATACCTCCGACATCGAAACAAGGCTAAGCTACTCAACTATGCAGGAAAACATAGGAACAGGTGGTGCAGAAAAATGGCAGCAGTTGTTCTGGACTGATGAGTCAAAATGTGAAATATTTGGCTGTAGCAGGAGGCAGTTTGTTGGTGAAGGGCTGGAGAGCGGTACAATAATGAGTGTCTGCAGGCAACAGTGAAGCATGGAGGAGATCCTTGCAAGTTTGGGGCTGCATTTTTGCAAATGGAGTTGGGGATTTGGTCAGTATCAATGGTATCCTCATTGCTGAGAAATACAGGCAGATACTTATCCATTGTGCCATACCATCAGGGAGGAGTGTGATTGTCCCCAAATTTATTTTGCAGCAGGACAACCACCCCAAACATACAGCCAATGTCATTAAGAACTATCTTCAGTGTAAAGAACAAGGAGTCCTAGAGGTGATGGTTTGGTCCCACAGAGATCTCAATATCATGGAGTCAGTCTGGGATTCTAGAACGAGACAGAAGGATTTGAGGCAGCTTGTATCCACAGAAGCTCTGTGGTTAGTTCTCCAAGATGTTTGGAACAACCTACCTGCCGAGTTCCTTCAAAAACTGTGTTCATAGAAGAATTGATGCTGTTTTGAAGGCAAAGGGTGGTCACACCAAATATTAATTTGATTTGTATTTCTCTTCTGTTCATTTACTTTCCATTGTATTATCCTCCCCAGCGGTATTTCCGAGTCTGGCTCGGGGTGAATTTTCGTTACTAAAAGCAGTAACCCTGAGCCACACTTGGGATCGCATCCCAGGATCCATGTACAGCTTACTTACCTTGTACCCAGGATCCTGCGATGTCCCCCCGCTGTGTGTGCGAGCTGTGTCTGCTCTCAATCGATCACAGTGCCAGGCTCCTTTCCCTGCGTGCGTCGTGGCGCATGGGGACGGAGCCCGGCGCCAAATTCAAAAAGTGAAAAACATATAACACATACAGTACACTGTAATCTTACAGATTACATTACTTTATCAATCATTTCACATCCCTTTTGTCCCTAATGCTTTGTCTAGTGCCCTGCATGCAGTTTTATATTATATATACTTTTCTTTCTGCCTGGGAACTGGAGATTGTCCATAGCAACAAAAAAGTGTCCCTTTACGTCAAAAGTGGTTTTAGACCAGCTAGAAAACAGCGATAATAAATTGGAATCACTTGCAGAATTGAGCGACAGTGATTCTTGGGGAAATTCGTCATCAAACACTGAAAGTGACGGCGGCGACGATTCAGCAACTGAGCAAATTTCAGTGTTTTTGATTTGATTACATTATTGAATACATTTTATTATTTGTTATAATTATTTATAGTTATTTATTATATTATAATTTATGATTTCGAGTTGCAAACTTTATCCTACCCAGGATGTCTACTAAACTCTTGTTTGGACCGATTTAAATGAGATATTCCTAAGAATTACAGGCCTACAAAATAAAACACCAAATTTCCATGCGATACAATGTACCGCTTTCAGCATCAAAAACCTGACATAATCATACCACCAGGAAGGTTAAATGACTAAAAAGAAAAACAAAAAACTATTAACACTTCTATTTCTGAAAGCAATCTAAATTTGCTGCATTTTTTCACACCTGCCTAAACCATTTGCACAGTACTGTATATATTGACAAACATAAAGCTATACATGACACTCTCACCTATCATTTTTTTGTCCTTTCTTTACTCTCGCTCATTTTATTTGTTTCTGATGTTTTTCTATTTGAAGCAATATCTTTTGAAGTGCCTATCTATGTGCTTGTGGGTATACAGAGCATTGACTTTATGGTATATCTTTCAAACACTACTCAGAAACCTTTTATTCCACAGATTCCTTTCTGCTTGTCTTGCCAGGAGTGGATTTACAGTTTTTTTTTCTCTTTCAATTCATAAAACAAGATGATTTTTCTTGTTTTTTTTTTTTTGTTTTTTGTTTTTTAATATAAGTACAGCTGGATGTGACCTTATCCAAACTAGTACTGCCTACAATAAAAATTCTGTAAGTTGCACAAAGGTATTGATTTAGACTTTAGGTACTGAACTATGTTTAGATTTCAGCGCAACCAATGCTATATCTGTTCAAAGACGTTCCTTCTTATTTTTTTATTTTTTGAGAGATTACATTTTTTATGTTGGGTGCTGCTGCTTACTGCAGAAAATACAACAGCCAGGCCCTAACTGGCCATTTTATTTAAGAGCCGATCTTTATTAATACTAATGATCATAAGAAGGAGTGCGGTATTTAATTCTTTAGGTCTATGGGGAAGGCTGGAACCTGGAAACTGTTTGGGTGCTGGATATGCATTCTGGTTTGTTGAGTCTTCTTCTGTCTGTGTCAGTTCCTCTTGAAGGCTTTTCTAGAGCCCTGAAAATTTAGATGCCCCGACTCCACAAAAGGCATTGGCTGTACATTTTTTCTGACCCTCAGTATTAACAAAGTTTCGTAGCCTCCCTGACGGTATTCCAGAGTGTGGCTCGGGGTTAAATTTCAGCACCATTAGAGGTAACCCCCGAGCCACACTCGGGATTACATCTCAGGATCCTGGTTCAGGTTACTTACCTTGTCCCCAGGATCCTGCGATGTCCCCCCGCGGTGTCTGCGGGCTCCGTCCTCTGCCCGAAGCCTCTCTGTGCCAGGCTCCGTTCCCTGTACTGCCTTATCAGTGTCCCTGCAGACTGACAATACTGCTGTCCAAGGGTGTCTCCGCTGTTCGTCCATCAAGAATGGAGCCACCCTAATAGGGCGTACACACGGTCGGACTTTGTTCGGACATTCCGACAACAAAATCCTAGGATTTTTTCAGACGGATGTTGGCTCAAACTTGTCTTGCATACACACGGTCACACAAAGTTGTCGGAAAATCCGATCGTTCTGAACGCGGTGACGTAAAACACGTACGTCGGGACTATAAACGGGGCAGTGGCCAATAGCTTTCATCTCTTTATTTATTCTGAGCATGCGTGGCACTTTGTCCATCGGATTTGTGTACACACGATCGGAATTTCTGACAACGAATTTTGTTGTCGGAAAATTTAATCTCCTGCTCTCCAACTTTGTGTGTCGGAAAATCCGATGGAAAATGTCCGATGGAGCCCACACACGGTCGGAATTTCCGACAACACACTCCGATCGGACATTTTCCATCGGAAAATCCAACCGTGTGTACGGGGCATTAGACAAACCGGATCACCAGATTAATATAAAGGGATAATAAACAAAAAAGAAAACAAATGCAGCCACCACTTTTATGGATTGTCAAGCTGTGGTATAGTACATTTTTGATTTGGGGTTTAATAACGCTTTACAAGCCATTTAAGCTAATCAATTTCACTGGTGTATTAAAAAAAGCATAAAATTATGGTTTCCCTTTTAAGTCAGTGTGTCCTTTCTATGCCTGCATAGTAATGAATCTGGACTACTTAACAAATACACTGATACAATTTTCAAAATATTTTGAATCTATAAATGGCTTCTTGGAGCTTTCTGAATTATTCACAGATACTATATATCCCTGCAAGATTTCCTCCTGCTGTTAAGCAGAAGGTCCCCATGGCAAGAGATATGATAAAACAACTTACATGCAGTAAATTAGCAAACAGTCACAAAAGCAAGAAAAAATATATATATATTTTTGCACATATCATTAAAACATACACATTATAAATGCATTTTTGTGAATGAACATGGTTTTTCTTTCAGTGATATTGTCCTCCAAGAATTATTTTCTATGTATTTGAAAGGTAAAAAAGGCTTATAGGTAGCCTTAAGCCTCATACACACGACTGGATTGTTATTATTATTATACAGGATTTATATAGCGCCGACAGGGCAGCGCTTTACAACATTAGGGCAGACAGTACAATTACAATACAATTCAATACAGGGGGGATCAGAGAGCCCTGCTCGTTAGAGCTTACAATCTAGAAGGGAGGGTCAAGTTATACAAAAGGGTAATAGCTGTGGGGGATGAGCTAATGGAGAAAATAGTGCAGTTGTTAGATGGAGGCAGGATAGGCTTCTCTGAAGAGGAAAGTTTTCAGGGATCGCCTAAAAGTGGATACATTTGGAGACAGTCTGACAGATCGGGGTAGGGAATTCCAGAGGATGGGCGAGGCTCGGGAGAAGTCCTGGAGGCGGATGTGGGAGGAGGTGATGAGGGAGCTAGAGAGCAGGAGGTCTTGGGAGGAACGGAGATGGCGATTAGGTTGGTATTTTGAGACTAGGCTAGTGATGTAGCTGGGGGCAGAGTTGTGGATGGCTTTGTAATTTATTGTTAGTATTTTGAATTTAATTTGTTGGGCGAGTGGCAGCCAATGGAGGAATTGGCAGAGAGGGGTAGCAGACACTGAGTGGTTTGTAAGATGGATGAGTCTGGCAGCAGCATTCATGATTGACTGAAGGGGGGATAGTCTATTAAAAGGTAAGCCAATGAGGAGTGAGTTGCAGTAGTTGAGACGAGAGATAACCAGGGAGTGAATCAGGAGCTTTGTGGTTTCATTGGTTAGAAAGGGACGTAGTTTAGAGATGTTGAGGAGGTTGAGGCGGCAAGCTTTGGAAAATGATTAGATGTGGGGCCGAGAGGAGAGTTCAGAGTCCAGGATAACACCTAGCATGCTGACATGTGGGGACGGGTGGATGGTTGTGCCATTGCTCTTAACAGATAAGTCAGGGGAAGAGGCACGTGGCGGAGGAAATATTCTAAGCTCGGTTTTGGACAAGTTGAGTTTGAGAAAGTGGTGTGACATCCATGCAGATATGTCTGTTAGTAAGTTAGTGATGAGTGAGGAGACTGATGGGGTGAGTTGAGGGGTGGAGAGATAGATTTGTGTGTTGTCAGCGTAGAAATTATATTGAAAGCCATGAGAGGCTATCAGCTGACCCAGGGAAGAGGTGTAGATTGAAAATAAAAGAGGTCCAAGAACAGAACCTTGAGAAACCCCCGACGGAGAAGGGAAGAGGAGTGGAGGAAGTAGAATTGTAAGTGACACTGAAGGTGCGTTGGGATAGGTAGGATGAGAGCCACTGAAGAGCACAGTCATGGAGACCGAGGGAGTAAAGTTTTTTTGAGGTGGAGGGGGTGGTCAACCGTGTCAAAGGCAGCTGAAAGGTCCAGAAGTAGGAGTACAGAATTGTGTCCGTTGGTTTTTACAGTTAGTAGGTCATTTGTGAGTTTTAGAAGAGCAGTTTCTGTGGAGTGTTGGGGGCGAAATCCAGATTCAAGGGGATCAAGAAGGTTGTTCTTAATGAGGTGGTCATTCAGTTGGTTGTAAACCAGGCGTTTAAGGAGATAAGAGGAAAAGCGAAACAAGGAGATAGGGCATAGGTTGTTAAGATTGGAAGGGTCCAAGGATGGCTTTTTAAGTATGGGGGTGACCAGTGCATGTTTTAGAGCATTGGGGAAAATGCCAGAGGTGAGGGAGAGATTGAAGATGTGGGTTAGAGAGTGTAGGAAGGAGTCAGAGGGCGACCGTAGCATTTGAAAGGGAATAGGGGCCAGGGGGCAGGTGGTTAGGTGGGCGACAGAAAGGAGTTTAGCAACTTCGTCTGTAGTAGCAGAATTGAATGAGGGGAGTGTCGGTTGTACAGTACCTGTTGACATGGGGTCTTAACTGGGGCAGATACCTGTAGAGTGGAGATTTCATCACGGATTGTATCAATCTTGTTTTTGAACTGATTGTTGGCCAACAAAACCGTGGAATTTTGCCAGAAGGGCGTTGGCCCAAATTTGTCTTGCATACACGCGGCCACACAATTGTTGACCAACAATTACGAACATAGTGACGTACTACCTTGTTTTTCAGCTCTTTAGCGCCACCCTTTGGGCTCCTTCTGCTAATTTCGTGTTAGTAGAAGTTTGGTGAGTGTTGATTCGCACTTTTCATTTTGCACTTTTCAGTTTGTTTCTGAACGGCCATTCGTCAACCAGCTATGTTGCGGAATCGGAGGAGATAACGTGTTATTTATTATTGGCCTTGGAGTTATTGCTTTGACATTATTTTTTTGGTTGAATAATGATTTGATTTGGTATATTTTCTATATTTTTGGATGCATAAAATGCACTTTTTTGGTTAAGTTCTTTTGGCAGATAGCATGTCTAATTTTATTTGTTTTCTTTTTTTAATGCACAATAGTGTAGAAAAAATACTTGGCTATGTGTTTTACTTCAAATGACAGTTTGGGAGTCGGCAGTTACATTTTAAAAAATACAATGTAAAATTAACAAGGGACACCAACAGTTGTATTTTAGTTCTTAAAAACTACGGGATAATGGTGTTGTGGTAATTTGCCCAAATAAAAAAAAAAAAAAGCATAATAATATTATTCTTGATATCACTAAAAAAAAAAGCCTTTGAAAATTTGTTTGCAATAATTCCATCAGTATCACCAGCAAAGCAGCTTCATTATTATCCCATTAAAGAAGAAGAGAATTGTGCGCTGCATTTGGAGATTTCATAATTTGCCGCGTCACGAATGTTGATTCTCCATTACGAGCGCTAGTTTACAAGACCGACCGCTTCTGGCTCGTCCTTGCTTCCAAGCAGAGTCAGAGATATCACAGTCTTAGAAAGGGCCGGGACAAGGGGGTAGGGGCAGGAAGGACACCTTCCCTGGGCGCTGTGACCCACCCCTTTTCTTGCACAGTGCACTGTACTATTGTGGGGCACATGAGGCATACTTGCCACCTATTCTCACCAGTAATTATGTACATCACCGGGCCTGGAATCCCCCCCACTTTGCCTCTCACTAACAGACTTCAGCACTCTTTCCAATCCAGTGTGACAGCCAGGATGAAAGAAATCCTGCACCTGCTCTGCCTCCTGAGCAAGTTCTGACTAGGGTTGCCACCTGTTCAAGATTCCCCCTGGACAGTCCAGGGTTTGGAATCATGTGTCCAGGTTTCAGTCCACCTGAAACCCGAACACAATATTCAGACAGGAATATGGCTCAGGACAGAACTTCGCAGGAGGGTGAAGGGGCACTTTGTGCGCCACATTACTATTCTCTTTGGAGTTCCCAAAGGAGTCCCATGCCGGTGTTAGTTTTCAATCTACCTGGTTTGGTAGCTTCTCAAAAACACTGTTTACTGAGATTTTTCCTTTGCACAGCTAGACAACTCATACCTCAATTCTGGAAATCATCAGCGTCCCCCACTCCTCTTTGGGTTTCTACTGTCAATGACATGATGGGCATGAAGGAGATGCTGGCAAATGACACTTATAACATTGACAAATTTAAAATTATTTGGTACATCTGGATTTTCTTTTCATCCTCGCTTTTTCTAAAAGGTATGGTCTCTCTCTCCCTTGACTCCACTCCCTCTTAAATAATTGGTTGATTTCGAGGACACTGTATGCAACTTCTTCTCCTTATAGTGTATCATTTTCAAATTCCGCTTCCCTCAATGATAATACGAGTGCCAGGATGTGACAGCATATTGGCCTCCATAGGGCACCTTTCTTTCTTCCTCTTCTTTCTTTCTTTGCTCTTATTCCCACTATCCATCCCACTACGGGAATTTTTCAGTTACACTGTTACCAAGCCCTTTTGCGGGCTGTGCTTATCAGAGAGTTATTGTGAGTGTTAACCGGAGGTGGGTGGACACGAGTTGTTACTCCTCGCCCTCGACCTCCAACCAAGTGGACATAGCTCTTTCCACTAAACTGTAAGGTTGCTATTTTTTGTCTCCCTGGTTCATTACAAGTTGCAAATGCAAGCGCTTTGTCTTTTGAATTTACCAGTGTGTTAGCTTTCTGTTTGTGCTCTGCTTTAATTGAAAATAAAGAAATATTTGTTTATAAGTATTTTATCCTAGGAAAACACAAAACCCTCCCTTTGTGCAACCGCTCTTGCCGTCAGCATACCACAGCTTTGTTGCCTTATTACCAGTGTTAATTATGACAACAAATGTCGATCTAGTTTTAGTCATAGTCTTTTGACTAAAATGCCATTTTATTTTTAGTCGTATTTCAGCAGGGCCGATCCCAGGCGGGGTGCATGGGGTGCAGTGCACCCAGGCGCCAGAGAGGTGGGGGCGCTGAAGCGCCAGAGTGCCCCCCTCCTTCCTCCTCCTCTCTGTGTCCAGAGGTAGTTCCCTCCCCAGGTCACCGCCGCTGTATTTTGCGAGGCTCAAGCCCGTCGCCCCTCCCTCCTCCTATCAGAGAAGAAGAGCAGCCAGAGATCGGAGCGGCTGGTCTCTGTGTGGAGAGAGACCAGACACGCAGTGACATTGTTGGGTGGGGCGGTCCATGCCAGACGTGTTCTCCACCTCTCTGTCTCTCACTCCCTCCCAAGCCTGTCTCCATCTGCTCTCCACCCGGGCAGCGCGGCTGCACACTGTCCTCTCCTCACTAGCTGTCGCCCGGGTGTTTTTATGTACCCTAATGGAGGGGGGGTCTCTACTAATAGAGGGGGTTTGTCTTGGGGGGTCTGTACTAATGGAGGGGGTTTGTCCTGGGTGGGTCTGTACTAATGGAGGGAGGGTTTGTCCCAGGAGGTCTGTACTAATGGAGGAGGGGTTGTCCTAGGGGGGTCTATACCAATGGAGGGGGGTTGTCCTGGGGGGGTCTGTACTAATGGAGGGGGGGTTGTCCTGGGGGGGTTCTGTACTAATGGAGGGGGGGCGGTTTGTCCTGGGGGTCTGTACTAATGGAGGTGGAGTTGGTCCTGGGGGGGTCTGTACTAATGGAGGTGGGGTTTGCCCTGGGGGGTCTGTACTAATGGAGGGGGGTTTGTCCTGGGGAAGTCTGTACTAATGGAGCGGGGTTTGTTCTTGGGGGTCTGTACTAATGGAGGGGGGTTTGTCTTGGGGGGTCTGTACTAATGAAGGGGGGGTTTGTCCTGGGGGGTCTGTACTAATAAAGGGGGGTTTGTCCTGGGTGGTCTGTACTAATGGAGGAGGGTTTGTCCTGGGGGTCTGAACTAATGGAGGGGGGGTTTGTCCTGGGGGGGTCTGTACTAATGGAGGGGGGGTTGTCCTGGTGGGGGTCTGTACTAATGGAGGGAGGGTTTGTCCTGGGGGGGTCTGTACTAATGGAGGGGGGGGCGGTTTGTCCTGGGGGGGTCTGTACTAATGGAGGGGAATTTGTCCTGGGGGGTCTGTACTAATGGAGGGGGGTTTGTCCCAGGGGGTCTGTACTAATGGAGGGAGGGTTTGTCCCGGGGGGTCTGTACTAATGGAGGGGGGTTTGTCCCGGGGGTCTGTACTAATGGAGGGGGGTTTGTCCTGGGGGGGGGTCTGTACTAATGGAGGGGGGTTTGTCCTGGGGGGTCTGTACTAATGGAGGGGGGTTGTCCTGGGGGGTTCTGTACTAATGGAGGGGGGTTGTCCTGGGGGGGTCTGTACTAATGGAGGGGGGTTTGTCCTAGGGGGTCTGTACTAATGGAGGGGGGTTTGTCCTGGGGGGTCTGTACTAATGGAGGGGGGGGCGGTTTGTCCTGGGGGGTCTGTACTAATGGAGGGGGGGTTGGTCCTGGGGAGGTCTGTACTAATGGAGGGGAGGTTTGTCCTGGGGGGTCTGTACTAATAAAGGGGGGTTTGTCCTGGGTGGTCTGTACTAATGGAGGAGGGTTTGTCCTGGGGGTCTGAACTAATGGAGGGGGGGTTTGTCCTGGGGGGGTCTGTACTAATGGAGGGGGGGTTGTCCTGGTGGGGGTCTCTACTAATGGAGGGGGGGTTTGTCCTGGGGGGGTCTGTACTAATGGAGGGGGGGCGGTTTGTCCTGGGGGGGGTCTGTACTAATGGAGGGGGATTTGTCCTGTGGGGTCTGTACTAATGGAGGGAGGGTTTGTCCCGGGGGGTCTGTACTAATGGAGGGGGGTTTGTCCCGGGGGTCTGTACTAATGGAGGGGGGTTTGTCCTGGGGGGGATCTGTACTAATGGAGGGGGGTTTGTCCTGGGGGGTCTGTACTAATGGAGGGGGGTTGTCCTGGGGGGTTCTGTACTAATGGAGGGGGGTTGTCCTGGGGGGTCTGTACTAATGGAGGGGGGTTTGTCCTAGGGGGTCTGTACTAATGGAGGGGGGTTTGTCCTGGGGGTCTGTACTAATGGAGGGGGGGGCGGTTTGTCCTGGGGGGTCTGTACTAATGGAGGGGGGGTTGGTCCTGGGGAGGTCTGTACTAATGGAGGGGAGGTTTGTCCTGGGGAGTCTGTACTAATGGAGGGGGGTGGTTTGTCCTGGGGGGGGTCTGTACTAATGGAGGGGGGTTTGTCCTGGGAGGGTCTGTACTAATGGAGGGGGGTTTGTTTTGGGGGGTCTGTACTAATGAAGGGGGGGTTTGTCCTGGGGGGTCTGTACTAATCGAGGGGGGTTTGTCCTGGGGGTCTGTACTAATGGAGGGGGGTTTGTCCTGGGGGTCTGTACTAATGGAGGGGGGTTGTCCTGGTGGGAGTCTGTACTAATGGAGGGGGGTCTGTACTAATGGAGGGGGGATTTGTCCTGGGGGGGTCTGTACTAATTTAGGGAGGGTTTGTCCCGGGGGTCTGTACTAATGGAGGGGGGTTTGTCTTGGGGGTCTGTACTAATGGAGGGGGGGTTGTCCTGGGGGGATCTGTACAAATGGAGGGGGTTTTGTCCTGGGGGGTTCTGTACTAATGGAGGGGGGGTTTGTCCTGGGGGGTCTGTACTAATGGAGGGGGGTTTGTCCTGGGGGTCTGTACTAATGGAGGGGGGTTGTCCTGGTGGGAGTCTGTACTAATGGAGGGGGGTCTGTACTAATGGAGGGGGGGGATTTGTCCTGGGGGGGGTCTGTACTAATGGAGGGAGGGTTTGTCCCGGGGGTCTGTACTAATGAAGGGGGGTTTGTCCTGGGGGTCTGTACTAATGGAGGGGGGGTTGTCCTGGGGGGATCTGTACAAATGGAGGGGGTTTTGTCCTGGGGGGCTCTGTACTAATGGAGGGGGGGTTTGTCCTGGGGGGTATGTACTAATGGAGGGGGGTTTGTCCTGGGGGGTCTGTACTAATGAAGGGGGGGTTGTCCTGGGGGGATCTGTACTAATGGAGGAGGTTTTGTCCTGGGGGGTTCTGTACTAATGGAGGGGGGTTTGTCCTGGGGGGGTCTGTACTAATGGAGGGGGGTTTGTCCTGGGGGGGTCTGTACTAATGGAGGGGGGGGTTGTCCTGGGGGGAAACTGTACTAATGGAGGGGGTTTTGTCCTGGTGGGGATCTGTACTAATGGAGGGGGGGTGCTTTGTCCTGGGGGGTCTATTCTACACCCAGGAAAGTACACCCAGGACTCCAGAAGGAGAGGACAATGCTAAGGGAACACCATCAGAGAGAGAACCCCCCTGCCCTGCACCCCCAGAGGGAAAGCCACACAGCCTAGCGCCATCCCTGGCGGAGAAAGGAATGGAGTCATTGCAGGAATACAGATCTGGGTGCTACCCAGCGGAGTCGCCACGGGCAATTCAGAGTGAGCTGACTCCTGATCAGAGGAACCATTGCTGTATCGCTGGGTCAGGTGAGAGGACCGATTGGCCATTATCTACTAACGTCCATAGCAACTGCAGCCTCTGACCATCTCCTTTATTATATCGGCAGTCTCTGACCATATCCTTTATTATATCTGCAGTCTCTGACCATCTCTTGTATCATGTCTGCAGTCTCTGACCAGTTTCTGTACCATTTCTACAGTTTCCGACGTCTCTTGTATCATGTCTATAGTCTCTGACGTCTCTTGTATCATGTCTACAGTCTCTGACCATCTCCTGTACTATGTCTGCAGTCTCTGACCATCTCCTGTACCATGTGTGCAGTCTCTGACCATCTCCTGTACTATGTCTGCAGTCTCTGACCACCTCCTGTACCATGACTGCAGTCTCTGACCGTCTCTTGTATCATGTCTGCAGTCTCTGACCATCTCCTGTACTATGATTGCAGTCTCTGACAATCTCCTGTACCATGATTGCAGTCTCTGACCGTCTCCTGTACTATGTCTGCGGTCTCTGACCATCTCCTGTACCATGTCTGCAGTCTCTGACCATCTCCTGTACTATGATTGCAGTCTCTGACCGTCTCTTGTATCATGTCTGCAGTCTCTGACCATCTCCTTTATTATGTCTGCAGTCTCTGACCATCTCTTGTCTCATGTCTGCAGTCTCTGACCATCTCCTGTATCATGTCTGCAGTCTCTGACCGTCTCTTGTATCATGTCTGCAGTCTTTGACCGTATTATGTCTGGGGGCTCTTTCTAACAGAAGCCCTCCCTGTGCATCAGAAAGACTCCCCTCCAGGTCTCATTAGTGTACTCTCTTCCTGTATTTTCTTTATTGTTATGAGATAATGGGAGGATTCCAAGGTAACGAAGACTTCTAAGGGGAGCATCTCTGTGTTTGAGTCGTTGCCAAAGAAACATTTGTAAAGGGGAGGAGTTGGCAAGATGACCAAGCCCATGTGGGGGCGCCAGAAATATTTCTGCACCCAGGCATCTGTGACCCTAGGATCGGCCCTGTATTTCAGTCATCTGAATTGTTTTAGTTATAGTCGTACTATAGTTGACTAAAATCTGCAGTACATTTTAATGGACTAAAATATCCTGCATTTTAGTTGACTAAAATCTGCAGTACATGTTAGTCAACTAAAATCAAATGGGTTTAGTTAAATTGTAATGCATTGTTTAAGCATTTCTCTAGAATTTCCAAACTCATTATATACTCCTGGAGTAAAATAAATTGGTATTAGGAGGCCTGCAATGCACAGTGAGTGTTCTGGACCAGTGGTCTCCAATACCAACATTGGGGCAATATTCCTCACACTAATGCCAATGATGGGGTATTCTTTACTCCCGTTGGTGCCAGGACATTTTCTACTTATACTTGCCACAGTTCGGCCCCCCTCAAATTCTGAAGGACAGTAAACTGGCCCTTTGTTCAGAAAAGTTTGACATTTTTGAAAAAAAAAAAAAACATGTTTCATAGTTATGGGCTGCCCTGATAGGCACAGATAAGGCGACACTGATAAGACGGCACTGATGGGCACTGATAAGACGGCACTGATGGGCACTGATAAGACGGCACTGATGAGGCAGCACTGCTGGACCCTCATAGGTGGCACTGATGGGTGTCACTGATGGGTGTCACTGATGGGTGTCACTGATGGATGGCACTGATGGGCACTGATAGATGTCACTGATAGATGGCACTGATGGGCACTGATAGGTGGCAGTGATGGGCACTGATAGGTGTCACTGATGGGCACTGGTAGGTGGCATTGATAGGCAGCACTGGTGATGAGGCACTGATTGGTGACATTTATAGGTGGCACTGTGGGCACTGATAGGTGACACTGTGGGCACTGATGGGTTGCACTGTGGGTGCTGGTAGTTGGAGCTGGTGGACACTGGTAGATGGCACTGTTGTGCACTGGTAGGTGGCACTGGCAGGTGGCACAGGTATGCACTGATGTCTCTGCAGAGGCTCTCCACTGATGTCCCTCCCACAGCCGCCGGTGATCGCCTTTTTTTTGTCCTCATCACGCTATCAGGGTGAGAAGAAAAAATAGCTGATTACCGGCTCTGTTTACATCACATGATCAGCTGTCATTGGCTGGCAGCTGATCACGTGGTAAGGGGTCGGTATCGATCCCTTATTCTGATCTGCGATCAGCCGAATCTCAAAGACACGCTGATCACAGAGCGCGCTGCGTGCGCCCTGCAGGGGGCGTGCAGGCCGCTCAAGCACGGGAGGAGGTCTATTGACGCCCTCCCGGCAAAGTAGATCCACGCTGTAGCCATCATCCGGCTATAGCGTGGACGAGAAGAGGTTAAGGGGGAATGACAAGTGGTGTGTCCTATGCCTACAATCTTTTGGTAATAGGTGTCCCTCGTTCCCATCTCAGAAAGTTGAGAGGTATTCTGTAATGTGCAGTGCTCTGGACGGTCTGAGTACTGAGGCCTGTAATGCACAGTGTTCTGGACGGTCTGAGGAGGCCTGTAATACACACAGTGCTCTGGACAGTGGTTTGAGGAGGCCTATAATGCACCCAGTGCTCTGAACAGTCATCTGAGGAGGCCTGTAATGCACACAGTGCTCTGGATGGTCATCTGGGAAGGCCTGTAATGCACACAGTGCTCTGGACAGTCATCTGAGGAGGTCTGTAATACATACAGTGCTCTGGACAGTCATCTGAGGAGGCCTGTAATACACACAGTGCTCTGGACAGTCATCTGAGGAGGCCTGTAATACACACAGTGCTCTGGACAGTCATCTGAGGAGGCCTGTAATACATACAGTGCTCTGGACAGTCATCTGAGGAGGCCTGTAATACACACAGTGCTCTGGACAGTCATCTGAGGAGGCCTGTAATACACACAGTGCTTTGGATGGTCAGGAGGCTTGTAAATACTTCACAGTGCTCTGGACAGTCATCTGAGGAAGCCTGTAATGCTGCACAGTACTAGGCACGCTACACCACTAAGTACGCTATGGTCGCTACCTTGAATGCTGGGAGGGGAAACACTCACTGGCTTTACAGACAGAGCTCCAAGGAAAGCAGAAGTTAATGTGGGTAAATGTCCCTCCCTTCCAATTTCATTTAGTTTTTGTTCGTTGACGAAAATTTTAATTGATTTTCATCATAGTTTTGCTCAATTGACGAAAATTCAAAGTCATTTTCGCTTAGTTTTCGTCACTGGAAACATGCCGCTGATAAAAAATTATGATGAAAATATTTTAGTTACCGAAATTAACACTGCTTATTACACATTTAGAAACTAGATACATATGCTATTCCCTAGCTGTCTGGTTGGTTGTATGGCCTGAGTTGTCTAATTGCCTTATTGTACAGAGCTCACGATGAGTCAGGAACCACAATCTCAGCAACAGCCGTGACTAGCTTCTCACATAAAGGAGTGTTTACTGGAACCCACGGAAAGCATGGACCAGTAAGCCGTCCCGATCCTCTGAAGGCAATCAGATATTCCCTGGGTCAACAATCCATACATACACTTAAGTCTCAATTTCAAAATCAATTCCTCCAGAGATACAGAATTGTAATATATTTTGTAGTAATCCTATAGAGGTTCCTAGAATGTTTATACATTCATTTTTTTAATATTTTTTTTTTCAAATAAATTAGCAGATCTGGGGCCCTGTGCTTCTGGATCACTTAACAGTTGCATGGTCTGCTCTGGTTATAGTTGGTGGTGGGAAGATAACAAAACTGCATGTGTTATGCCCCGTACACATGGTCGGATTTTCCGATGGAAAATGTCTGATCGGAGCATGTTGTCGGAATTTCCGACCGTGTGTGGGCTCCATCGGACATTTTCCATCGGATTTTCCGACACGCAAAGTTTGAGAGCAGGCTATAAAATTTTCCGACAACAAAATCCGTTGTCGGAAATTCCGATCGTGTGTACACAAATCCGACGGACAAAGTGCCATGCATGCTCAGAATAAATAAAGAGATGAAAGCTATTGGCTACTGCCCCGTTTATAGTCCCGACGTACGTGTTTTACGTCACCGCGTTCAGAATGATCGGATTTTCCCACAAATTTGTGTGACCGTGTGTATGCAAGACAAGTTTGAGCCAACATCCGTCGGAAAAAATCCTAGGATTTTGTTGTCGGAATGTCCGATCAATGTCCGACCGTGTGTACGGGGCATTACTCTACACATCATTTGGCAGGTAAACCACGGCTATATTATTGCTGTATAGCTTTCCTCTTTTTATTTCTTAGCTGTTTAGCTGGAGCAGCCCCGTACAACAATCTGCTATGAATAAAAAAACAGACACCGGCTTTTTCCTGTCGCCATCCAAGGATTTAGTTAACAAACAGGTCTGTTTGCCTCTTGGATTCCGAGAGAATCTCAAAGAATTGGGAGGAAGGCGATGTAATCCCTGAGGCGAAGGGAATGAAAAGACAAAGTGGCATGTGTGCATAAAATCCCAAACGAACAATAGGATGTCATCTACGCTAAACTAACAAGTCTCCTGACCAGCATGCAGATGAGACCCTACCGTGCCCTCCAGGAACAAAAAATATGGCACTCGCCAAATGAAGGACATTTTAGGCATCATCAGAGCTACCTTTAAAGAAGGTACAGAGAAAATTAGAGGCAATGGTGCGTTTTACACAATGGCTACAAAATCCGGGACATTAACTGGCTGCATCCACGGATGGGAATATATCTGGCCATCTGCCGTAAACTGATAAATTAAGGGATTTTTTTCGCTGTTTATCATATTTTCTCTCTTCCTCTCCACTTCTTGCTTTTGGTACTGCTGCTGAACACAAATGAAGGCACTGACATTATCAACTCTAGCATTTGCGTTGCTGTAGGTCTGACTTTGGAAATCAAAATATCAGAGCACTAAATGAAATTTATGGCAAACCGAGAGTGAAGTGTTCTTAGAACATCATTCCAGGTTCGAGTAGACTTCCAGGAATAGATGTATAGTGCAATAAAAAAAAGGTCACCATAGTAACTGCCATTATTTTGGACTTTTTTTGAAGGGTTGTGTGCTCAGGTAGGTTGAGAAAAGAACACATGTCCATGAAGTTCACCCTCTTACAAACCCAAGGAGGTCTAATATATCTAGTGACAGGTGAATTGGCCTAGGTTCAATTAGGCAAATTTGGTTTGAAGTTTAGTGAACTCCAACATTGTAGCAAATCGCACTGAACTCTACAGGGCAGATGGTGGTGGTGGTGGTGGGGGGGCGACATATACCACTGTTAAATTCTAGCCATTTTGGGTGCTACTAGGCAAGCTGTTGCATGGGAATCTGGGCACTATACAGCAGGAAGCAGATCCTTTTACCGAAGCTTCAAGTGTGACATGGAAAAGACAACAATCCTTTAAATTTCATACTTGAGAGGTGTCTTTATCCACTTCAGCTCCGGAAGGTTTTACCCCCTTCCTAACCAGGCCATTTTTTTGCGATACAGCACTGCGTTAATTTTACTGAGGATTGCACGGTCATGCGACGCTGTACCCAAATAAAGTTGATGTCCTTTTTTTCCCACAAATAGAGCTTTCTTTTGGTGGTATTTGATCACCTCTGCGTTTTTTATTTTTTTGAAAAAAACTACAGAAAGAGCGGCCTATGTTAACAATAAGATTTCAATAGGTATAAGTACCATCATCCCAAAATGTCAAGATCAAGGATATGCTAAAACTACTCTATGTCATATTGTAGATATAGTTCTCCTGAAGAAGCGGTGCTAACCGCGAAACCGGTTATGTAGTGTTGTTGCTTTTGTCGTTTGCAATCGCAATTGTATGCGGTATTGTAATTTTATGAAAATTGTTTCTATTAAAATTGAACTTTTATAAAATATTTCATTTTTTTTCTTCCACTCCTTACCCTTACTGTATACCTATACTGAGTACCGTAATAGTCCCCTTCTTTTCCCCTGTTGGGGGGCGGAGACGCTGGTTGACAGTAGCAGCAACTGCGACCATCGCCCTACCCTCCCTTTTCCTTAATTTTGAAAAAAAAAAAAAAATTGGGGACCTCGCTTGTCCCCCCCTTTCCTGGCCTGCCAGGCTGCTTGCTCGGATATGGGTCTTGCATGTATTTTGGTGGGACCCCACGCCAATTTTTTTTTAAATGTTGTCATTGAGTTCCCCTTAAAATCTATGCCAGACCCAAAGGGCCTGGTATGGATTTTGGGGGGGATCCCAGGCTGTTTTTTTTTATTTTGGCGGGGAGTTCCCCTTAAAACCTATACCAGACCCAAAGGGCCTAGTATGGACTGGGGGTGGGGAGGAACCCATGCCTTTTTTTCTTAATTCTGTCACAGGGTTCCCCTTAACCACTTCAATACACTGTATTATATGTTGTACACTGACTGCACTGTGTATATATATATATATATATATATATATATATATATATATATATATATATATATATAAATACACTGCCTGCACTGTATATATAGTCTACACTACACTGGCTACACTGTAAATATATATATATATATATATATATATATATATATATATATATATATATGTTAAACTGCCTGCATGCCACTAACTAACTTGCCTCTAGCTAACATTCTCTCAATCTCCTCCAAGTTATTATAACACTATATACGGTCGCCGTCTAAGCAGCCTTATATAGCGTGGACTTAGCCCCCTGACTCATGATTGGCCAAAGGCACCCTGCCTTTGGCTAATTATGGCTCTTGCAGTAGAGCGTGCTGTGATTGACCAAAGCATGCAGGTCAGGTGCATGCTTTGGCCAACCATCAGACATCAATGCACTGCGATCTTGCAGTGCATTATGGGGCATTCTGCGATGCTCGAATTTGCCGCGTATGCCCCGTATTGTTCGCTATTCGGCGAACACCCACTGTTTGACTCGAACATCGGGCCCATTTCTACTTGGCACCTGCCCACACTACCAAAAGTACCAAAACCTGGTTTAATTGATCATGGTATCACTGTGCTTGATTGGCCAAACTCGCCTGACCTAAAACCCCAATAGAGAATCTGTGGGGTATTGTCAAGAGGAAGATGAGAGACACCAGACCTAACAATGCAGACAAGCTGAAGTACGCTATCAAAGCAACCTGGGCTTCCATAACACCTCAGCAGTGCCACAGGTTGATCACCTCCATGCCACGCTGCGTTGATGCGTTAATTCATTCCAAAGGGAGCCCCGACCAAGTATTGAGTGCATAATATACTGTACATGGACATACTTTTCAGTAAGCCAACATTTCTGTATCAAAAATCCTTCTTTTTAATGGTCTTATGTA
Source organism: Lithobates septentrionalis (assembly GCA_037952835.1). Taxonomy (NCBI): domain Eukaryota; kingdom Metazoa; phylum Chordata; class Amphibia; order Anura; family Ranidae; genus Lithobates; species Lithobates septentrionalis. The sequence continues at coordinate 1,413,050 of JBBDGP010001620.1, forward strand.
ATATTCTAATTTTCTGAGATACAGATTTTTGGGTTTTCACTTGCTTTAAGCCATAATCATAAAAATTAAAAGAAAGTAATGCTTAAAATATATCACTCTGTGTGTAATTCATCTATCTATCTATCTATTTATATATATATATATATATATATATATATATATATATATATATATATATATATATACATTTTTTTTTATTTTTTTTTAAAGGAAGTGTGGTAGTGTAGTCTTTTTTCCCTTCTTTATCATGGAAATATTAATCATTAGTGTACCATTTACCACAAGCAAGTGGAGCTACATGTAAAAATAAATGAATGCCTCTCTCTGCAGCTGTAGTGATAGAAGCAGACCTATATAATAAACAAACACCAAACTCCCTTCCAGCAGAAACATCAACTTCTAGGAGGTTATAACAATAATGCTGGGCTTTCTTATTGTAAGCCTAGCAAACCACACATCAAAAAAGCACCTTGCACCCAATATTAATTCAGAAAATAAATATTGTATGCAAATAACTGAATAAAAAAGTTTATAACACTAAAAACATTTTTAAAAATCCAATCATCCAAAAACCATTTTATCTTTAAAATATATTTTTCAATATTGTCCTTGTTCTTCTTTCATAACCCCAAGGCTCCTTAAATACAGTAATGATGATGAACGATTTCAGATCATGCAGCATTACCTTGAAATAACAAAGTGCTGCCCTATTGCTGAAGTGATCAATTACTGATCATTAAAATAATGTTAGGGAAGATGACACGTACAAGTTTCCGCATTGTCATTACCCAGATCTACATTTCTGCCTTGATGAGCGCATAGTCTTTCCTCCATCTCTTGAAGCGGACTTTTCCTTGCTGCTTCTGTGCACTCTGAAATGAGCCCGAGGCCCCACCGTGCTATGGATCTGCCAAGCTTTAATGACTCTGTACAGTTTTTCTTAAACACGTCTGCAGAAGTTGCTAAAAAGATCAGTATAATTAATTACCTAATTGATCAGAGTTTAACCTTGCAAGAGTAATCAAAATAAAATCAAAATGTTTTTCCAGGTATAAACTGTTCTAGTATTCGAGAAGAATGGAGACAATATATGTGGGTTGGTAAAGGCCACAATATAAAAATAAATACGGGTGAATAAAAGTCCAAAATATGTAATAAATATCACCGCAAAGAAATTGTTTTCCACCAGCTAATGAAAATCCTTTCCACCACACGTGAGCAACAGAAATACGAGTTTGTGTCTCCAGGATCCTTCACTCGTGGTCAACCAGCTCCATTCTCGCAACAGAGGACACCCTGCAGTATCGCTTCTCCCCACAGCAGATGTCGATCTGTGGGTGCTGGCCAATGGAGTGCCGCTGGAACCTGGTGATCAATGGAGGCTGGTGGTATATTTTTTGGGGGGGCAGCAAACAGTGCACCCACAGCCACTCCCTCCCCTCCAGTCGGTCGGGTCATCAGCAACATCGGAGCACTTACCCCATTTATGGCGGGCAGCGCTTCACCAGGGCGATGGGCAGTGGCTTCTCCTTCCCCTGCTCTCCTCTTCGGCATCACAGACGGCTTCTCCTTCCCCTGCTCTACTCCTCGTCATCAAAGGCGGCTTCTCCTTCCCCTGCTCTCCTCCTCGGCATCACAGGTGGCTTCTCCTTTCCCACCCTGCAGTATCGCTTCTCCCCACAGCAGATGTCGATCTGTGGGTGCTGGCCAATGGAGTGCCGCTCGCACCTGGTGATCAATGGTGGCTGGTGGTGTATTTTTTGGGGGGGCGGCAAACAGTGCACCCACAGCCACTCCCTCCCCTCCAGTCGGTCTGGTCATCAGCAACATCGGAGCACTTACCCCATTTATGGCGGGCAGCGCTTCACCTGGGCAACGGGCAGTGGCTTCTCCTTCCCCTGCTCTCCTCCTCGGCATCACAGACGGCTTCTCCTTCCCCTGCTCTCCTCCTCAGTATCAAAGGCGGCTTCTCCTTACCCTGCTTTCCTCCTCGGCATCAAAGCCGGCTTCTCCTTACCCTGCTCTCCTCCTCGGCATCACAGGTGGCTTCTCCTTCCCCACCCTGCAGTATCGCTTCTCTCCACAGCAGATGTCGATCTGTGGGTGCTGGTGATCAATGGCAGTTGGTGGTAAATTTTTTGGGAGGGTGGCAATAAGACCCTAAACCCCTCCTCAGCCCTTAAAAGCATTCAAAACACCAAGACTGGTGTTTCTAACAGATTAAAGCCTTGTACACACGATCGGATTGTTGGCCAACAAAACCGTGGAATTTTGTCTGAAGGGCGTTGGCCCAAACTTGTCTTGCATACACACGGCACACAATTGTCTGCCAAAAATTACGAACGTAGTGACATACTACATTGTTTTTCAGCTCTTTAGCGCCACCCTTTGGGCTCCTTCTGCTAATTTTGTGTTAGTAGAAGTTTGGTGAGTGTTGATTCACGCTTTTCATTTTGCGCTTTTCAGTTCATTTCTGAACGGCCGTTTGTCAACCAGCTATATTTCGGAATCGGAGGAGATAACATGTTATTTATTATTGGCCTTGGAGTTATTGCTTTGACATTTTTTTTTGGTTGAATAATAATGATTTGATTTGGTATATTTTCTATATTTTTGGATGCATAGAATGCACTTTTTGGTTATGTTCTATAGGCAGATAGCATGCCTAATTTTATTTGTTATCTTTTTTTTAATGCACAATAAAAAATTGTGGAGAATAATACTTGGCTATGTGTTTTACTTCAAATGACAGTTTGGGAGTCGGCAGTTCCATTTTAAAAAATACAATGTAAAATTGACAAGGAACACCAACATAGTTGTATCTTTGATCTTGTAAACTACGGGATAATGGTGTTGTGGTGACTTGTCCAAATAAAAAAAAAAAAAAAAAGCATAATAATATTTTCTTGATATCACTAGAAAAAAAAAGCCTTTGAAAATTTGTTTCCAATAACTCCATCACTATCATCAGCAAAGCAGCTTCATTATTATCCCATTAAAGAAGAAGAGAATTGTGCGCTGCATTTCGAGATTTCATAATTTGCTACTTCACAAATGTTAACTCTCCATTACGACCGCTAGTTTACAAGACCGACCGCTTCCGGCTCGTCCTTGCTTCTGAGCATGCGTGTTTGTACTTTGGACTTTTGTCCGACGGACTTGTGTACACACGTTAGGAAAATCCGACAACAGACATTTGTTCGGGGAAAATTTTAAAACCTACCATCCAACATTTGTACGCGGAAAGTCCGACAACAATTGTCCAATGGAGCATACACACAGTCGGATTTACCGCCAACAGCCTGTCGTCGAACATTTCCCGTCGGAAAGTCCGATTGTGTGTATGAGGCTTTATATTTTTTGAAAATGGCGCTGATGACATCCAGGTAAATTGTGCAGTTATTATTTACATTTAGTTTTTTTTTTTCAATTAATTTTTTTTGTTAACGGTTTTTGAGTGGCCTTTATTTATTTGGAAATATCTTTGCAATACTTTTTTTTACTAGAATCATCACTTTAACCACTTGCTTACAGGGCACTTAAACCCCCCTCCTATCCAGACCAATTTTCAGCTGTCAGTGCTGACGCACTTTGAATGACAATTGCGCGGTCATACAACACTGTACCCATATGAAATTTTTATCATTTTTTCACCACAAATAGAGCTTTCTTTTGGTGGTATTTGATCACCTCTGCAGTTTTTACTTTTTGTTAATGGAAACAATGGAAACACTAGTTCTTGGGACCCTGGTGACAGCCAGAGTTTCCCTGACTTTGGAGGGATTTCCACTCACTTCTTATGGGGCAGGAAGTGAAAGAAAATCTACCCAATGAGACGCAAAAAAAAAAACTGTTGCCTTTAGTTCTATTTTAAGTAATGACAAAGTTAAAGTGTTACTAAACCCAGGAACCTGCATTCGCTATATCTGGTCTCCCACAGTACACAGAACATGGAAATGCAATTATTTTGGTAAATATAAATTGCTAAATACCTTTTCTCATCAGGAGTATATAGCAGTCTTTTGACTTCTATCAGTGTTTGGTTAAAGCTTGTAGGAGGAGTTTTCATTCTACTCTGACGGTCCTATGAGGCTGCATGACCCCTGACCCTCTGGACAGTGCTGATTGGCCCTGTGCTGATCACATGCACCCTCCCAATAAAAAATTAGAAAAAACTCTCTAACAATACACACCAATCTGAGCAAGGCTCTGTTCTATAAGCAGGTGGTTTGAGGACAGTGGAAGAAGGGGAGGATCAGAGGAGACAGGATAAAACAGCCTTTTTACACCATGCAGAGGATTAACCTCTAAGGTTCCACAGTAAGTATAACAAGCATGCTTTACTCATACCTCCCAACTTTTTGAGATGGGAATGAGGGACACCTATTAGCAAAAGTATGCAGGCATAGGACACACCCCTTGCTACGCCCCCTTATAAGAGAATTGTACAAAAAAACAAGACTGGTTAAACCCACAAGTGCTTTTTTCACCACTAATATTCCTTTATATTGGCTTTGGGAATTTACAAATGCAGCAATTTATAAATCAGATGAAAGGTTAAGCGCTGGAAAACACTTTTTGATAGATAAAAAGTCCATTTTGTATACATTTATATAGATCAGCCAAAAATGAGGGACAAATGAGGTGGAATGAGGGACAGAGGGACATTGCTCCAAATCAGGGACAGTCCCTGGAAATCAGGGACAGTTGGGAGCTATGTTTAGTAACACTTCATTGCTGAATTGATAGGAACATAGAGGAAATGTAAAAACTGCTCTCGTCCATAAGGAGTAAGCAGGTGTGAGATCTGAACTGGTTACCCTCAGAAACGTGTTACTGCCAGTCCACAATTTGGGTGTTGTTGTGCTGGCCCTGGAAGCCCTGCCGCCCTAGGCCATGGCCTACATTGGCTATGCCCAAAAAATGGCATACATTGTTTTTTAAGAAATTGATCCCTGGCTAACATTGCTCTTCTTGTATACAAGTTTTTTTTTTTCACCATCATTTTCTAGTCCTTTAAATTTAGTAATTCCGTTTGCTTCTAGCAAAAAAACTATACAGCTTACATGGTAGCAGTGCTGACTCTGCACACAATTAGTGTACACTAAGCGGCAGGTTAAATATGAGTTATCACATGTGGTAACACTGGTGATAAATACCTTGCTTTTCCAATATCCACTTATGGTAATGGAATTCTTGCAGAACATTCCATCATTTTGACAAAAGAGCCAACAACATGAATTACAGGTGTTCCCTTCATCTCTAATTACACACAATACAAGCAATATGATAGTGATGCTACATTTAACACACCAAATAATCATATATCATATCAAAAGATTTCTTACATCCGTCTACCTCCCTTCAAGATTTGATAGAGAGCTAAATTCTTGATTTTTTAAAGAACAATTTTATCATATTGTATTGTAGGGTTTAAGTCTTGGATTAATAATAAAAATTTGTAAAAAAAATTGTTTTATTTGTTTTTGTTTTTTTGTTTGTACGTTTTTAGGGATAACTTGAGTGATTTCAGTAAAATTGATATCAATTTTTGCAGCTGTGCCACGCTCTACATGCTCAATTTTCTTCTTCCCCTGTTTCGTTTCCTTCGGTGCCAGTGTTGGATAGAGTAGTTCAAGCTAAATCTACCAATAAAAATATAAATCTTAGCGCCTTTGGATAAATAAAAAATGGATCATAAAACTCCAGCTGCAGTAAAAAAAACCTGCTAAAAAGCAAATAGCAAAAAAGCAAAGAACGAATGTAAAAAAACAGTTAGGGTAGGATCAAGTACATGTATACATGCAGAACACACAAGAAAAAACGTATAAAGTCCCATTAGGTGATGAAACAAAGTGCTCGTGCTTAAATTGACATCTCCTGTGGTGCTCAGACTGGGTGCCCCACATAGATGTGCGCTCACCCTGGATGTTGACCAACTATCGCTAGTATGGTCTCTTAACCACTTCAGACCCGGACCATTTGGCTGGCCAAAGACCAGAGCACTTTTTGCGATTCGGCACTGCGTCGCTTTAACTGACAATTGTGCGGTCGTGCGACGTGGCTCCCAAACAAAATTGACGTCCTTTTTTCCCCACAAATAGAGCTTTCTTTTGGTGGTATTTGATCACCTCTGCAGTTTTTATTTTTTGCACTATAAACAAAAAAATGCGGACAATTTTGAAAAAAACGCATTGTTTTTTACTTTTTGCTATAATAAATATCCCCAAAAAATAAATAAAAATTTTTTTTTTAACCTCAGTTTAGGCCGATACATATTCTTCTACATATTTTTGGTTAAAAAAAATCGCAATAAGCGTTTATTGATTGGTTTGCGCAAAAGTTATAGCGTCTACAAAATAGGGGATAGTTTTATGGCATTTTTATTAATAATTTTTTTTTTACTAGTAATGGTGGCGATCAGCGATTTTTATCATGACTGCGACATTATGGCGGACAGATCGGACAGTTTTGGCACTATTTTGGGACCATTCACATTTATACAGCGATCAGTGAGATTAAAAATGCATTGATTACTGTGTAAATGTGACTGGCAGTGAAGGAGTTAACCACTAGGGGGCAGTGAAGGGGTTAAGTGTGTCCTAGGGAGTGATTCTAACTGTGGGGGGGAGGGGCTATGTGTGACACGACACTGATCACCGCACCCGATCACAGGAAGCTGTAATCAGTGTCCTGTCACTAGGCAGAACGGGGAATGCTTGTTTACATCAGCATTTGCCCATTCTTCCTCTCCCTGAGACGATCGCGGGTATCCCCGCGGACATCGAGTCCGCGGGACACGCGATCGCACTCACGGCGCTCGTGGCGGGAACGCACCTGCGCCCGCAAACCGCTTCTTAAAGGGGTAACGTACAGGTACCTTAATGTGCCTGTACGTGCCCTTCTGCCAAGGTATATTGGCGTGAACCGGTCGGCAAGCGGTAAATCGACATCTCCTGTGCAATGGTGCCCAGACTGGGTGCCCCACATAGATGTGCGCTCACCCTGGATGTTGACCATACTATCGCTAGTATGGTCTCTTAAGCATGTGGGGAAACCCCTAGGGAGCCCGTTGAAATGTCAACTCATTCAAAGATATACCTCACAGGGATGGATGGAAATGACAAAGGAAAACCTTCACTGCAATGGCATTAAAACGGGTTTATTCAATACACAAATTAAAATAATTCCACTCACATTTATAAGTGCTTTATAGTCCTGGCACCCGACGTGTATAGCAGGTGACAGGGGCAGGCTGACAACTCATGGGGCCCCCGGGCAATAGGAGATTATGGGGCCCCCGGGCAATAGGAGATTATGGGGCCCCTGGGCAATAGGAGAAGATTATGGGGCCCCAGGCCAATAGGAGATTATGGGGCCCCCAGGCAATAGGAGATTATGGGGCCCCCAGGCAATAGATTATGGGGCCACACAGTATACACACACATACAGTATACACATACAGAATACACATACTGAAAAACAGATTTTTACATGCTGTCCCTGGTTTTATTGAGGCTGGCATCCCTGATGGGGCCCCTTAGTGGCATGGGGCCGTCGGGCAGTGCCCGAGTGCCCGAATGGTCAGTCCGCCCCTGGCAGGTGATTGTTAGGGTAATCGGCCCTGGTAAGGAAAGCCGCCACTCACTGCGTTCTGCTCGATTCCCGGGTAGTTTCGTATTGGCCGTAGTGACGCCTTGTGTAACCTTCAACGTTTCGGCCTATCACACAGCCATCATCAGGATATCACACCGGCTGGTTTAAAAAATAATTTACTGTTTGATGAGAATGTAATACTTTAATTTGGTTACCCCCACCATATACTGCCACACGCTGCATACAATGAAAATTTTCTTCCACCAAAAAGTCAGGCGTATTGTATCCCCCCCCCCCAAGTGCTTCACAATAAACTCTCCAGTCAGTCTCGACCTCAACTAACTTGCATGATGATTAGAAAAGGGTCCTTTATATTTTTATTGGTTATTTAAAGGATCACGGTCGAAGTGGAATAGACAATGGAGGCTACCGTCAGCAGACACAAACAGCAAGCCATCGATTGCCAGGAGTTTATTGAAAAAGCTAGATTCCCCTTAATAAGCAGCAGTTAATAAGAAATGTTAACATGTCAGTATATCCTTCATATTCCAATATGTGTTTCCAGGAACAGATAAATAAGAACAGCGAAAGCTGTCATTTATTAGATCTGAACCTCTACTTTCATTGAAGTTATGAAGAATATGGATTTTCTATGACTAACTCTTAACTGTGATGATCTATCAGCTCTGCAGTGCTTTATTATATTGCTCATTTACATGAGTCTATTAAAAGCTGAGCAATGAAGGTTTGACAAGCTGCATTGCTTGTCGTGTTCTTTGGCTTGGATGTGTCACTGTGACTAAGCACAGAGAAGACATAGATAAAGTCGGAGTAGACCTGCATTTGTGGGTAGGTCATGTAGGCCCATGCCCGGGGTAGAAGAATCATTCAAGTGATATTAAGGTCTTGTTTTTCTTTTTTTTTTTTTAAATAACAAACATGTTATACTTACCTGCTCTGTGCAATGATTTTGCACAAAGCAGCCCAGATCCTCCTCTTCTCGGGTCCCTCGCCGGCCGCTCCTGGCCCTTCCCTCCCGCCGAGTGTCCCCACAGCAAGCTGCTTGCTGTGGGGGCACCTGAGCCAAGCCGCTGCTCTGTGTGTCTATTCAATAGTTATATCTTTTTAGACAATGCTGAGTCAATTTGAGACTTCGGATAGAGGCTTTTCAGGTTGTAAGAGATATGTGTTACTGCCCTTACTCATTTAATAGGTATAAACTCACTACATATACCCTTTAGGCAGGGGTAAATCACATTTGCTGATTTGCAGCCAAAAGGAGCATTTTTAGATCTAAAATATCTTATATGGTCAAATGTTTGTGTACACCTGACCATCACACTTACATAGTTACATAGTTAGTCAGGTTAAAAAAAAGACACAAGTCCATCTGGTTTAACCATAAAATTAATAAATAAAAAATAATATCATACAATCCTATATACACAATCCTTTACCCACAGTTGATCCAGAGGAAGGCGAAAAAGCATGATCCAATTTGCTAGATCAGGGGAAAAATTTCCTTCCTGATCCCCCGAGAGGCAATCAGATTTTCCATGGACCAACTTTACCTATAAATGTCAGTACCCAGTTATATTATGTACATTTAGGAAAGAATCCAGGCCTTTCTTAACCACTTCCGGACTAGCCGCTGCAGTTGGCTCGGTTGGGCAAATCAACGTTACCTTACGTTGATTTTCCTTTTGGCCTATAGGGGCGCAGCGTGTGCCCAGAGCCAATGCGAGTGCCACCACCGGGCATGGCCACCGGGCACCCGCGATCGCTCGTGACAGAGCGAGAACCGGGATCTGTGTGTATAAACACAAAAAATCCCGGTTCTTTTAGGGGAGTAGAGACAGATCGTTTGTTCATACTAAGTATGAACACCGATCTCTCTCTCCTCCTAGACAGTCCCATCCCCCTACAGTTAGAACATACCTAGGGGAACATAGTTAATCCCTTGATCGCCCCCTAGTGTTAACGCCTTCCCTACCAGTGACATTTATACAGTAATCAGTGCATTTTTATAGCATTGGTCGCTGTATAATTATCAATGGTCCCAAAAATGTGTTAAGTGTTCAATTTGTCCGCCGTAATATCGCAGTCCCGATACAAATCGCAGATCGACACCATTACTAGTAAAAAAAAAATAATAGTAATAAAAATGCCATACATCTATCCCCTATTTTGTAGACGCTATAACTTTTCTGCAAACCAATCAATATACGCTTATTGTGATTTTATTTTACCAAAAATATGTAGAAGAATACATATTGGCCTAAACTGAGGAAAAACATTTTTTTTTTGAAAAAAAAATGTGGGATATTTATTATAGCAAAAAGTAAAAAAGATATTGTGTTTTTTTCAAAATTGTCTCTCTTTTGATTATCGCGCAAAAAATAAAAACTGCAGATCAAATACCACCAAAAGAAAGCTCTATTTGTGGGAAAAAAAGGAAGTCAATTTTGTTTGGGTACAGCATTGTACGACCGTGCAATTGTCAGTTAAGCGACGCAGTGCCGTATCGCAAGAAATGGCCTGGTCATTCAGCAGCCAAATCTTCCGGGGCTGAAGTGGTTAAAGCAATCCACTGAGCTGGCCAGAACCACCTCTGGCGGGAGTCTATTCCACATTTTCACAGCTCTTATTGTGAAGAAACCTTTCCGTATTTGGAGATGAAGAGTGCCCCCGTGTCCTCTGTGATGACTGTAAAGTGAATAACTCAACACCAAGTTCACTATATGGACCTCTTAAATATTTATACATGTTGATCATATCCCCCCTTAATCTCCGCTTCTCAAGAGTGAATAAATTCAGTTCCTCTAATCTTTCCTCATAGCTGAGCTCCTCCATGCCTCTTATCAGTTTGGTTGCTCTTCTCTGCACTTTCTCCAGTTCCCCGATATCCTTTTTGAGAACTGGTGCCCAAAACTGAACTGCATATTCCAGATGAGGTTTTATTAATGATCACACTTACAGAATATGAGATTGTTGTATCTTCCATTTCAAAACTATGGGCTTATTTGTTTTTACATTTTTTCTTTATTAATTTCAAAATAAAGCAGATTATAAAAAAGACAAAATCCAAACAGGTAGGATACAATAGGCAATGAACTATATAAGATCCTATATGAGATGATTTAGTACATCAGCAAAAGAACATGACATAAAGCATGAAGGTATTATTATATCCTGTTTGGTAGGATAAAGTCAAGACCAGGTATCCAGAAGATTAGGAGTATAATATATAACCAGAGAGACATACTAATTCAACAGAACTAGAAAACTATAACTATCGGGTCCTAGAGAAGGAGGGTCTTTTGGGAAAGGTCAATCTTATAAAGTAAAAACCTTAAGTGTGAGCTTGGTATTATAATGTAAAAAGAGGGTGGGCAAGACATTTCTGTCAAGAATAAAGAAAGGTCGGAGGGGTGTTGCTTTTGACCGTAAATATGCATTCATAAGCAGTGTACACTGGAGATTAACATCCCTAATGACCTCTGGGAGGTTTGACAGATTAGGAGAACACCATTACCATCATCATTACATCCAACACCAAACAGCCGACCAGTTAGGAACGCCTCCACCACAATCTCACCCCATATAATGGATCTAACCCTTCCTTACCTAATTAGAGAAAGGAATAATATTAATATATATATATATATATATATATATATATATATATATATATATATATATATATATATATATATATATATATATATATATATATATATATATATATATATATATATATATATGCCTTTCTCTAATTAGGTAAGGAAGGGTTAGATCCATTATATGGGGTGAGATTGTGGTGGAGGCGTTCCTAACTGGTCGGCTGTTTGGTGTTGGATGTAATGATGATGGTAATGGTGTTCTCCTAATCTGTCAAACCTCCCAGAGGTCATTAGAGATGTTAATCTCCAATGTGATTTGCTATACTTTCATGAGTAATGTTATACCCAGTCTGTATATCTTAATGATGTTTAATCACCTTCTGCTTGTTTAAAACTTTGTATTGATAAGATTTTCTACAATAAAACTTATTTGGTAAAAAAAAAAAAGAAAAAAGAAAAAAGATCACCATTTACGAGTTATATGAGATTTAGCCGTAGTAGAATGTGTAGAGTGATTGTGCAATATTTAACCAAAAAATCTGTAATAGTAAAGTGTAGAATAGCTAAGAAAAATAGGGAGGTAGGTATTTCAATATACAAATACCATACTGGTGATCCCACAATAGTGATAACACTTTTTTGCGGAAGGGAATTTAACAAGACTCGTGGCCACTCATTAAAATTAGAAGAAAAGAGGTTTAACCTTAAACTACTTAGAGGGTTCTTTACTGCAAGACCTGCAAGGATGTGGAATTCCCTTCCACAGGCGGTGGTCTCAGCGGGGGGGCATCGATAGTTTCAAGAAACTATTAGATAAGCACCTGAACGACCGCAACATACAGGGATATACAATGTAATACTGACATATAATCACACACATAGATTGGACTTGATGGACTTGTGTCTTTTTTCGACCTCACCTACTATGTAACTATGTATTGACTGATAATGTCAGATATTAGCTTAAAAATTTGAGTCCAAAAAGACTTGATGGATTTGCAGTACCACAAGGTGTGACTTAAGGAACCAGTGGAACCACAATCTCTCCAGTATAGAGGAGAGTGATTGGTAAACCTTTTAGAAAGTCTATAGGGAGTCAAGCACCATTTATGCACAATTTTCAGAATAAGTTCCTATTGGTTAACTTTATGTGTAGATTGGATAGCTTGGTGCCACATAAGCTCAGGGTACGGTTTCCCCATGCAAAACTATGGTCTTTAAAATGGAGTTGGTTCTCCTTTGCAGTTAAAGTAGCCTCCAACATTCTAGGTAGGCTTTCCACATAGTTTTGAAGAGTGTCTGTGGGAATTAGTGTTTATTAAAAAAAAAAAAAGAATTTTTGAGGTTAAATACTGATGTTGGATGAGAGAAACTTGCTCAAAATTGGTGTTCCAATTTATCCCAAAGTTGTTTAGTAGGGTTGAGGTCAGGGCTCTGTGCAGGCCACTCAACCTCCTCCACACCAAACTCACCGAACTATGGGGTTGATTTACTAGCCAATCAGCTTCTAACTTCAGCTTGTTTAATTAAGCTTTGACAAAACAAAAAATGGATGCTCATTGGCTACCATACACAGCTGCACAAGTTTTTGCACTCTCCAGTTGTAGCCTCCCTGTCGGTATGTTTATATCAGATTTTTGAATCTCAAAGCGGTACATTGTTTTGCATAGAAATTTGGTGTTTTACATTGTAGGCCTGTAATTCTTAGTAATAACACACTTAAATCTGTCCAAACAAGAGTCTAGTAGACATCCCGGGTATGATAAAGTTTGAAACCCGAAATCATAAATTATAATATAATAAATAACTATAAAAAATAATAATATAATAATAATGAAATAAATTTCCCCACGAATCACTATCGCTCAATTCTGCAAGTGTTCTAATTTACTATCGTTGTTCTCTAGATAGTCTAAAACCACTTTTGACGTAAAGGGACTTTTTTTTGTTTCCATGGACAATGTCAATTTTCCAGGCAGAAAGAACAGTATATATAATATAAAACTGCATGCAGGACACTGGACAAAGCACTGGGGACAAAAGGGAGGTGAAATGATTTGACACAGTAATGTAATCTTACAGATTACAGTGTACTGTATGTGTTATGTTTTTTGTACTTTTTTAATCTGCCGCACGGCTCCGCCCCCATGCGTTGCGACGCTCGCAGGGAACAGAGCCCGGCACACAGAGCATCGGGCGGATAATCTGGTGGGGGCCACAATGGGGGGACATCGCAGGATCCTGGCGACAAGGTAAGTAACCTGGACCAGGATCCTGCAATGCAATCCTGAGTGTGGCTCGGGGTTACCGCCAATGGTACTGAAATTTACCTCCCGAGCCACACTTTGGAATATCGCCAGGAGGGTTAATAAAGCAACCCCATGTCTTTATGGAGCTGGCTATGTGCACAGTGGCACATTCATGCTGGAATAGAAAATGACCTTCACCAAATTGTTATCCCAAGGATAGAAGTGCATAATTGTCTAAAATGTCTTTGTATACTGTAACATTAACAGTACCATCAACTGGTAGCATTTAGAAGAGTGTTCATACCCTTTGGGCCGTTTAGTGTATTTTGATAGTCAGGCGTCCACAAACTATATAGCGTATAATGATCAATACTAAACAAAGTAATAAAAAAAAATTCCATTCAGGTTCAAGTTACAATAAAACAGAACGCCTATTCACAACTGTCATTTACCATTAGCCGCCATCACTCATTGCTGCTCATAGTCAATAAGAAGAAAGCCAAAGTTAGTTCAGCACATCACGTATTGCAAACGTTGGCAAGTGAGGGGTTAATGAGCTGCACATAACATTATCATGATGCTCTCTGCAGATCTCACTTGTTCCAGGCTGGATCAATGCCGTAATGAATGTCTGAGCTACCTTTGTGTAATTGGTTCCAAGCCCTGAAGGCTTTTTAAACAAAATTACCTTTTATTTTCTTAAGAACAACTAACCTTTTACAAGCTGATTCGTTTGACAAAAAAAAAAAAAAAAAAATCCTAATTAAAAAAATAAATAAATAAAATACATCTTTATTACTTTTTTATTGGCATAAATGTTTCGTTTTATATAATGATTTTAAGGCATGGCCATTATAATGATATACCTGAATCTTAATTACCGAACCAAAGTTCATGCGTGTTAAAGCGCAATGCATTGTGTTAATTGCGGGAAAAAAGGCAGATTTGTTTTTTTTTTTTCCTTTTGTAATAATTATTCTGTCTGTAACAAGATAAGATGCATTTGAGAATCATTATTTTCTTTTGTTAGCTTCATTAATGGCACAGGTAACACAGGCTGACAGTGTATGAGAGACTATCTCTTTTAATTATGGATTTTCTACCTTCTCCAGTTAAAGAAAGAAACTCCATTGAAAACACAATATAAGTAATGAATATGTAAAAACACATTTTCCTTTAAGTATTGGGTTTGGAATTAAATTAAGATAGATATTAAAAACACCAACAATTGATATAACTACTTTTAACCCCTTTGCGCCTAACAAATCTTAATGCCTAAGCACAATTTTACAACTTTGACATGTGTTAGTAATGCCGCGTACACACGGTCGGACTTTTCAGCTACAAAAGTCCGACAGCCTGTCCGACAGACTTTCGACGGACTTTTGGCGGACTTTCGACGGACTTGCGGCGGACTTTCTAACGAACAGACTTGCCTACACACGATCACACAAAAGTCCGTCGAATTCTTACGTGATGACGTACACCGGACTAAAATAAGGAAGTTCATAGCCAGTAGCCAATAGCTGCCCTAGCGTGGGTTTTTGTTCGTCGGACTAGCATACAGACGAGCGGATTTTTCGACCGGACTCGAGTCCGTCGGAAAGATTTGAAGCATGTTTCAAATCTAAAGTACGTCGGATTTGAGGCTAAAAAAGTCAGTTGAAAGTCCGGAGAAGCCCACACACGATCGGATTACCAGCCAGCTTTAGTCCGTCAGCGTCCGTTGGACTTTTGTAGACGAAAAGTCCGACCGTGTGTACGCGGCATTAGACTGCACATATCATCAAAACCACTTTGTGGATCCAGGTGGATTATACTGCATTTTTTTCAGGACAAATTAGGCTTTCATTTGGTGGTAAATAGTAATTTTATTTTTATAATCAAAGGAAAACTTGCCCAAAATAGTAAAAAAAAATGTTTTTTTTGTAAATTTAGCTTTATATTTCTTGCTACTACCATAACTTTCCATCAAAGAACAACCCAAATTAAAATCTCCTGCTTCTGATGATTGCAGCGATACCAAATATGTGTATGTTAGTTGTTGTTTGTACCCATAGTAGATCCTAAAAACAATAGTGTGCATTTTGTTTTGTTTTTTCCTACCTAAACTACACCGACACTAACTGACACTGATACTAATTTAAAAAAAATCTTGTCCCCAAAAAATACTGACCCTGACCTTTGACCCTGACCCAAACACTAAGGCTGCGTACACATGGGCGGACTTTTCGACCGGACTGGTCCGACAGACTTTCCAGCGGACTTTGGACAGACTTCTGACAGACTTTTTAACGAACGGACTTGCCTACACACAATCACACAAAAGTCTGACGGATTCGTACGTGATGACGTACACCGGACTAAAATAAGGAAGTTGATAGCCAGTAGCCAATAGCTGCCCTAGCGTCGGTTTTTGTCCGTCGGACTAACATACAGACGAGCGGATTTCTGGGTCCGGCGGAGTTACGACGTAAAGATTTGAAGCATGTTCCAAATCTAAAGTCCGTCAGATTTGCGACTGGAAAAGTCCACTGAAGGTCCGGTGAAGCCCACACACGATGGGATTGTCCACCGCATTCGGTCCGTCGGCGTCCGTCGGACAAGTCCGGTCGAAAAGTCTGACCGTGTGTACGCGGCATAACCCTGTCCCTGACCTAGATAAAACCCATCTAGGTATTTTTTTATTTATATTTTATTATTATTATTATTTTTTTTTTTTTTTACACACACTTTTTTTTCTATGCAAGGAGAGAGATACGATGTATCTCTCTCCTCCATCCAAAGAGAGAGAAAACACAGGGGCGGGCTTCACAGTGACTGATCACTGTGATAGCCAATCATAGGCTATCACAGCAATCAGGTGACCCAGAATCGGGAGTTCTGGGTCCAATCGTAGTATGGCCCATATGACGCACTCCCAGCGCAAAAGGGAGATACACAACTATGTGGCCCCACAGAAAAAAAAAACAAGTCCAGTGGGGCCACATATTTGCATACACTCGGCGTGAGAGGGGTTTAAATGCAACTACTATAAATATCTGAATCTGTTGTTAGATTAGCCCCTGGCAATCCCAAGACTCAGAGGGGTAGCATTGTGAGGCAAGGAGAATTTGTTACATTGCACAGATCTCTCATTGTGTACGTAAAGCCAAAAGTTTTTTGAAAGTATTAAAATTCCTGTCAGGTTTGTATTTCTATCTGTGTTCTTGTCGGGAAGATTCACTGGGAAGAGAATTAGTAAAACTAGAGCACTCAGGATATGGTGCAGATGTGCATGGTAGCCATGCTATTGTCCAAGAGTGGTTCCCTTGCTCCTCCATCCAGAGTGGAGACACCCTAAAACAATAAGGGGTTGATTTACTAAAACTGGAGAGTGCAAAATCCGGTGCAGCTGTGCATGGTAGTCAATTAGTTTCTAACTTTAGCTTGTTCAATTAAGCTTTGACAATAAAACCTGGAAGCTGATTGGTTTCTATGCAGCGCTGCATCAGATTTTGCACTCTCCAGTTTTAGTAAATCCCACCCATTTTCTCCATAACAGAAGGTGATCAGAAATCCAAAGTTTCCTTCCAACAACAGCTTCCAAGTGGGATATTGATTCAGGTGACAATTGTATAAGAGGGGATATTTTCCCTCACTTTGGAGAGATTTCTTTACACTTTCAGTTGTGTTTTTGAGACAGGAAGTGAAGGAAAATCTCCCAAAGAAGATGCAGGCAACAAAAAATGTTGCTAGGATGCCAGTGGCCGCCAGCATCCTCGTAACCAACAAACTCTGAGTGGGAAGTTGCTGAGGAGCTGTCAGGGCTGGGCTCAGCCCTTCCTTCTCTGAGCTGGCCGCTCAGCTGTCGGCTAATTGCCAGCTCCCATCTCTCTCCACAGTTACTCAGCTGTTGAGGATCCTGCTCGTCAGTCCTGCCTACTTAAGCCGTCCAGTCCAGAGGAGCTTTGCCTTCACCTTGGTCACATCACAAGAAACTATCTCCTGCGTTCCTGTTTAACGACTGGCTTAGCTGACATCCCTTTCTGGCTCCAGACCCTGCTTGCTGTTCCACGACATTGATCCCTGACTTCTGGCTTTGCTGACTATCCGCTCTGGTTCCTGAACTTTGGCTATGTTTTGACTACGTTTGTTCTTTTTACTTTTATTATTAAACAAGGGTGATTTAACTGTACTTCTGTCTTGATCTGATTTCATGGTTTCTGACAGGAGCATCTTAGAAGAAGGATTTTGTGCTGAAGAGTGTTCTCCATGCCCTGCTGCCCAGGCTCATCCTGTATCTCCAATGCCAGACTTTTTGCTGAAGACAGCCATAGTTTTCTCCCTACTGGTGCCACCCCTTCCTCCTCATTGGCTGCCCCACTCTACACAGCATCCTGGGTGTAAGAAGTTCATACTGCTCATTTGATAAGGTACCTGAGATTGATTGAGTAGGACCTGGGTTCTGCTTGGCTATTACCTTACAACTTACCTTACTAGTATTTTTTCCCGTTTTGAGGTATCCTGTGACCTAACCCTTTCTCCAAGGGTTATTGTGCTGATTAAATCTTTAAAATGTTCTAAAGTGACTGGCCCCCAATATCCTTTCATTTTAGTTCCACAAAAAGTCAAGGGTTCCCCAATGAGAGTTGAAACGCTAGCCCATCATGTCACCTGGATAGCTTCCTTGTCTGTCCAGGGGTAAACATATATTTTTCACTACTTCATTTGGTGTCCTTGCAGCTTATCATTGCTCATGTTGTTAATGTTGACATTTTATCCTTTTTTCCTATTAGAAAGGTAAGTGTGGATGCTGCAGAACATGATTTTATGTTGTTATTTGGCCCCATAACTCCCTCAGAGAAAGTAAGTAAATCAATTTTCATATCCTAAAGGGCCACTTTAAAGTAAAATTTCCAGGAAAGGCTGTATACAGTGAAATAATTTGCCTTCACAGTAACTGTAGACTATTGATTGCTAGATTAACCTTGACCCCTCTCTAATTATTGTCCGAATTCTCTTTCTGCACATGCCGCTTCAATCTGCTGCTCTTTGCTATTTGCGCGATTGCTTTGCCATAGGGAATCCCTGTGCTTGAATATTCATCATTTTTGTAGACTTCCATCTATTAGACCTATGCACTATATTACATATTATGTTCTAAGTATATGACTTCCAAAGTAGAAAATTAAAGAACAAACCTAAAAAAAAATAATTTAAAGCTGCACTCCAGCAAACCGCTAAATAAATAGATGAAATACATACATCAGGACTGTTTTACCTGCCAAAGGATTTGCATTTCTGTCCACCCAGTTCTGAGATTTACTCAGCTCTGCCACACAACACATCCCTATCTTTAGAGCAGGAGATCTAATATTTCTTTAACACTAACAAGTCTTGTTGTACCCAGGGTAGGATTTGGGGGGGCAGGGGGGATGCCACAATGCCGCAGCCTGTAGAGTATATTCAATAGACATGTGCAATTCTTTTCTTTCCAAATTAATTTTTGACAAATTTAGACAAATTTGTTAAATCGAAAATGTCAGATTTAACGAAAACCCGTTTATTGAATTTTTCCGAATCTTCGTAAATTTGAATATTCATAAATTCCTAAATACGTAAATTCATAAATTCAAAAATTCGTAAATCTAAAAAATTCGGAAATTCAGAAATTCTCAATTCGAAAATCCGAAAATTTGAGAATCTGAAATAATAACTAATTAACAATAACTTAACTACTACAAGAATGTTTGGATTTTCGTTCTTTCGGATATTCTTTCTCATTTTCCGACTTTTGAAGTTTCCGATTTTAGAATTAATGAATTTACGAACTTTAGAATTTACGAATTCACAAGTTTTAAAATTTACGAATTTACGAATTTACAAATTGCGATCATAACGAATGACCCAGAATTTGCATGAGTACATCTCTGGCTGCTGTCTTTGCAGCCAGTACAAGGATACAGAACTGCACCCCCCCCATGTGCCTATTCTTTGCCTCCTTGCTCCAGGTGTCCATTGTTTGCATGGAGTGTGCACTTTCCACACATGACCAATTGCTTGGTTACTTGTGGCCAGAAGGTGGTTGCACATGCACGGTGTGCTTTTGTGTCAGCTGTGGGCAGAGGGGGCGAAGAGTGGGTATGCTAGAGCACACCATGGCAGCAGTAACTGTCAGAGCAGACATGAACCTGCAGTCTCCTGGTTCCTAACCACTGATGTGAAGCTTGCATGTGGTGAGGGGGTTTTCCTACTGCTGTGCCCTGGGCAGCTGATCCTTCTGCCCAACCCTTGTCCTTGCCCTGTCTGTAGCTAAATAGGGTAACCACTGAGGGGCTGTAAAAACCATGGGTTTTGGCTCTGTTTGGTCTAAACCCCTCTCATTGGCCTACAACATCTCTTCCCATCATAACCCATATCTTGATAGCAGCACATGTAACCCCAGCACGGGCTTGGAAGGATTCACTTCCACCAATACTATGCTTCCTCCCCTCTACCATCAATGACCATTGTCACATGCAATTTCTCTTCACCAAATCAAAACATGACTGGAGATAAGTTCCAAAAGCAATGGTCTCCATGGCTAGCACACCCCAGAAGTATCACCCTTAGTAATTTGTAGTATTTGTCTTCTTTGACAGACCCCATATGTGGAACACATACCTTCCTGTTTCTCAAACCAAAACAGAACCACAAGTAAACCCCTTGCCCTATTGTACCTTTAGGTATCTACAATACCTTCATAAGTTTACTTTAGAACCTTCCTTTTATCACTCTCTGCTAACTCTCCTCATCCCTGCCTTTCCTCCCTACACCGGACTCAACACTTTCCTAACCCGAGAACCCATGTTCTGGGTGGATACCTCTGTCTCAACCGCAATTCTTGTACCCTATGTTTTTCTTATCTCAATAAAAGAAAAAAAAAAAGGGTTTTTACTGCCCCGCCAACCACTAGTGTGAACGAGCCCTAAAACTGAATATTTCAATTCTTGCATAAGCCTTTTTGTGACTGGTTCTCATTATTTTTATTTTATTTTTTGTGCATATCTATTAAATGTTCTCTTGACTTTTCCAATTACAGTGTTATTGATTCTCTATAAAAAAGCAATCATTATCTTCCACTACTAACATCAAAGCATCAAATTCAGCTTATAATAAAGAGTCCGGCATTATTGGCATTGAAATTGCAGCAGCAGCGACCGACCTAATGCAACACTTACATTTATGCAAATTTTATAGGCTGGAATGAAATGTTTATGCTAAGCCGAGCTCTACTGCATGCGTTAAACAGCGGGCTGCCCAACTTTGCACGTCTCTATTTTCCTGGGACAGCAATAAAGACGGAATTCAAGATTGTCTTTTAATAATGCCAAGTTTCAGGCTAATGTTCCTCTAGAAGCTAGTTAGCATCGTTTTATAGCAAACACGCCAAGGCTGATGATCTGTTATGTTTTAAATGGCAAAAGTAAGTCGCGCAAAGTCATTTTTCCGCGTCGTCTCCTGTTTTATTCCAGCGCTGATTTCCCCGTGCTCTAGTTGAACTTGGTTTAACCCAGTTTCCAGAATCCAAATTAAGCCTTGCTAATAAAAGTATGTGTTTATTTTCTCTTTATTTGACCTGGATTATGAAGACCCAAGCTGGCTTTTAGAAAATATCTGCTAATAACAATTAGAGTACATAAAAAAAAGAAAAACCATGGCCGCTAATGAAGACATTTGAAGGAGAACTCTATAAAAGCAAAATGAGGCAAAATACAACATTCTATAATACCATAGTTAAGAATT
This sequence comes from Lithobates septentrionalis, assembly GCA_037952835.1. NCBI lineage: Eukaryota > Metazoa > Chordata > Amphibia > Anura > Ranidae > Lithobates > Lithobates septentrionalis. The sequence goes on from JBBDGP010001620.1 coordinate 1,434,285, forward strand.
ATTAGAGAAGAGTGACTTGAAGAGTTTTCGTTTCTCTCTAACATTGGTTAAAGATTTAAAGATATTGGCAAAATTTCTCCATTTTGGTGAAATGCATTGAAGTCAAAAGGGGAAGGAGAAACTAAGAAGATTTAAATGTTTCTACTGATGTGTAGCCCTACCCCGCTTTTAATGTAAACAGGTTCTTTCTCTATTCAGTGCAGGGCAGCCAGACACACAACTCTCATCCATCCACTCCGGTTCAGTAAACAATCTAAAGCAGGGGTCTCCAAAGCGGCCCTTGGTGCACTAGTCTTCCCATTGACACCAACAATGGGGCACTATATCTTCCACTGATACCAATGATGAGATACTATTCTTCCTACTAATAGGGGCACCACTCCTCCTCCTATTGACTACTAACCCTGAGGCCATAATTATTTTCACTGATGCTGGGCCCATGACATTTTCTGCCTCTACTGGCCACAATCCGGCCCTTTATAAAGTCTAAAGGACAATAAACTGGCCCTATTGTTTGAAAAGTTTGGAGCAAGGCTCTAAAGCAAGGGTGCTCAATCTGTGGCCCCCTAGCTGTTGCGGAACTATAAGTCCCATCATGCCTCTGCCTTTGGGAGTCACGCTTGCAACTGTCAGCCTTGCAATGCTTCATGAGACATGTAGTTTTGCAACAGATGGAGGGCCACAGGTTGAGCACCCATAGTTCAAAGTAGGGGTCTCCGAACTTTCTAAACCCAGGTGCTGTTGAAACACTGATCCTCAATTCGGCCAATCAGAAGTGGGTGTGAGACCAGCAGGAGAACGGGAGGCCACCGCCGAGCAGGGGAAGCCACCGGTGATGGGGTAAGTGCTACCCCACCGACCGGGGGTGTCATACTGTTTACCATCCCACCCCCCAAAAAATTTCCACTGGCCGCCACTGCCCACCACTGGTATGAGTGTGAGGAATGGTGCCCTATCATTGATGTCAGTTGGTGCCCCATCAAGGGCTGGATAGAGGCAAGTAAAGAGGCCAAATCCAGCCCCAGGACCACTGGTCTAAAGCCTTGCACACACAATGACAAAATCGTTGAGTTTTTATTTTTTGCATGCTAGTCTCATCTTGAAAAATGAAGAGATGCACCGCTCTATAGCATGCCTTAATAGCGCCAAGCCATGGATGAGATCGTGTGCTCCTACTCCATAAGACAGACCAGCTGCCTCCTGCGCCGTCCGCAGGAGGCAGCTGGGATGGTGCAGGAGGCGGCTGGTCTGTCTTATGGAGTAGGAGCACACGATCTCATCCACGGCTTGGCGCTATTAAGGCATGTTATAGATCGATGCACTAACGCACCAGACCCATGTGAGTACCCTATAATAGGGCTTTGTTTGCAGTAAATAAAATCTTTAAAAACAGTATCACACTATGGAAGTTTCTTTTTGATATCTATATATGAGGAGGCTACATCTTTGAGCCGTGTTTGGACCTTGCAACCTGACTTGGAATCCGTTTCGATGATTCAAAAGCGTGTATTGACCAAACTTAATTGCGAGGTCACACGCTCTGCGGTGAGCGGCCATTACCTTGGGGTGGGGAGCCCCTGAGTGTAATCACTGCTGCAGAGCGCTATATTCACAGTCACCTATCAAGTCACGTTTATTATCTCTGTATTAAGGACACTGAAAACTGATCCTGGGTGGTCAGAGTATCACGGACTTATATGCACTTGAGCACTTTATGGATCACTTTTGTATCAATATTTATATTTTATAGAACGTGTGTATATTTACGCTGTATGATGTTTTAAGCTGTATGACGACATTAGCCGCTTATATATTATTATTTCAGCCTGGGATTTGATTTTATAGCCACATCACTTTTGTTAACAATTTTGTTTTTTAGGCTTTTGCTGCAGGTTCAGCAGATCATTAAGGGGATAGCGCAGCACATGATTTATCTATTTATCTCTGAATCTCACGCGTTCGTTTGGGACGTGATTAGTGCTAGCAGCTGTCATCATACTATATTAAGATAGGGGAACTTTGATTTGGTAGCTTCCGAAACCTTTACTATTTTGATCATTAAGAAACACTCTCTTCTAACATGCCACACTTATTGACAACAGATTTACACACTTTCCCTCGACCTATTAAAGGTGGTGAAATGGATATTTTCAAGTTCCTTATCAAGCAGTGGATAATCCATTTATCTAGATGACATGCCACAGACCCCACAATCCTCATAAACAAGCCAGCCTGTTCACCTTGGCATGCTCAGTCTATTGCTTTAGTGATTTTCCTCCTTCCTACTCAGATTTTGGCAGCTCCCTCACTCGGCACCGCCACAATTCAGAGAACGTTTTGCATTTTTCCCAATAAATACAAGGTATTCACTTAGTGGACAAAGTGGAGATTGTGATGGCACCTCCCCATCTCTTCACTTTGTCCAATCAGAGAACGCTTTACATTCATTGAGACAAATGCAAGGCGTTCTCAGAATGGTACCCGAGCCTGCAGCAGGGTAGTCGCTTGGCAAGGGATCTGTACAATTTGTATTAATTTTTCATAATACAACAGTTCAAAAACACACAAAACATTTCCCACAAATAACCCCACCCAAATACACCTCCAAAAAAAAAAAAAACATTTCCATATTTGCGCTCACCAGTCAACGCTTCAATCTTTACTCAAGACCCTTCATCTCATTATTACTCCTTAACGGAGTAATACTTATAATACTTAAATACTTATCCCCCTCTTATGTCATTGTTCATTTATCTCAATATCATCAGTTTACTCAACTGATTGTTCAAAGCTTTATTTATGGCTGGAGCTGGGTGCAGCTGAACTGGAAGCAAAAAAAAAGGAATTGTAGAAGGCGAGACCTTCAGCCTGTGTATCTAGACAGTGAAAGGAGAAGTAGCTGACCCATGAGCTTGTCTCTCTGTCACTCTGAATGTAGGCAGGTTGCCTACAGTTTGTTAGCTAGACAGTGGCTGGCTCAGGCTGGGGGAAAGAGTTATTGTTGTGTGCTGCGGTTCCCGGCCTCTTGGATCCAGCCTACCCACCTGTAATATAAAAAAGGGAGGAAGGCTGGGTTCCAGAGCTTCAGCCCATGCAGAGAGAAAATGGCGTGATTGCTGCAGAGGAGGACTGTTACATAATTACATAGTAAGTGAGGTTGAAAAAAAAACACAAGTCCATCAAGTCCAACCTATGTGCGTGATTATATGTCAGTATTACATTGTATATCCCTGTATGTTGCGGTCATTCAGGTGCTTATTTAATAGTTTCTTGAAACTATCGATGCCCCCCGCTGAGACAACCGCCTGTGGAAGGGAATTCCACATCCTTGCCGCTCTTACAGTAAAGAACCCTCTACATAGTTTAAGGTTAAACCTCTTTTCTCCTAATTTTAGTGAGTGGCCACGAGTCTTTTAAACTCTCTTCTGCGAAAAAGTTTTATTCCTATTGTGGGGTCACCAGTATGGGATTTGTTGATTGAAATCATATCCCCTCTCAAGCGTCTCTTCTCCAGAGAGAATAAGTTCAGTGCTCGCAACCTTTCCTCATAACTAATATCCTCCAGACCCTTTATTAGCTTTGTTGCCCTTCTTTGTACTCGCTCCATTTCCAGTACATCCTTCCTGAGGACTGGTGTCCAGAACTGGATAGCATACTCCAGGTGCGGCCGGACCAGAGCCTTGTAGAACGGGAGAATTATCGTTTTATCTCTGGAGTTGATCCCCTTTTTAATGCATGCCAATATTCTGTTTGCTTTGTTAGCAGCAGCTTGGCCTTGCATGCCATTGCTGAGCCTATCATCTACTAGGACCCCCAGGTCCTTTTCCATCCTAGATTCCCCCAGAGGTTCTCCCCCCAGTGTATAGATTGCATTCATATTTTTGCCACCCAAATGCATTATTTTACATTTTTCGACATTGAACCTCATTTGCCATGTAGTTGCCCACCCCATTAATTTGTTCAGATCTTTTTGTAAGGTTTCCACATCCTGCGGAGAAGTTATTGCCCTGCTTAGATTAGTATCGTCTGCAAATACAGAGATTGAACTGTTTATCCCATCCTCCAGGTCGTTTATGAACAAATTAATCAGGATTGGTCCCAGCACCTTGCAGTCTGTTGGAGGCACCCCGAGTCCAGAGATCTACCAGCCCTGGAGAGCACCAAACATGGACTACAACCTTGTGGAGGTATGCCTGGGCAGCCAAAGAGAGACAGATAGGGAGATTCTATTGTTAATGTTCATGTTTAACTGTAACACCAAGATGACCAAGTTAAAGTTGATGAGCGCGTGCATGATGAAAGATGCCCCCACGTGCAAGGCGAGTGGCCTCCCACATGCTGTCTACTTTATTGCACTACAAGACAATTGATTGACCCCTTGTGCTGGTTCTCTTGCTCTCAGCTCTGCTGTACAGGGACGGGAATCAGTATCAGCCTCTTTTAAATTCAGGAACTTACACTGCTTCTAGGGATGAGCTTATGGTTTGAGTGAATCAGAAGTTCAGCCTGAGCCTGAACCAAAGCTGTCTGTAGTTGGATGAACGGGCAAACTAAATGGCCAGATATGACCATTTGGCCCACCTGAACCTCCAGCTGCTGCTGCCTGAAGTAATTCATTTAGCGACTAGAAAGTATTACTACTCATTCACAAAAAAAATAAATAAAAGACAAAATAAATAAACACACACCATCTATCACCATTTAAGAAAAAAAAATGTCCCACCGTCAGGAACATGGTGCCAGCCGTCAAGTAAAAAGTCACTGTCTGGCTAATGCGTGTGCACATAGATATGCACATTTCTACGGTTTAGAAGATGGACAAACAACGCATTTACCCAATACCTAAAAGTAAATAGTGGTGCTAGTACTGTAAAATAAACACCCAGTGACAAGTGTTAGTCACTATATCAATAGGGGCTACAATAATAGTCGGTGATTTAAACAGTCCAAAAATTTGCCAAAGTGAATCCAAATGCAATTGTATAGGAATTGTGATCCTCCAAATCTTCCACCACACCGCGTGCATGTAGTGATTCCGCTCCCCTTTAAAAGCGCACTCATCAAATGAAGATGCCTTGCACTCTCATGCTTGGCAAACAAACATTCACCCCCATAGGGTTAAATCATCCAACGATATCCAAACGTGAGTGGGGTGTCATATCCTCTCCACATGAAAATGAAATTAAGTGCTCGGAAAGTGTAATAACGTTTAAAATACATTTATTATATTAAAGTAAATCTTCAAACATTGCACTCACATGTGATCAAACAAGTAGAAGAATGTAATATCCTCTTGCCACAGCAAAAACTGGCGTATTGTGGTCACAGCAGGCCCTTTGTCTGTGTCCTGTATCTCACCCACACTGAATCAACAGACTCGGAGCGTCACTTCTGGTTGAACGTCAAACATCACAGCTGGTTGCTGTACGGCTACGTCAAAATGCGTTTCGTCATCACGACTTACTCATGGGATTGGCTGTACGGCACGGCAACCCTCCCTTTATAGTCTCACATCCATTACTGGGGAAAGTACTTTTACGGCGCGTGCGCCCACTACATGTCCCCGCAGCCACAATATAACCAGCTCTTAATCTGTTTACATTCACATTGTGGGATACAAACTTAGTTTAGGTCAGAATATTCTTACAACGACTCGTTCCCCTTCATAAGTAGCTTTGTAACTGTCTACAGTGGGAGGGAGACAGTTTACTGCCCCCATCGCCGCATCAATCATGCCTGAGGCTGCCCAAGTATTGGGTCAAGCATCGGAGCATTTGCGCGCATTCAAGTACTCATGCAAATGCTCGGTATCCGCACTGATATCGGTGCAACCCTAATTTTAACTTTATATTAATAAAGAATTTGGTTAACTTTCATATTGTACTATATGTATACTATCTGTAGGCACCTTTAAAAATCCCCTTTTTCCCACTATCTCTCCTTGCAGGCAGTTATGGGGACTTACTTTCTATAAACTCCAATGGGGAATCTCTATCCTCAGTCCCTGTCTCTGTCTCAAAAGTGAGACATCAGGGGTCTGTTTAGACCAGGGGTCTCAAACTGGGGGCCCTTGAGCTGCTGCGAAACTACAAGTCCCATGAGGCATTGCAAGGCTGACAGTTGCAAGCATGACTCCCACAGGCAGAGGCATGATGGGACTTGTAGTTTCGCAACAGCTGGAGGGCCACAAATTTGAGACCCCTGACATTCACCAAAGTCCCCCAACGGGACTCCTAAAAAAACTTGTATAATAATAATAATAATAATAATAATAATAATAATAATAATATATTATTTAAATAATAAATAAAACTATAGTAAAATAGAATCATAAAAACAATTTAAAAATAGTAACAATAAAAAATTGCTGACACCACCCACTGCCCTACTAATGCCAGTCTTTGCTCAACTGACACTGTCCACTGCTCCGTTGATATACACACGTGTGTGTTTGTGCTTTGGGTTGCACACCTTAATGCAATAGGCTGTGCAAACTAATAACTCTGCTCATCCCTACTCAACAGTAGCTAGCATCTCACCTTATGGTGCCACACACTTGCCAGGGAGCATTCAAATGTAGCAGGAAACACCTCAACATGGCTAGTTATCCTACCCTCCCAGGAAATACCCTGTGATTTCTGGATGGTGACTGATGCTTGCCATCTAGCACCATGTCAAGATTGTCAAGATGGCGGACACATTCCTAAAGCAACTGTGGTGAATGTCAATGAGATGACAAGCTCCTAATTAAGTCTCCACAATCAATTGACACTGGATCTTCAAAGTCACACTATGTTACTTTTCCTTTTTTTTTTCATAAATACTTTTCCTGCTTATTCCAAATATGTTCTTGCCAGATTTGAATATGTGTCATTTATTCTCTTATTTATGTATTATCTCTTCATTACAGTTATTTGTTTTTTGTTTGCTTGTTCTTTCTAGATTCTTATAGGAAAAGAAGAGATCAGGGGGTTAGATAATTTTCAGCATGTCAATCTTGTTTTATTAAAGTTACCAAAGGTAATATTCCCTTTGTGTCCTATCTGTATATCTACGATTTGAATTACTTTTTTCGAAACACAATCTGATCAGATCTCTGGATCTTTAATATCTCAATGGAAGCTGAATATTACTCATTGTTAGGGGTTTAAGGCTCGTTCTGCTCACCGCATAATATATTTAATTTGCAAAAATACTCAAAGATAACCAGCCATGGCTGAACATATGCAATAATCAGATAATGTTTATCTATAGATCTTAAAGTGTTACTAAACCCAGGAGCCTGCATTCACTATATCTGGTCTCCTACAGTACACAGAACATAATTAAATAATAATACAATTATTTTAGTAAATATAAACTGCTAAATACCTTTTCTCATCAGCAGTATATAGCAGTCCTGTGGCTTCTATCAGTGTCTGGTTAAAGCTTGTAGGAGGAGTTTTCATTCTCCTTTGACTGTCCTATGAGGCTGCACATGCAACTGTCAGAAACCATGAAATCAGACCGAGACAGAAGTACAGTTAAATCACACTTGTTTATTAATTAAAGTAAAAAGAACAAATGTATTCAAAACATAGCCAAAGTTCGGTAACCGGAACGGATAGTCAGACAAGCCAGAAAGTCACGGATCAATGTAGTGGAACAGCAAGCAGGATCTGGAGCCAGAGGGTATGTCAGCCAAGCAAGTCTTTAAACAGGAATGCAGGAGATAGTCTCTGTGATGTTGACCAAGGTGAAGGCAGAGATCCTCTGGGCTGGACGGCTTAAGTGGGCGGGTCTGACAAGCAGGATATCATCAACAGGTGAGTAGCTGTGGAGAGATAGGAGCTGGCAATTAGCCGACAGCTGAGCGGCCAGCTCAGAGAAGGAAGGGCTGAGCCAAGCCCTGACAGTACCCCCTCCTCAACGACCCTTCCCCCTCGGAGGACCACCAGGCTTGAGGTGAAAACGTCTATGGAAATCACGGAGGAGGACAGGGGCATGTATGTCCGAGGATGAGACCCAAGAGCGTTCCTCCGGACTGTACCCCTTCCAAAGCACCAGGTACTGTATGCGCCCACGGAACCTACGGGAGTCAATAATGGACTGAACTTTATACTCCTCATGGTTCTCAACCTGTACAGGGTGAGGACGTGGCACCGAGGTGGTAAAGTGGTTGCAGACCAAAGGTTTTTATAAGGAGACATGAAATACATTTGAGATACGCATATTAGAAGGAAGGTCTAATGAGTAAGCCACTGGGTTAATCCTGCAAAGAATACGGAAAGGCACAATAAACTGAGGTGCGGACTTCAGAGAGGGAACACGAAGTCGGAGGTTGCGAGATGACAGCCAAACCCTGTCCCCAACATGGTAGGAAGGTGGAGGCAGGCGTCTGCGGTCAGCATAGAGTCTGTACCTATCATTAGCATGTCGCAAAGCCTCCTGGACTTGTGCTCAAGTGGAATAAAGACCACGGAGATGCTCCTCTAATGCAGGAATACTCTGTGGAACAAATGAGTCAGGCAAAATGGAAGGTTGGAAACCATAGTTCACCATAAATGGGGGCAATCGGGAAGCAGAATTCAAGGCACTATTGTGAGCAAACTCTGCCCTATGGTAATAGGTCTGACCAGTTGTTATGATGGTCAGAAATATAGCAACATAGGAATTGCTCCAAGGACTGATTGGCTCGTTCTGTGGCCCCATTAGACTGCGGGTGATACGCAGAGAAAAAAAGCAAGCTGAATTCCCAACTGTACACAAAAGGCTCGCCAGAACTGGGACACAAACTGACTACCCCTGTCCGAGACAATCACCTTGGGTAGCCCATGTAAGCGAAAGATCTCCCGAGCAAAACTTTTCATCAAAATCAGTAATGCAACCATCAAAACTTGAAACTTGACAAGAAAAGAGCCCATCGTGCCCTTCTGGGAGAGAGGCGTTTAGCCTCAGACAAGAATGTGAGATTCTTATGGTCAGTAAGAATGAGAACCTGCACAGTGGTACCGTCGAGGAGATGTCTCCATTCTTTCAGGGCTAAAATAATCGCTAACAGCTCTCTGTCACCAATCCTGTAATTGCACTCCGCAGGTGACAATTTCTTGGAAAAGTAGCCACAAGGATGCATAGCGCTCTGAGAGGTAGGACGTTGAGACAGAAGTGCGCCAACATCAGTCTCAGAAGCATCAACGTCAAGGATAACGTAGGATCAGGATGTGCCAGCACAGGAGCAGAAACAAAGGCAGCCTTGAGACTCTCAAAGGCCTTAACGGACTCCGGAGACCAACTCTGTGGATTACCCTCCTTTCTGGTCATATCAGTCAGGGGCTTGACCAGAGACGAGAAGTTACGAATAAACTTCCAAAAATAGTTGGCAAAATTGAGAAATAGTTGGTAGTTAGGGATGAGCTTCGTGTTCGAGTCGAACCCATGTTCGACTCGAACATCGGCTGTTCGACCGTCCGTCGAATTGCGAACGTTATGGGCCGTTCGCGCCAAATTCGTGTGGCGCGTCACGGCCCATAATTCACTGCGGCATGGCAGTGCATTGCTGGCTGATGATTGGCCAAGCATGCACTATGACCCGCATGCTTGGCCAATCACAGCGCCGTCAGTAGAGAGAGCTGTAATTGGCCAAAGCCAGGGTGGCTTTGGCCAATTATGGCTCAGGGGATTTAGTACACGCCCCACACTATATAAGGCCGCCTGCACGGCGGCCCTGTGTAGTGTGTTCCGGTGTGCTGATAGAGAGAGAGACAGACAGTGTCATTTGATTTGAGTTAGCTAGATTAGGCTAGATCTGTTCCTGCTATTTACATTTAGTGCAGTGCGTCCTGCTCACAGTGTTCAGCTAGATCCGTTCCTGCTATTTACATTTAGTGCAGTCAGTGCGTCCTGCTCACAGTGTTCAGCTAGATCCGTTCCTGCTATTTACATTTAGTGCAGTCAGTGCGTCCTGCTCACAGTGTTCAGCTAGATCTGTTCCTGCTATTTACATTTAGTGCAGTCAGTGCGTCCTGCTCACAGTGTTCAGCTAGATCTGTTCCTGCTATTTACATTTAGTGCAGTGCGTCCTGCTCACAGTGTTCAGCTAGATCCGTTCCTGCTATTTACATTTAGTGCAGTGCGTCCTGCTCACAGTGTTCAGCTAGATCCGTTCCTGCTATTTACATTTAGTGCAGTGCGTCCTGCTCACAGTGTTCAGCTAGATCCGTTCCTGCTATTTACATTTAGTGCAGTGCGTCCTGCTCACAGTGTTCAGCTAGATCTGTTCCTGCTATTTACATTTAGTGCAGTGCGTCCTGCTCACAGTGTTCAGCTAGATCTGTTCCTGCTATTTACATTTAGTGCAGTCAGTGCGTCCTGCTCACAGTGTTCAGCTAGATCCGTTCCTGCTATTTACATTTAGTGCAGTGCGTCCTGCTCACAGTGTTCAGCTAGATCTGTTCCTGCTATTTACATTTAGTGCAGTGCGTCCTGCTCACAGTGTTCAGCTAGATCTGTTCCTGCTATTTACATTTAGTGCAGTCAGTGCGTCCTGCTCACAGTGTTCAGCTAGATCCGTTCCTGCTATTTACATTTAGTGCAGTCAGTGCGTCCTGCTCACAGTGTTCAGCTAGATCCGTTCCTGCTATTTACATTTAGTGCAGTGCGTCCTGCTCACAGTGTTCAGCTAGATCTGTTCCTGCTATTTACATTTAGTGCAGTCAGTGCGTCCTGCTCACAGTGTTCAGCTAGATCCGTTCCTGCTATTTACATTTAGTGCAGTGCGTCCTGCTCACAGTGTTCAGCTAGATCTGTTCCTGCTATTTACATTTAATGCAGTGCGTCCTGCTCACAGTGTTCAGCTAGATCCGTTCCTGCTATTTACATTTAGTGCAGTCAGTGCGTCCTGCTCACAGTGTTCAGCTAGATCCGTTCCTGCTATTTACATTTAGTGCAGTCAGTGCGTCCTGCTCACAGTGTTCAGCTAGATCCGTTCCTGCTATTTACATTTAGTGCAGTGCGTCCTGCTCACAGTGTTCAGCTAGATCTGTTCCTGCTATTTACATTTAGTGCAGTGCGTCCTGCTCACAGTGTTCAGCTAGATCTGTTCCTGCTATTTACATTTAGTGCAGTGCGTCCTGCTCACAGTGTTCAGCTAGATCTGTTCCTGCTATTTACATTTAGTGCAGTCAGTGCGTCCTGCTCACAGTGTTCAGCTAGATCCGTTCCTGCTATTTACATTTAGTGCAGTGCGTCCTGCTCACAGTGTTCAGCTAGATCTGTTCCTGCTATTTACATTTAGTGCAGTGCGTCCTGCTCACATTGTTCAGCTAGATCCATTCCTGCTATTTACATTTAGTGCAGTCAGTGCGTCCTGCTCACAGTGTTCAGCTAGATCCGTTCCTGCTATTTACATTTAGTGCAGTGCGTCCTGCTCACAGTGTTCAGCTAGATCCGTTCCTGTTATCTTCCTACTGACAGGCAGGCTTGTCTGGTTACAGTATATAAAGCTACCTGAAGAAAATTACAGGTGTTCTATCCCAGCTTAGTGCAGCTACAGGCCATTAGTATGTCTGGAAGGCCAAGAAGGAGAGGCAGACAGTCACAAGCCAATAAGAGAGGGCAAGCAGGCTCTGTGTCTAGTGCTGGTCGTGGAGACGGTGCATCCTCATCAGCCCGTGGCCATGGGACACGCTTGGCCTTTTTTTCGGCAGCTGGCCGTGTTGAGCCGCAACATGCAGAAAACTTGGTCGAGTGGATGACCAAGCCGTCCTCATCCTCCTCATCCTCTCTCACCCATGCCCAGGGTGCTTTGTCTGGCAAAGCAGCGGCCTCTTCCCTCAGCTCAATGTCATCAGTGACTCCTTCCCTAGCTCCACCATGTCCTCATGAGGATTCCCTCGAACTGTTTGACCACAGTGTTGGGTACATGCTCCAGGAGGATGCCCAGCGTTTGGAAGGCTCTGATGATGATACTGAGCTCGATGAAGGCAGTAACATGAGCACGGACAGAGGGGGTGCCCAAGAAGGACAGCAATCTGGCAGTCATGCTCCCCCTGCTGCAGCATACTGCCAGGTTTGCTCCAGTGATGAGGAGGGAGGGGATGATGAGGTCACTGACTCAACGTGGGTGCCTGATAGGAGAGAGGAGGAGGAGGAGGAGGAGGAGGCGGCACATCACCAACGAGGCAGGATGCCCTCCAGGGGCCAGCCTAAGGGCAGCACATTGACTGCATCACACCCCAAAGCTCCACATGTGCAGGGCGCTGCAGTCTCTGCGCGTTATTCAAAAAGTTCTTTGGTGTGGGCCTTTTTTGAGACGAGTGCATCAGATCGCACCGCTGCTATTTGCAACATATGTCTCAAGCGTATCTCGCGTGGCCAAAACATCTCCCACTTGGGTACCACATGCTTGACCAGACATATGTTGACCTGCCATGCAGTTCGTTGGCAAGCATATCTAAAAGACCCACACCAAAGAACAAAGAGGATCTCTCCTTGCTCCTCATCAGCTGAGATTTCCAACCCCACTAGACCTTCAGTCCTCTCTGAGACCTGCAGTGAGAGGAATGAAGGTGTAGAATTAGGTGTGTCACAGCCAAGTACTTGTGGGCAATCTGCTTTTGGTACACCGACGCCAGATTGTACCAGGCAAATTTCCCTGCCCCAGCTGCTGCACCGCCGAAAGAAATTTGCTCCCAGCCATCCACATGCCCAGCGGTTGAATGCTAGCTTGGCAAAATTGCTAGCACTTCAACTGCTGCCTTTTCAGTTGGTAGACTCTGCCCCCTTCCGTGAGTTTGTGGAATGTGCGGTTCCTCAGTGGCAGGTACCCAAACGCCACTTTTTCTCACGGAAGGCGATTCCAGCTCTCTACCGGCATGTGGAAGGCAATGTCCATGCCTCGCTGGACAGGGCGGTCAGCGGTAAGGTGCATATTACCGCTGACTCATGGTCCAGCAGGCATGGACAGGGACGTTACTTAAGTTTCACGGCGCATTGGGTGACTCTGCTGGCAGCTGGGAAGGATGCAGGACAAGGTGCAGTAGTGTTGGAGGTTGTTCCGCCACCACGCCTCCAAAATGCTGATTGTGACACACCTCTCTCCTCCACCCCCTCCTCTTCTTCTTCCTCCATGGCCTCTTCCTCGGAACCAGCGGTGCTCCGTAGGCGTTCATGGGGCAACGCAAGTACGCAGGCCAAAAGATGCCATGCGGTGCTTGAGCTGGTGTGCTTGGGGGACAGGAGCCACACTGGGGCAGAGGTTCTGTCAGCTCTGCAGGGGCAGGTTCAGAGGTGGTTGACGCCACGCCAACTTAAGGCAGGAATGGTGGTTTGCGACAATGGCACCAACCTCCTCTCTGCCCTCCGACAGGGACAACTGACCCATGTGCCCTGTTTGGCTCACGTCCTTAACTTGGTGGTGCAGCGGTTCTTGGGCAGGTACCCGGGCTTACAGGATGTCCTGAGGCAGGCCAGGAAAGTCTGTGTGCATTTCCGCCGGTCATATAATGCCAGTGCTCGGCTGACGGACCTCCAAAAGGAGTTTAACCTGCCCAAGAACCGCCTAATCTGTGACATGCCCACCAGGTGGAACTCGACATTGGCCATGCTGCAGCGGCTGCACACACAGCAGAGGGCCATCAATGAGTACCTGTGCGACTATGGCACCAGGACAGGGTCAGGGGACCTTGGTTTTTTTTCCCCACGCCAGTGGGCCATGATCAGGGATGCATGCACTGTCCTGTCACCATTCGAGGAGGCCACGAGGATGGTGAGCACTGACAGTGCATGCATCAGTGACACTGTCCCCCTTGTCCACCTGTTGGAGCACACGCTGCGTGGAATAATGGACAGGGCACTTGAGGCAGAACAGAGGCAGGAAGAGGAGGACTTCCTTAGCTCTCAAGGCCCCCTTTATCCAGACAGTGTTCCTGCGTGCCCGCCGATCACACAGGAAGAGGACGAGGAGGAGGAGGAGGAGGAGGAGGAAGATTGTGTCAGTATGGAGGTGGAGCCTGGCACTCAGCATCAGCAGTCTTTAAGGGATCAGTCCCAAGGAACACATGGACTTGTACGTGGCTGGGAGGAGGTGGCTGCGGACGTTGTTGTCCTTAGTGACCCAGAGGACTCCGGACCGAATGCCTCAGCAAACCTACGCTGCATGGCCTCCCTGATCCTGCAAAGCCTGCGTAAGGATCCTCGTATTCGTGGTATCAAGGAGAAGGACCAATACTGGCTGGCAACCCTCCTTGATCCACGTTACAAGGGTAAGGTTGCGGACCTTATCTTGCCATCGCAGAGGGAGCAGAGGATGAAACATCTTCGGGAGGCCTTGCAGAAAGGTCTGTGCAACGCGTTCCCAGAGACTGGGAGGTTACAAACTCCTGTTTCTGGACAACGTGTTGCTGAGGCTTCGGTCAGTCAAAGAAGGAGCGGTGGAGAAGGTGGCCGTCTGACCGATGCGTTCAGACAATTTTTTGGTCCGCAGCCCCAAGGTATGATCGGTTCCAGCAACCATCGCCAGCGTCTGTTTTACATGGTGCAGGAATACCTAGGGGCAAGATCAGACTTGGACACCTTTCCCACCGAAAATCCTCTGGGTTACTGGGTCTTGAGGATGGATCACTGGCCAGAGCTTGCACAGTATGCAATTGAGCTACTGGCCTGTCCTGCATCCAGCGTTCTTTCGGAACGCACATTCAGTGCTGCTGGAGGCGTGGTAACCGATCACAGGGTGCGTCTGTCCACTGACTCGGTCGATCGGCTGACCTTCATAAAAATGAATCAGTCTTGGATCACCACCAGCTACCAAGCACCTGATGCTGATGTAACTGAATAATTTTTTTCAGATCCCTTCAAAGACTGCCTATGCTGATGCTGAGTGACTATCCCTGAGTAATTATCCTCTTCCTCCTCAATCATCACGCTGATAGCTTGTAAGAACATTTTTTGTTCTGGGCGCCACCACCAGTGCCTAAGGCACAATTTTTCAGCCCCTGTATAACAGGGGCGTGTAATTACAATTTTTGATGTAATACTTTGCAGCAGGGCTCGTTCCTGCATTCCAACTAGAGTGTCTGTGAGGGGTTGCAGTGTTGTGGCACCAGCACCAGTGCCTAAGGCCCAATTTTTCTGCCCCTGTCTAACAGGGGTGTGTAATTACAATTTTTGATGCAATACTTTGCAGCAGGGCTCGTTCCTGCGTTCCAACTAGAGTGTCTGTGAGGGGTTGCAGTGTTGTGGCACCAGCACCAGTGCCTAAGGCCCAATTTTTCTGCCCCTGTCTAACAGGGGCGTGTAATTACAATTTTTGATGCAATACTTTGCAGCAGGGCTCGTTCCTGCGTTCCAACTAGAGTGTCTGTGAGGGGTTGCAGTGTTGTGGCACCAGCACCAGTGCCTAAGGCCCAATTTTTCTGCCCCTGTCTAACAGGGGCGTGTAATTACAATTTTTGATGCAATACTTTGCAGCAGGGCTCGTTCCTGCGTTCCAACTAGAGTGTCTGTGAGGGGTTGCAGTGTTGTGGCACCAGCACCAGTGCCTAAGGCCTAATTTTTCAGCTCCTGTTCAACAGGGGCATGTAATTACAATTCTTGATCTAATATTTCACAGCAGGGCCCTGTGAGGGCTTACAGTGTTTTGGCCACAGCAACACCTAAGGCCCAAATTTCTGCTGAGTATATAGGGCAGGACCCTACTTTCAAACATCTAACTTACAAACGACTCCTACTTGCAAACGGAAGGAGACAACAGGAAGTGAGATGAAATCTACCCCTAGGAAGGGAAATTCTCTCATGTAAGAGTTAATATGGGAAAACAATTTCTCCTTTCCACTGATGCTTTCCAATCCTTGTTCCACAAAAAAACCCAAATTTTCAAAAAACATTTTTCATTGGGACAAAAAAGTGAGGTGAAATCTTCTGAAGAGGAGGAAAGACGCAAAACAAATGTCACAGGGGTGATAACCCTTCCCTATGTTTTCCAAAAAGCTTAGAAAAGATTTTTTGGCTGGAGCTAAACACGTTAAAAATGTTCAAAATTACAAACAGATTCTACTTAACAACAAACCTACAGTCCCTGTCTTGTTTGCACCGCCTGTATACTGCTGTTCAGAGTATATAGGGACCTTTCCTTATTTTAATTTGGGTGCGGGGTTCCCCTTAATATCCATACAAGACCCAAAGGGCCTGGTAATGGACTGGGGGGTACCCATGCCGTTTGTCTCACTGATTTTCATCCATATTGCCATGACCCGACATGACATTAAACCCGCAAGCAGTTTTAAATGAGATTTTTTCCTTTAAAAATGACATTTGGTGCAGGGACTGTTCTAAACATGGGAAACACGCGTCACTTTACAGGCATACTATAGACACCCCCCAGGTACGATATTTAAAGGAATATTTCACTTTTTTTTTTTTACTTTAAGCATCATTAAAATCACTGCTCCCGAAAAAACGGCCGTTTTTAAAAGTTTTTTTTGCATTGATACATGTCCCCTGGGGTAGGACCCGGGTCCCCACACCCTTTTTAGGACAATACCATGCAAATTAGCCTTTAAAATGAGCACTTTTGATTTCGAACGTTCGAGTCCCATAGACGTCAATGGGGTTCTAACGTTCGTGCGAACTTGCGGTCCGTTCGCGGGTTCTGGTGCGAACCGAACCGGGGGGTGTTCGGCTCATCCCTATTGGTAGTGACACTGGTCCCAAAAGTGGCAAAAGTGTCAGTTATGCCCTGTACACACGGTCGGACATTGATCGGACATTCCGACATCAAAATCCATGGATTTTTTCCGACGGATGTTGGGTCAAACTTGTCTTGCATACACACGGTCGCACAAAGTTGTCGGAAAATCCGATCGTTCTGAACGCGGTGACGTTAAACACGTACGTCGGGACTATAAACGGGGCAGTGGCCAATAGC
Organism: Lithobates septentrionalis; assembly: GCA_037952835.1. Taxonomy (NCBI): domain Eukaryota; kingdom Metazoa; phylum Chordata; class Amphibia; order Anura; family Ranidae; genus Lithobates; species Lithobates septentrionalis. The sequence goes on from JBBDGP010001620.1 coordinate 1,451,185, forward strand.
TTTCATCTCTTAATTTAGTCTGAGCATGCGTGGCACTTTGTGCATCGGAATTGTCCACACACAGTCGGAATTTACGCAAACAGATTTTGTTGTCGGAAAATTTTATAGCCTGCTCTCAAACTTTGTGTGTCGGAAATTCCGATGGAAAAAGTCAGATGGAGCCCACACACGGTTGGAGTTTCCAACAACAAGCTCCGATCGCACATATCCCGTGTGTACAGGGCATTAGTGTCCGAATGTCTGCCACAATATCGCAGTCCCACTATAAGTCGCTGAATGCTGCCATTACTAGTATAAAAATATAAAATAAATAAATAAAAAATAAAATAAATAAAAATATCCCATAGCTTGTAGACGCTATAACATTTGCACAAACCAATCAATATATGTGATTTTTTTTTTGCACATAAATATGTAGCAGAATATATATTGGTCTAAATTGATGAAGAAAATCGATTTTTTTTTTTTTACATTATTTTATTGGATGAGTTTTAAAGCAGAAAGTAAAAAATATTGTTTTTTTTTTCAAAAATATGTAGCAGAATACATATTGGCCTAAATGTATTTATTGTTTTATAGGATATGTTTTATAGCAAAAAGTAAAAAAAAAATGTTTTCAAAATTGACGCTGTTTTTTTTGTTTATAGCGCAAAAAATAAAAAAAGCAATCAAATACCGCTAAAAGAAAGCTCTATTTGTGGGAAAAAAAGAACATACGTTTTATTTGGCTACAGCATCACATGACAGCACAATGGTTAGCTAAAGTAACGCAATGTCATATCTGAAAAAATGGCCTGGTCATGAAGGGGGGGTAACTCTTCCGGTGGTCAAGTGGTTAAAAACTTTATCATATTTTAGTGATTGGGTTTACATCTACAATAATAGAATAAGCTCAATAAATTCAGCTCTCTTGGAGTATTCATATAACCCAAGGATACAAAAAGGAAAGTAAAGAGTTTGTTACATTTCCATTGTTACACACAGCTTAACAAAAGTAATCTCTCTCTTTTTTTTTTTCCATGCATCCATAGTAAGTATGCAAGACTCCCTAACAGACGCACAGTCTTTGCTTGTGCAAAATGTCATTTAACCTCCTGACTATAAAATTGGAGCAGCTTTGTGCATTGCCCATGGACTGTCAGCAGAATACATTTACTCTCCAATTTGATGATTTCCAGCAGTACAGTAATTTGTCAGTTTCCTTGCCGGCCCGATAAACTAGGACGCTTCTGGTAGCTGCAGCAATATTAACAGGTCTATAGGCCAACGCTCCATCTTCTGCGGCCGCTGTAGCGAAAAAAAGAGGCAGAAAAGGGAACAAGCACAAATTACAATTTATAAAGATTAGCAATAAGTATTCCCATGAGTATGCCGCTCAAGTTTTTCTGAAATGATTTAAAGAGAGTCTGTCCAACCTACGGAAGGTTGTAGACAAATTGACGGCAAACCACAAAAAAAAATGTATGTGACGGCACTAGCACATAATAGGTAGCCTATACTTTCTATTGCAGGCTATGAACAGAGCTGATAATATTCCCTCCTGTCCGTGCCCCCCTCTATGACTTTTCCATCAAAATCAGTAATGCAACCATCAATTCCTTCCCTCATGCCAGGGTACAAGGTGTAATCCTAGACTCTGACCTGTCCTTTTAGCCCCAAATCCAATCATTGTCAAAAGCTTGTAGACTTCTCTGTAACATCTCTAAAATTTGCCCCTTTTTAACTAATGAAAGCGCCAAGTTACTCATTCACTCCCTCGTTATCTCTCGCTTTGACTATTGCAACTCCCTTCTCATAGGTCCACCCAGGGCCGGACTGGGGATAAAAACCAGTCCTAGAAAAAATTTCACACCAGCCCCATAAAATTTTTACACCAGCCCAACAGCATAACGTCTTTATTTTTTTGTTCATAAAAGGGTAAACCATACATTTTAAAGCACATTTGAAGAGTGTATTATATACATAGATAAGACAGATATGAAAACACATAGGGCTTTTTATATATATATATATATATATATATATATATATATATATATATATATATATATACTGTATATGAGCAAATTCCAGTTACAAGTGGTAAAAGTGGAGCAATCTTCAAGAGGGACTCCAGTGACCAGAAACCACCTTCCGCAGACAGAATACACTAAGGTAAGGGGGTGGGGTTACTGATATAAGGGGGAAACCTTTATAGCAGTGCCCCCTTACATTATTTTACTCACTCCCCCCTTACATCAGTGACCCCCCTCAGACTGACCTGGCGGTGCTGTCACTGACCTCCTCTCAGGTGCAACGTGCAGGGATCAGTCAGTTGGCTCCAGCTTGGTGGCTCTGATTTTATCCAATAGTCTCCTCACCACAGTCCACACATGTCTGACTTCTCCCATGATACAGGGGATGGTCAGAGACTGTGGACATGATACAAGAGGTCAATGCAGCCTTACTAGTGCCCATCAAATGCAGCTTCACTGTGCCCATCAATGCAGCCTTGCTGTGCCCATCTGCAGCCTCACTGTGCCAATCTGCAGCCTCACTGTGCCAATCTGCAGCCTCACTGTGCCAATCTGCAGCCTCACTGTGCCAACAATGCAGCCTCAATGTGCCAACACAATGCAGACTCACTGTGCCCATCTTCAGTCTCATTGTGCCAACAATGCAGCCTCATTGTGCCCACCTGCAGCCTCACTGTGCCAACAATGCAACCTCACTGTGCCCATCTGCAGCCTCATTGTGCCAACAATGCAGCCTCACTGTGACCATCTGCAGCCTCACTGTGCCAACAATGCAGCCTCACTGTGCCCATCTGCAGCTGCACTGTGCCAACAATGCAGCCTCACTGTGCCATCTGCAGCTTCACTGTGCCAACAATGCAGCCTCACTGTGCCCATCTGCAGCCTTCCTGTGCCAACACAATGTAGCTTCACTGCGCCCATCTGCAGCCTTGCTGTGCCAACACAATGTAGCCTCACTGTGCCCATCTGCAGCCTCACTGTGCCAACAATGTAGCCTCACTGTGCCATCAATGCAGCCTCACTGTGCCCATCTGCAGCCTCGCTGTGCCATCTGCAGCCTCACTGTGTCAACAATGCAGCCCCACTGTGCTCATCTGCAGCCTCGCCAGTGCCTTGATTACACAGAGCAGGTATCTCCTCCCGCTGTGTCATAGAGCTGGGTCTGAACTGTTTGGCAGCCATACACTGTAACAAAGCCCTGCCTTCTAGACATCTATCATGGTCTAGGAGGCCTTGCTTTGTTACAGTGGGATCGGAAATGTTTGGCCAGCTCCAAACACAGCGGGAGGAGATACCCGCTCTCTGTGTGATTACACAAGCGGAGGGAGGGAGAGGAGAACTCCGCACTTGGATCTGCCCTGGGCGCCACTGCAGCCGCAGCTCAAATCAGCCCCATGGCAGGCGGCCCTGGGTCTGCCCCTCTATAGGTTATCCCCTCTTCATTCTATCATGAATGCAGCTACCAGACTCATCAGCGGCAGGCCCGTTCATTAGGGGCGCACAGGCGCTGCCCTCCATCCATGCACTCACATGAAAGGTGCTTTTGGAAAGGAGCCAACACAAACAGCTCACTATGTCCTGCAGTATCGCACCGCTGCCCGCATCCAACAGAGCCGGCATGCGTTCCAGAGACCTGGAAGCTTCATAGGGGAAGAAACCAGACGGCCTCTCAGCCTCCATGCATTTCACGTATCCACGCGTCTTCAGGAAGCTAATTATATAAAATGTTACATTCAAATTATTTTTTATTAATTTCAGCCTAGAAAAAACAGCAACATGGCAACAATATCACATTGTCAAGAGCAACACACGTAGTATAATTCCAGGACATAAGATTGTAGTTGTAACACTACAGGCATACGATAAAAGGCCTAAAACAGTGCTTCTCAACCTTACTAGTGCCGTGACCCCTTGATAAAATTTCCCAAGTTGTAGGGACCCCTAACAGCAGTAAAAAATTTTTCGTAGCGTGGGTTGTCAGCACCCAAGACAAGACAAGTTATTTGTGCGCCCAACCCACGGACATTTAGCGCTCCCTGACTCCCTTTCACTTGTACAGTATTAAAACCCCTCATGGTACATTTTAGGATGTACGACTCTTTCTTTTTGTTCTCCTTTCTTTCCCTTTTATCTCTATCCTAATTTATTGTTTTTTCCCCCCACCCCCCTCTCTTTCCGTCTTTCTTGTTCCTTCTCTTATTCTTTCTCTCCCTTTTTCTTTGTTCCTCCCCCTCTTTTCCTCTCCCTTCCATGTATTCTCTATTTTTATTCCTTCTCTTACTCCTTGGTGGGGGGAATGGAATGAAATGAGTGGCAGTGCTGGTGGGGACTTGGGATGAGTGTCAATGCTTGGGAGGTTCTGATGAGCCAAGAGGTGCTCTTGATCTGATCTGAGAACTATAGTGGGGACTTTTAATGGCAACTAATCACAGGTAGTGTTACTCACTGTGTCTCTGGCTTCACTGTGTACTTTGTGGCGTCTCGTAGCAGTGACACCTATGCCGAAATCAGGAGATGGGGTCTCCTCCAGCCCCTCCCACTTCACGTTCCTCACCAGTCAGCTGACCTTCAGTCTCTGCCCCCACCCATGCGTGAACTGAATGGGCGGCTGTGAAGAGGCTGAGTGGGCGGCCGCGGGCTCTAGGAACAGCCCTGCTGGGCGGCCAAAAAAAGGCTGGGAGAGCGGAGCGGGCTTCAGGAACAGCCCACAATTCGGTGACCCCTGGCACATCATCATTTGACCCCCAGGTTGAGAACCACTGGCCTAAATTGAATACCAAGAACCATTAACTGGAACCCAAAAATGTATTGAAGCGTATATTGCGATTCTCTGTGCTACTACAGAATGTATTACATAACAAGTCATTCATAAAGTACTCCCGATCAGTGTAAGAATATCTTTGGTCAACATTAATATTACAGCAACAGAGACAATATGAGTATAAAAAGGGGACAACAAGGGGTCCAAGAAGAGAAGAGAGAAAAAGGAAGGAAGGTAAAAAACAGAAGAAATAAGAATCCAGAAGACACAAGGAGACCTAGGTTGGAGAGGGGGTCAGTGTAATAGGAGATGAGTCCCGCGTTTGTACCGCCCCGGGAGTCATGGACAAGGGTACATGTAGGTCTGGTCAAACAGCTTACTTTGATCGTTAATAATCCCTGCAATCTTTTAATGTATCTTAATACAAGAGATTTTATGTTTCAATAGTCTAAACCAGGGGTCTCCAAACTTTTTAAGCAAATGGCCAGTTTACTGTCTTTCAGGCTTTAGGGGAGCCAAACTGTGGCCAGTAGGAGTAGAAAATGCCCTGACAATGCCCCATCATTGGTTTTAATTGGAGAAATAATGCCCCATTGTTGGCATCAATGGAAGAAGAGTGCCCCATTGTTGGTATCCATGGAAGAAGAGTGCCCCATTCTTGTTATCAATGGAAGAAGAGTGCCCCATTGTTGGTATCAATGGAAGAAGAGTGCCCCATTCTTGTTATCAATGGAAGAAGAGTGCTCCATTGTTGGTATCAATTGTAGAGGAGTGACCCGTATCAATGGAAGAAGAGTGCCCCATTGTTGGTATCAATGGAAGAAGAGTGCCCCTTTGATAGTGTCAGTAGGGGAAATAGTGCCCCATCATTGGTGTCGGTTGTTGAAATAGTGCCCCCGAGGGCCAGATAAAGGCAAGCAAAGGGCCATAGCCTGTGGAGACCACTGGTCTAAACGATACTGATGGTGTCTTCCATGCTCCTGCTATAATAATTTTAGCTGTTAACAGATTAAAGAAAATTAGGTGCTTCAATCTCCTCCATCCTGGAGGTAAGTCGTTAAGTAAAGTTAGATTGGGTTGTTGCTCAATAGAGATCCCTGTTATTTTCAAATTATATTAAATTGTATTTTTTTTTTGTAGATTGGAACACTGTCTATCCCTGATGTGATCTGTACCCCAATGGAGAGATTTACTATTACTAAAGGGAAATCACCACAATGCAATCAAATCTTGACAAGGGGTTGTATGCTTTACCCACTCTGTCTTTAACTAAAAAAAAATATTTTGTCTGGAGTTTGGTTTTAAAGGCAAAACCCAAATAAGCTTTATAAATTATTTAAGAAAAAAAAAAATGACCTTTTTTAGAGACAAATTATGTTTACATTAACTTTGTAATAGCTTCACTGATTATCACTTCAAACAATATATTTCAAACATTTCAAACAATATATTTACGTAGTCTATTTTAGTGTGTTGTTATGAAACAAATACTTCAATGAACAGAGACGTTATTTGTGAGTCATTTGTGAGTCATTCACAGCAATGACATAATTAAATTATATTAATTGAGGAGGGCAAAAGTTCCATTAAAAGCAATAATTATTTGATGTGTGTGGATGAGCCATCTACTATACTTCACTCTTATTGGTAACAAAGCACTAGCACACACTATCAGTTTTTTTTTTTTCGTTCAACCCAGCGGGCTGAACAAAAAAACACTAAAGAGCTCAGGAGGAGATCATGTACTAACAATCTGATGTTAGTACAGCCATCTCCCTGCTGAGCTATTGTGTTCTGACAGACAGTGTTAATTTTGGTGTCAAATTTTGATTTAGTTTTAGTCATAGTCTTTTGACTAAATTGCGATTTTAATTTTAGTCATAATTTAGCCATCTGCAATTGTTTTCGTTTTAGTCGTATTTAGTCGACTAAAATCTCCAATACATTTTAGTTTGCTAAAATCAATGGGGAATGGGTTTAGTTAAATTGTAATGCATTATTTAAGCATTTCTCTAGAATTTCCAAACTCATTATATACTCCTGGAGTAACAAAATCATCTAATATGATATTATTTATGGTATTAAGGTTTGAACAAACTACACAGACACTCTGGATGGTCTGAGGAGGCCTGTAATGCTACACAGTGCTCTGAACGGTGGTCTGAGGAGACCTGTAATGCACAGTGCTCTGAACAGTGGTCTGAGGAGACCTGTACTGCTACACAGTGCTCTGGGCGATCAGAGAAGACCTGTAATGCACAGTGCTCTGGACAGTGGTCTGAGGTGGCCTGTAATGCACAGTGCTCTGGATGGTGGACTGAGGTGGCCTGTAATGCAAAGTGCTCGGAATGGAGGTCTGAGGAGGCCTGTAATGCACAGTGCTCTGGGCAATCAGAGAAGACCTGTAATGCACAGTGCTCTGGACAGTGGTCTGAGGTGGCCTGTAATGCACAGTGCTCTGGATGGTGGTCTGAGGAGGCCTGTAATGCACAGTTCTCTGGGCGATCTGAGATGACCTGTAATGCACAGTGCTCTGGACAGTGGTCTGAGGTGGCCTGTAATGCACAGTGCTCTGGATGGTGGTGTGAGGTGGCCTGTAATGCACAGTGCTCTGGATGGTGGTCTGAGGAGGCCTGTAATGTACAGTGCTCTGGATGGTGGTCTCAGGAGGCCTATAATGCTACTCAGTGCTCTGGGCGGTTTGAGAAGGACTGTAATGCTGCACAGTGCTCTGGACAGTGGTATGAGGAGGCCTGTAATGCTACACAGTGATCTCGTCTTCTGGATGGTAGGGACTCGGGCTGCCTGTAATGCGCAGTGCTCTGGTCCTCTAGACAGGCGGGACTTGGGAGGCCCCATAATGCATAGTGCCCTGGATGGTCTTCTGAATCTGAGGAGGCCTTTAATGCTACACAGTGCTCTGGGCGGTCTGAGAGGCCTGTAATGCACAGTGCTTTGGACAGTTGTCTAAAGAAGGCCTGCACAGTACTAAGCACACCACACCACTAAGCACGCTATGGTCGCTACCTTGTTTGCTGGGAGAAGAAGCACTCACGTTTTCATTTCTTGATGAAAATGGAATTGAATTTTGCCATAGTTTTCATCAATTGACGAAAATCTGGGGTAATTTTTGTTCAGTATTTGTCACTGAAAATATGCCGCTGACGAAAATGAAGATGAAAATGTTTTCGGCGACTAAATTAACACTGCCCGCCAGAACACACCGGTCAGCGCTCTCAGCCAGTGCTTTAGAGCACTGATTGGATGCCGATCAGCAGACCTTTTTGGGTCATGCCCCTTCGACAGAAGCCAGAGTTTCTGCCGGCTTCCGTTGGACTGGCTGCCGTACACACGGGCCAGTTTCTATTGAACCGACCGATACCGCCTGATATTCGGCTCGTGTGTACAGGGCTTTAGGGAGGGTTATAATCCCCCTCAATTTCTTTTTTGCTATCTGTGTCCCATTGAGGAGATCTCCCTTCACTCCCTGTCCCATAGCCAAAACAGGAAGGGAGGGAAATCCCTGCCCACATTTGTGCAGATTTGGCGGATAACTTGCCACAAAATTGTAGCAGTGTTGAATTGTGAGTCTGTTAACTTGCTGCACATTTTTACTGGCAAGTTGTACACTTGCAGAGCGCTTGAAGTTGCGGCGGTGAATCTACAGCAAGAGCTCTGAAAGTCTACAGCATAAGAATTCAGTCACAGTTAACTCCTGTGGTGGGATGACTTTTCCACAACATAGCTGGACCAGAACTTGCAGCAGACTTGCAGAATGTTTGCAAAGAAAGTTGATCTGGAGTCATGCAATGTGGACTTGCTGCAATTGTGCAACATACTGAAGCCTGTCAAGTCTAGCAATAGCTTAGCAAGTCATTTCAAACTTGCAGCATAATTGCTTGCTATCTGGGTGGTTGTCACTGTGGTCACCAGAACTAGTGTCCCCATGTGAAGATTTCTCCTCTGTGCTGGTGATAACCCAAAATTTTGAATTTTCTTTCACTTCCACTCTCAGTGACAACAGTAAACAGGAAAAATAAGGAGGGTGAATCTCCCTAATGAGAGTACAGAAAGCAATATAAACCTGACAGGTGTTCTAATCCCTCTCCAGGCTGGCCAAAACAAATTTTTAAAAGTTTTTTCCGTTACTGCTACTTTAGAGCCTAACTCCAGCAAATGTGTTATTATTTTTAGTTTTAGCTAGAGTTAAAGCAGAACTTGACATTTTTTTTTTACTTATCTTTGCTGCAGTGGTAGTCCATATTTTTTTTATCCTGTGCATTACAGCTCCAGGTTCAGCATGCCTTTGTGCATTCTCCCCTGGCAATAACTTTGTGGGAACTTCCAGCTGTGCAAAACTGAGCCCAGCACTCCAAATGTGCCCCAAGCACCACACATCTTCAGTGTGAGCCACAGTAATGAAGTCCTCAAATAGTCTTCATCTTAGGCTGGGTTCACATTGCAACACTCAGCGGCTCACAGCAGGAGTCCGGTGCGTCTCCATTCATCATTTCAGGTCCAATTTCAGCCCAAATTCTGGGCTGCATTCGGACCTGAAACGGGCCAAAAGACGCACAGGGCTCCTGTGCAATTCGTACCGGAGCCGCTGCTGAAATGTATGAACCGCCTCCATAGAGAGCCAATCACAATCTCCTGCTACGCGCCTTGGATGCGGGGAAACCCGCATCCAATTCACAATAGTGTGAACCCAGCCTTAGTCTAATACCTATCAGGCACACCCCACTTATGCATTTCACTCACAAAGGTTTAATAATAGAGGATTACTCTCCCTTGAGGTGAAACGCTTGCTAGAGGTGTGTCTGATAGGTCCAAGACTGAGCTGAAGCCTAACTGTGGATTTTCATTACCGTGGCTTACCATGACGATGTGCCGTGCTTGTGTCACCTTTGGAGTCCTGTATTAAGTAAGGGGTTCTCTAGTAGCAGACCAGCACCTGGTAGGAGTAGAACCGGCCGGTCTATTACAAAGCGGAAGTCTTTGAACTGAGCCCCAGCAGTCACTTCCTGTTGTGGACAGCTGTTGTTAGTTTTATTTTAAATTATTTTTAAATGATAAATTTTAAATTATTTTTTATTTTTTTTATTTTAATTTTATTAACGGTTTTATGTATTTCTTCTCTTTTCTTTATTACTTAATATTATTATTACAATATTATTATTTTGTTTTATTATTTATTTATTTCTATTAATTATTTATTAATTTATTACAGTTTTATATTATTACAAATATTTACATATCCCTACCGGCTATCTTTTACTCTGTCCACCTTCAGGCGGTCCTTGGAAACTCATCTCTTTACCTAACAACTAGAATAATCCTCACACAGTTAATAGCTTTTGTATCACTTTTCTTTCTATTAGATTGTAAGCTCTGATGAGCAGGGACCTCCGAACCCTTATATATTGAATTGTATTGTAACTTTACTTTCAAAAAACAATGTGTATGGGAGTAAAGTGTTGTCAATAATATCCCAACCACTGGAGGCCTCATATACCTTAAAGGGGTTGTAAAGGCAGAAGGTTTTTTTATCTTAATGCATTCTATGCAATAAGATAAAAGAACCTTCTGTGTGCAGCAGCACAAGTGTCTCAGCCAACCGGGACTCTCCCTGCTGATTGGCTGAGACACCGCAGCAGCGCCATTGGCTCCCGCTGCTGTCAATCAAAGTCAGCCAATGAGGAGAGAGAGGGGCAGGGCCGAACTGCGGCTCTGTGTTTGAATGGACACACAGAGCTGCGACTCGGCTTGGGTGCCCCCATAGAAAGATGCTTGCTGTGGGGGGCACTCAACAGGAGGGAGGGGCCAGGAGTGCCAAAGAGGGACCCGAAAAAAGGAGGATCAGGGCTGCTCTGTGCAAAATCAACTGCACAGAGGAGGTAAGTATAACATTTTTGTTATTTTTAAAGAAATAAAAAAGTAATATCACTTTGACCTATGCATATTGACTTCACTGCCAACCTCCTGAAATATTGGAATGAGTTGGTTGTTGTTATGACCTCTGAATTTGCAAACCATCACAAGATGTTTTTTTAATTGTTTACATTTTAACATTTGTACTGAATATGCTATATTAAAAATGTATTTATACCATTTAAAGGAAAATCTCTTTTGGCTGTACTTCTCCTGTGGATCACAGGAGCACAGTTTGTTCTGCACTCCTGTGCTCTGTTTTCAGGTCACAGAGCAGGTCCAGGCTGGGGAAAGATTGTGACAATATGGTCGGGATCTACCCACAACCCTGGACCGACACCTGGCTCAGGCTCTCATCCAGCCGCTGAGAGCCTTAGCCGGCCGCTCCCGCCCCCTCCACAGCCCAGCGCTCCATTGAGCACGGGGGCAGAGCAGAGAGCTGCTGACTGATAGTCAGCAGCTCTCTGCTCAGGGAGCTCTGAGCACTGAGCAATCAGCAGTGTTTGATGGCTCAGTTCTCACCCTTAGAGCCAGCAGGGGACAAATGCAGCATCGGGCCGATGCAGCATCCACCTAGGTAAGTATTATTCTAAAAAAAAAAAAATAAATACCCATACTTCTATTTTAATATTGTTGTTGTCCACTTGAGGCATACTTAAGTCCCAATTGTTGGCCTGGATAGTTGAGGTATTGTAACTGTGCTATGCAAGCTGTGCTATATAAATCCTGTATATTAATAATATAGTGCTGATAATGTACGCATTGTACATTCAGATGAGTTCCTGTCCTCAAGGAGCTTACATTCAAACACACCTGCATACGCATACTAAGGCCAATTAACCTACCAGCATGTCTTTGGAGTGGGTTACAGTAGGCAAATTACTTACATTGCTCCAATTTAAAAAAAAAATAAAAATACACTTAAAGATAAATACACGAAATGTGTGTCTATTATGACCGCCTGGAGTTCAGCTTTGAATAAAATATTTTATATGGGATATTCTGAAATACATAAAAATAAATCAAATTAAACAATTGTAGAAAAAGAAAAAAAAAACACCTTTCCAGATGTACAGGCAAAGGAAATAATATTCTCTAACATTCACGCCTGACAAGCCCCAGTGAAAATAGACACTTGATCCTGAATATTTCATATGGCGTCTACGTAGGACATTGAAATAGGAAAGAGAAGTCATATTACGCAGGAACACAGGAAGGAATCTGCAGAGTCCATTATGGAACCCAGAGGGAATTTCCAAATATCTGAAGGACAATCTAATTGAGATGATCTTTCCTCCCCCACCACGCTTTGGCGCACCCTGGGGAGAACACGGAAGATGACCTGTGACTAGGGTGGCTGTCATTCATGCAGAACAACATACTTGTCTTTGTACCAAAGTCCTTGAAATAAAAAGAAACTCCTAGAAGTTAGGAGACAATTGTTATGATATAGATGTCACAATGGGGTTTATTTACTAAAGGCAAAAAAGACTTTACTTTGCAAAGGTATTTACCACCGGGTTTGAGGAATGAGGTGACACTCTACTGACTTCCATCATCCAACCATGTACAAGCAAAACATGCATTTTTTTTATTTTCCTTGAACATGATTGGGCATCTTGGAGAAATTCCCTTAAAGCAACTTCCATTAGAGCATAAATAGCCTGTTTTCCTTTAGTAAATCAACCCCAGTATGTAGGACCTTACAGCACATGCATCCTCACTTTATGGGATTTTTTTGTATATATATATATATATATATATATATATATATATATATATATATATATATATATATACAGTGGGGACAGAAAGTATTCAGACCCCCTTAAATTTTTCACTGTTTGTTGTATTGCAGCCATTTACTAAAATCATTTAAGTTCTTTTTTTTTTTAACACACAGCACCCCATATTGACAGAAAAACACAGAATTGTTGACATTTTTGCAGATTTATTAAAAAAGAAAAACTGAAATATCACATGGTCCTAAGCATTCAGATCCTTTGCTGGGACACTCATATTTAACTCAGGTGCTGTCCATTTCTTCTGATCATCCTTGAGATGGTTCTACACCTTCATTTGAGTCCAGCTGTGTTTGATTATACTGATTGGACTTGATTAGGAAAGACCTTACAGCTCACAGTGCATGTCAGGGCAAATTAGAATCATGAGGTCAAAGGAACTGCCTGAAGAGCTCAGAGACAGAATTGTGGCAAGGCACAGATCCGGCCAAGGTTAAAAAACAATTCTGCTGCACTTAAGGTTCCTAAGAGCACAGTGGCCTCCATAATCCTTAAAAGGAAGATGTTTGGGACTACCAGAACCCTTCCTAGAGCTGGCCGTCCTGCCAAACTGAGCTATCGGGGGAGAACAGCCTTGGTGAGAGAGGTAAAGAAGAACCCAAAGATCACTGTGGCCGAGCTCCAGAGATGCAGTTGGGAGATAGGAGAAAGTTGTAGAAAGTCAACCAGCACTGCAGCCCTCCACCAGTAGGGGCTTTATGTCAGAGTGGCCCGACGGAAGCCTCTCCTCAGTGCAAGACACATGAAAGCCCGCGTGGAGTTTGCTAAAAAAACACCTGAAGGACTCCAAGATGGTGAGAAATAAGATTCTCTGGTCTGATGAGACCAAGGTAGAACTTTTTGGCCTTAATTCTAAGAGTGGTATGTGTGGAGAAAACCAGGCACTGCTCATCACCTGTCCAATACAGTCCCAACAGTGAAGCATGGTGGTGGCAGCATCATGCTGTGGGGGGGTTTTTCAGCTGCAGGGACAGGACGACTGGTTGCAATTGAGGGAAAGATGAATGCAGCCAAGTACAGGGATATCCTGGATGAAAACCTTCTCCATAGTGCTCAGGACCTCAGACTGGGCCGAAGGTTTACCTTCCAACAAGACAATGACCCTAAGCACACAGCTAAAATAACGAAGGAGTGGCTTCACAACAACTCCCTGACTGTTCTTGAATGGCCCAGTCAGAGCCCTGACTTAAACCCAATTGAGCATCTCTGGAGAGACCTAAAAATGGCCGTCCACCAACGTTTACCATGCAACCTGACAGAACTGGAGAGGATCTGCAAGGAGGAATGGCAGAGGATCCCCAAATCCAGGTGTGAAAAACTTGTTGCATCTTTCCCAAAAAGACTCATGGCTGTATTAGATCAAAAGGGTGCTTCTCCTAAATACTGAGCAAAGGGTCTGAATACTTAGGACCATGTGATATTTCATTTTTTCTTTCTTAATAAACCTGCAAAAATGTCAACAATTCCGTGTTTTTCTGTCAATATGGGGTGCTGTGTGTACATTAATGAGGAAAAAACTGAACTTAAATGATTTTAGCAAATGGCTGCAATATAACAAAGAGTGAAAAATTTAAGGGGGTCTGAATACTTTCCGTCCCCACTGTATATATATATATATATATATATACAGGCAGTCCCCGGGTTACAAACAAGATAGGGACGGTAGGTTTGTTCTTAAGATGAATCTGTTTGTAAGTCGGAACAGGTCCATTTTTTAAGTGTAGCTATAGCCAAAAAATATCTTTTAAGCTTTTTGGATAGCATAGGGAAGGGTTATCACCCCTGTAACATTTGTTTTGCTGCCTGTGCCCCTGTTCAGAAGATTTGACCTCACTTTCTGTCCCAATGACAATTGGATTTTGAAAATTTTGGGCTGTTAGGGAAACATGGACTGGTTATAAAGCAGCAGTGGATATTAACTCTTACAGGAGAGAATTTCCCTTCCTAGGGGTAGATTTCCGCTCACTTCCTGTTGTCTGCCTCCATTTGTAAGTAGGAGTCGTTTGTAAGTCGGATGTTTGTAAGTAGGGGACCGCCTGTGTATATATATATATATATATATATATATATATATATATATATATATATATATATATATATATATATATATATATATATATATATATATATATATATATATATATATGTATATATATATATATATATATATATATACCCTGTTTCCCCGAAAATAAGACCTAGCATAAATGTCGGTGATGGCTGCAATATAAGCCCTACCCCCCAAATAAGCTCTACTCTGTTTCCCCCAAAAAAAAGCCCTACCCTGACAATAAGACCTACAAGGACTTTAACTAGGGCTTATTTGGGGGGTAGGGCTTATATTGCAGCCATCACCGACATTCACGCTAGGTCTTATTTTTGGGCAAACAGGGTATATATATATATATATATATATATATATATATATATATATATATATATATATATATATATTATTGGTATTCCTTTAAAAAATATTAAAAAATCCATAAATCTGTAAAAATCTTTTAATATAGCCACATATAGCATGAACAGTATACATCATGGTAGTACATCAAGGATGCAATGAGTGGTATCCCCAGCTACTTGCTGTTCAGTTTCATCACCAAATGAAAAACAGTAGATGGTTCCAAGAGTTGGGGATATCCCCAACTCTTGGAAACCATCTACTGTTTTTCATTTTAGCCCTTCCGGGGACATGGTGTACAGGATAAATATCCAGAACCTAAACCAATTTTTTTTTTGTAAATTTTAAAAGCCAAATTTTGAAGATGCACACAGTGTGTCAACATGTGCTATCTGCCATCAGGGGATCTCAATATACGTGTTTTGTGGGTGCAACCCCTTCCTCGTAACTCTAGTAGGTGAGAGGAAGGGGTTGCACCCCCATAACACATCCATTGAACCCCCATGATGGGAGATAGCACATGTTGACATTAGGCATGGGACCAGGAGGGAAATACCCATTTTGACTCCCAATTTGTGTGCATCTTCAAAATTTGGCTTTTACAGGGGTGACATCACCCCATCTGATGAAGGCAATATCAAGACATTTTTGACACTATAATGTCTGATATTGCCTTCAGTTTTTATACATTGAACTTTGTAAGTGCCAGAGTTGTGTATGTTATGCTTTGGAACATGCCTGTTTCTAAAAAAAAAAAATGAATTGAGAAAAAAAAAAATTTTTTTCTAAAAATTTTTATAACGCACATGTGAATGTGCACAGAGTAAAAAATTTTGCTAATCAACAATGTGTGGCTTCTTCTTTCAATGCTCAATACCAGTTTATTTACTAAAGGAAAATCCACTTGGCACTACAAGTACACTAGCAGAACCTAGGAGACAGCCAAAAAGAAACACAAGCAATAAAGAAAATGCAAGATTTTATCTGATATTATTTTTTTATTTTTAAAAAAATATTTTAGACATTGTCCGGCATTGCAATGGCCCCCCTACCCGTAAAATAATTGATTAATGATGTGGTTGAGTTTGTATTCCGACATGTGTATGGCGTCAGAAACAGGCGGAACTGGCTGGCCATTATCCCAAAGGCATTCTCAACGATTCTTCTGGCTCTGGCCAGCCGGTAGTTAAAAACCCTCCTCTCCAGGGTGAGTGTCCTCTGGATTAATGGCCTCATAAGGTGCTTGCTCAGACCGAACGCTTCATCAGCAAGAAAGATGAACGGGAGTCCTTCAACGTTGTCCGCATCAGGTGGCAATCCCAGGCCACCACTCTGGAGCCCTTGGTAAAACTCTGTCTGGGCGAAGACTCCTCCATCCGACATCCGGCCATTCTTCCCCACATCCACATAGAGGAACTCATATTGTGCCGACACCACCGCCATTAACACTATACTATTAAACCCCTTATAGTTATAATAGTAAGACCCCGAATGGGGTGGTGGCACGATGTGGACGTGGTTCCCACCTATAGCCCCTCCACATTTGGGAATGTCCTAACGGTTGGCAAAATGGGATGCCACAGTCTGCCATTCCTGTGGCGTTGAAGGAAACTGTGGAGTCAAAATAGAAAAATATATATTAGTACTTTTGCACATAACATTGCAAGCAGATTAGACACAAACATTCTTGGCCAACATCAGTATAACATTTATTATAAGGAGTATTTTAAGACAAAAATATAAGGTCAACTTATCAGATTCCTCCCCCCCTCTGATGGCCCATTGTAAAAATTTTAGGGGTGGAAGGGTTCTAGCTGAGTTTGGGTCCCCCCAAAAAAAGCCTATGGCATTCTGCCTGAATTTAAGCACAACAATAACATTTGTACACATTTTAGGGTTTTTTTAGGGTAAGCACTACAATGGAGCTGACAAAATACATTGTTAAGTGACTAGGCTATAGGTGTATATGGGCCCAGGATAGCATGCTGGAGAGGTTAGTGAAGGCAAATATGCATGAAGGACAAAAAAGGAGAATTAAAAGATCACAGCATGCATGAGAACAAATACAAAACATAATGATCAGGATAATGATCCCCAGAGCCTGGGGGGAGATGCCTGTCGAGAACTTGAGGTCCTGCAGGCTTCTCCCAGTCGCCAAGTACCGCAACGTGGCGACTAGCCTTTGCTCCGGAGTGATGGCTTGCCTCATGCAGGTATCCCGCCTGCTAATATAAGGGGTTAGCAAAGCCAACAGACGGTGAAAAATGGGGTCCATCATCCTGAGAGGGTTCCTGAAATCATCAGGATTATTCTGCTGGGTCTCACGAAGCAAAGGCATATGAGAGAATTGGTCACGCTGGAGTAACCAATTCTTGGTTCATGAACTCCTCCCCACCCTGTTCATGGACTGGGCTTGGGTCAAAGAATGAACCCCAACACCAAGCCCCCGCATAGCACAAACTCTACGACGAGTATGTACCCACAACATGGCTTCAAAACGGTTAGCTGGTCAGAACGAACTAACAGAACGCACTGAAGAACAGCAAGGCCTGTGAAGAGCGAGCTGAAAATCAGAAACGAGTAGACATGTGCATTCGTTTTTCGTCTGAATGCATTTTCGTCCGAATTTCGGTTATTTTTCGTTATCGTTTTAACAAACGATAACGAACGTGCAGAATCCGAAAACCGAAAGATCCGACATAAACAAATGCTTTATTTTCGTTTTCGGTGTGACAACAGTTCGATATAGATAGATAGGAGATTCGACATGAGGCTGACAATAGTGATCTGTGTCCATCGAACCTGTGGTCGAATGTGCCTAACCTTAGCTCTATTAGTCCAAGATTATTTTACATAGAGAGAAAAGATTCGACATAGAGAGAAAAGATTCGACATAGAGAGAAAAGATTCGACATTATAGAGACAATAGAAAAATATGAAAGAATGGGAATCCCGTCAGGATAGGAATATAGTAGTACTCACCACATATATTAAAGGGGGTGTGATCAAAAAACTATATATGAAAAGGAAAAATAAAAATAAAAACTAAATGACCAAGGCACACCAAACAGAGTAAACTACAAAAAAGTTTATTAAGCTATGCAAAGCTGAACACAGAAAAAATAGTACACAACCACCCCTAAAAGACAGATATGCTGGGCATACCAGTAGGGGATCCCACCAATCTATCTGTACCCTCCCTGTAAACAGTATATAATCCCTCCTAGAAAAGCGAGGAAGCCTGCAAGTGGGGGAGGTTCCTCCCTACCTATCTGTCTTTTAGGGGTGGTTGTGTACTATTTTTTCTGTGTTCAGCTTTGCATAGCTCAATAAACTTTTTTGTAGTTTACTCTGTTTGGTGTGCCTTGGTCATTTAGTTTTTTATTTTTATTTTTCCTTATAGAGACAATAGCAAAAAAGGTTGAATGTGCCTAACCTAACTCTATTAGTCCAAAATTATTCAACATAGAGAGAAAAGATTCGACATGAAGATTCGACGAAGCATACAAAATTAGAATTCTACTATAGCTTGTAGGCAGAACATTCGACAGGAAATGTACGATTGCGGCGTCGTACAGTTTAGCTGCTCCGTCGAATCTTCTTAGAACATTCAACAGACACCATAATGCCCCGTACACACGGTCGGACATTGATCGGACATTCCGACAACAAAATCCTAGGATTTTTTCCGACGGATGTTGGCTCAAACTTGTCTTGCATACACACGGTCACACAAAGTTGTCGGAAAATCCGATCATTCTGAACGCGGTGACGTAAAACACGCACGTCGGGACTATAAACGGGGCAGTAGCCAATAGCTTTCATCTCTTTATTTATTCTGAGCATGCGTGGCACTTTGTGCGTCGGATTTGTGTACACACGATCGGAAATTCCGACAACGGATTTTGTTGTTGGAAAATTTTATTTCCTGCTCTCAAACTTTGTGTGTCGGAAAATCCGATGGAAAATGTGTGATGGAGCCTACACACGGTCGGAATTTCCGACAACAAGGTCCTATCACACATTTTCCATCAGAAAATCCGACCGTAAACGAAACGAAATAAATAAAAATGAATTTCGGGAGTAACTAAATAAATTTATTTTTTGGACTAAAACGAAATTCCGAAATGAAATATTTCAGTGTGCACATGTCTAGAAACGAGCGGACAAGAACACACTGAAAAAACAGATGCGAACTGTCTACACCAGGGGTCCTCAAACTACGGCCCGCGGGCCGAATCCGGCCCTCCAGCGGACTGCCCCTTTAACTTTGCAGCACTCCCCCTGCCCTCTGCTACCTCCATCACACAGGACGGGAAACATGACAGGCCCGGACAAAGGACCTTCTGTGCTAAGAAGCAGGTGATTGGTTACTAGGCATCGGGGCGGTCCCAGGAACCAATCACCTGCCCCTCACTTCCAAAGCCCCACCCTCCGTCTGGACCTACCATGCCTCGCGTCCTGCGTGATACAGGTAAGTGCTGAGTGGGAGTGCTGTGACATTATACAAGGGGCAGCAGTGTAATATTGATGATGGGGAGTCTGTGATATGGGGGATCTGTGATATGGGGAGTCTGTGATATGGGGGGATCTGTGATGGGGGATCTGTGATGGGGATCTGTGATATGGGGGAGTCTGTGATATGGGGGGATCTGTGATGGGGGATCTGTGATATGGGGGAGTCTGTGATATGGGGGATCTGTGATATGGGGGGATCTGTGATATGGGGATCTGTGATGGGGAGATCTGTGATATGGGGGGATCTGTGATGGGGAGTCTGTTATGGGGGAGTCTGTGATATGGGGGATCTGTGATGGGGAGTCTGTTATGGGGGGATCTGTGATATGGGGGAGTCTGTGATATGGGGAGATCTGTGATATGGGGAGATCTGTGATATGGGGGATCTGTGATGGGGGAGTCTGTGATATGGGGAGTCTGTTATGGGGGAGATCTGTGATATGGGGAGATCTGAGATATGGGAGGATCTGTGATGGGGAGTATGTTATGGGGGGATCTGTGATATGGGGGAGTCTGTGATAGGGGGAGTCTGTTATGGGGGATCTGTGATGGAGAGATCTGTGATATGGGGGGATCTGTTATGGGGAGTCTGTTATGGGGTGATCTGTGATGGCGGAGTCTGTTATGGGGGATCTGTGATGGGGGAGTCTGTTATGGGGGAGTCTGTGATATGGGGAGTCTGTGATATGGGGAGTCTGTGATAGGGGGAGTCTGTGATATGGGGGATCTGTGATGGGGAGATCTGTGATATGGGGGGATCTGTGATGGGGAGTCTGTTATGGGGGATCTGTGATATGGGGGGATCTGTGATGGGGGAGTCTGTGCTATGGGGGGGGACTGATATGGGGGGATCTGTGATTGCGGAGTCTGTTATGGGGGATCTGTGATATGGGGGGATCTGTGATGGGGGAGTCTGTTATGGGGGGAT
The DNA here is from genome assembly GCA_037952835.1 of Lithobates septentrionalis. Classification (NCBI taxonomy): domain Eukaryota; kingdom Metazoa; phylum Chordata; class Amphibia; order Anura; family Ranidae; genus Lithobates; species Lithobates septentrionalis. Next base: position 1,471,547 of record JBBDGP010001620.1, read on the forward strand.
CTGTGATGGCGGAGTCTGTTATGGGGAATCTGTGATATGGGGGGATCTGTGATGGGGGAGTCTGTGCTATGGGGGGGGGGCTGATATGGGGGGATCTGTGATGGGGGAGTCTGTTATGGGGGGATCTGTGATGGCGGAGTCTGTTATGGGGAAAGTCTGTGATGGGGGAAGTATGTGATATTTGGGAGTCTGTTATGGGGGGAATCTGTTATGTGGGGCTTTGTGATGGAGAGGAGTTTGTGTTGGGGGGCTTTGTGATGGGGGGATCTGTCATGGGGGGCTTTGTTATGGGGTGAGTCTGTGATGGGGAGGGGGGTCTGTGATTGGGAGTGGTTCTGTAATGAGGGGAGTCTGTGAAATACTGATAAGTTCATATTGATTACAATTGTTCTTTATTTTAAATATTGTACTGTTTTTTTCCTGTTTTTTTTTTTTGCACTACAAATAAGATGTGTGCATAGGAATTAGTTCATATTTTTTTAAACTATAGTGCGGCCCCCCAACAGTCTGAGGGACCGTGAACTGGCCCCCTGTCTAAAAAGTTTGAGGACCCCTGGTCTACACGCTCTGAAAAGCAGATACAAACCCACAAGCACAAACTGAAGAGCAGTAACGGACTGAAAAGCATGAAAGCTGAAAATAGCAAATTGTCTCCCACCAAACTTCTACTAACATGAGATAAACACGAGATTAGCAGAAGGAGCCCAAAGGGTGGTGCGCTAGCTATTGTACTTCCTTTTTCTTGTCCCGTCATACGTGGCGGAATTTGGTGTGACCGTGTGTAGGCAAGACCGAATGAGCGGAATTCCGTCGAAGAAACCTTCGGAGTTTATTCCGGCGGCAAAACCGGTCGTGTGTACGCGGCATTAGAGCCTTATTTTTTTACCCTTTGTCTGTCCCGGGGGTTGCTTGATAATGCATGTTCTCTTATGCCGCCATGACCCTGGGAACTCTCCAGTCCCTCTGACACTCTAGGTTCAGACATGTTGTGTATACCTTTAAATAACACACTGACACAAAGAAAATAGTTTCAACTCTCTCTGGCTTTTCTTATTTGAGATGAGATGTTTAAATGAGAATTATTCAGCCAAATCTTGGGTTCAGCCAAGACTAGGTTGAAACAACAATTAGCAATGACACATGAATGAAACAATATACACAATCACCATGGAATATTATAGAAAAGCTATCAATGAATATAAACTGTGTCCACTTTAAAGGAGAACCCTGGGATGACCTATAATACCTTTATCCTAATGAAAGATAGTATACTATAGTGACCAGTAAAGTGTCCCCCTTAAGAGTACTAACAACACTGTTCTAAAAGCAAGGCCTTGCACTGTCTTCACCGTTGCAAGATAGCAAACCCCGGTTGATAGCAATACTATATGTAATCCAAGGGAATGTCACATGTGCACTGTGCTGAAAGCGTAGTACTTAGCAAAGCAATGGGATCTGCAGGCACAAGCCCCCTCACTAATCCTGAAGGACCTTGGAGCCTCCCAGGGAGACCAACAAATGGTTCTTCCTATTAAAGATGAGTAGAGACAGGAATCAGTTTGTTAAGTCAGCGATGTGGTTTCCGCAGTGTTCAGCGCTGCTGCAGGACGTCCTTCTACCAGCGGGAGCGACGGCTGGACTCGCTGGGGCTGGAGCAGTGAGCTGTGTGTTGTGTGCTAGGTCACAATCTTCTTGCACAACGGCAGAGTGGTGCTCACACGGTGAGATCCAGGAAGCAAGAGAGAGTGGGCCTGGTCCACAGATCCCTATATAGTCTCTCCAACAATTCCCCTGCAGAGCAGACGGTCTGCTGGGAGATGCAGTTCACAGTCATTTCTGCAAAATCAGCAATGCCTATCTAGAGGACTACATCTCCCACAATGCCTTTCTCTGTGCTTCAGGAGATGTCAGTGATTAAGATCCAGCACTAGAGGGACATAGGAGCAAGGCTAGAATAGTAATAGACAGTCTGCAAAAGTCAAATAACCATAGTTCGCTCCCGGCTACATGTCTAAGGATACACCTATGTTTAAGAAAACATATTTTAATTAACTTATTGTTGACTGACTTGCTTCCTTTACTGAAAGCCTGTTCCGAGCATCCAATACACTTTTTATTAGGTTATGCCCTATATCTCCCGAGTGTCATACTGAAAATACTGGCCCCTGGAATTTCTCAGAATTATGATCCACGCTGTGGATACATTTATCATCTTCCCCTCTTTAAGAGCCAAAAGATGGCACTTTGCACAAATACTGACTCTCAATTGTGACTGTCACTGACAACATGGGTTCCACTGACAATCGGAACCCATTAGGGTGGTAGTCAATCATATGATGACTATATCATCCACGACATAGAGATCTCATGCATCCTGTGGGCTGCAGTGGTGCCTGCATCAACCTTTATTTAATACTGTAATTATATAAATATATAATTATGTGCATGTGGCAACCTATAATAATTTTATATATACATATAAATATATATATATATATATATATATATATATATATATATATATATATATATATATATATATATATATATATATTAATAATACAGTGGCTTGGGTTGGCCAAAAGCCAGATGCTCATCGGTCATACCAATTCGGAGATAGACGGAACCTGTAGAGGGATCACTCCAGGAGATGTTGGATCAAGCCGCAAGTATGGATCCAGGTATGGCAACCAAATCTCCAGGGCTCAGTTATGTCTTCTATGCAGGAGGGTCCAAGTGGAGGACCAGTGACATAAATGAATGTTGTCACATAAAACCATGTGGCCAAAAAGAAAAAAGGAAAAAAGGCTCCATATGGTGCAGGTCAAAAAAATTAAAAATGTTTTTTAATCTTATAAAATACAGCACATCAAATGACAGAGGATTGCATAAAAAGTGATCACAAAAATAGTATTAAAAGCAATGTGGGATGCATGTATACCAAGCCCTATGCGTTTCGACCTAGAGGCCTTCAACTGGGGCATAACATTGCTCCCCCACATTGCTCATATATATAGTTTATCTTAATAGCCATAAGGGGGAGAGGAACTCAGCCGTGAGTCGTGAGTTCCACGCCTCATTGTGGAAATTCATGTGGGATATCTGTCCAATGAGTTTTTCCCGCCAAATGGGATACCGACCACAAAGATATCAGAATGAGTTCCACGCCTCATTGACGAGTTATGAAGAAACCAACCTCTAATGTGATGTGTCACATAATTGGCTACAAAGCATAGTTACTGAGAAGGCTGACCAATGAGGACTAACCATGGACGCCACTATGTGCATCATTGTTATTCCACAGGTCATATGACCCGACCGTGTGACTTGCTGCTGATCTCGGTGGGGTTTTAATCATGGTGTTGTAAATAAAGATGAGGCACACGGTGATTGGTGCGGCCATTTTTAATACTGGCCAAATGTTCGTTGACTCTCACAGAGAAGGTCCTAACGGTGCGCCCCACATATTGTTTGCCACAAGGGCAGGTGATAAGATAAACTATGTACCTTGTAGCACAAGTGGTGAAGTGCTTCATTTTCTAACTACGAGAGGTGGCTGTAGACTCAAAAGTGTTAGTTTTGTGTCTGCCGCATGAGTTATGAAGGCATACATTTCAGCGATGGCAGGGGTAATAACCCTTGCATTGTTGGAAAAAAGAAACAGCCCCCTTGGGTGGATCAATTATATGAGGGGCAACGTCACCTTGTAAGGACCTAGCCCCTCTGAATATAACCCCTGCTCGTTCTGGGAGAACTGGTCCCAGTAAAACCCCCCAATGTTTATTAATGATCCTCTTTATTTGCTTATGCTGCATCAAGAAAGATAGAAAAATAGATAAATAGATTTAGAATTATCAATCAGCAATAAGCTCCTATCCTTTTGTATGGCTCTAACAATGTCTCTGTCTAAATCCCCGGGTCTATAGCCCTTTTCAACAAATTTTGTTTTTAAAGTATCAACTTGGTGTGAAAAGTCAAGTCATACTTTTTATGAAGTTTATTTGCATTTCCTTGTATTCAGTGTGTGGGCTTTATTATGTTTTAGGTATTATACACTATTTTTGTATTGTGTTCCTTACCCCCTAAGAGGTTATGAGCATTATCACCTTGTGTTATAGTATTTTTATTTACTTTTCACCTTGGTTCACCATACATCGGTGTTCCAATTTTTGGCACATTCAGCATTACACTTTCTTATTTTATTTTATTTTATTTTAATGGAGTGTAGCTGAGTTTAATGCTTATTAGGTTGTAAGTTTTCTTCATGAACCACCCTTCCTGGTCTTTTGATAATAATAATAATTCAAATAGACTCATTCACATAGGATAAATCAAGAACGTACAGCAAATCCTGTAAAAGGAGTTGTGCTGTCTAAAGCAAGTACATTTCTGGGAAAAGGTACATTTCTTAGGAAAGGTAAACAGATATTTCAGTGGTTGTTGTGGAAAACATTGCTACTGTACTTTCTCTTGATGCTAACATTATGGATATACTGTAATTATCACTATTATGCCCCGTACACACGGTCGGACATTGATCGGACATTCCGACAACAAAATCCTAGGATTTTTTCCGACGGATGTTGGCTCAAACTTGTCTTGCATACACACGGTCACACAAAGTTGTCGGAAAATCCGCTCATTCTGAACGCGGTGACGTAAAACACGTACGTCGGGACTATAAACGGGGCAGTAGCCAAAAGCTTTCATCTCTTTATTTATTCTGAGCATGCATGGCACTTTGTGCGTCGGATTTGTGTACACGCGATCGGAAATTCCGACAACGGATTTTGTTGTCGGAAAATTTTATATCCTGCTCTCAAACTTTGTGTGTCGGAAAATCCGATGGAAAATGTGTGATGGAGCCCGCACATGGTCGGAATTTCCGACAACAAGGTCCTATCACACATTTTCCGTCGGAAAATCCGACCGTGTATATGGAGCATTACACTATTAATGCAAATACTCCTCATTTAACAACTTACCCGTTTAACGACCGCTCGGACTTACGACCAGCTCTCCCTACCCGAACGACGTTCTATGCATCATTGTATTGTACAGTACAGTACAGAATTTTCATTTGTGTTCTGTACTTATGCAAATTAAAACAACGTTATGGAGCTGGAGTTTTGTGTTTAGATCTTTTTTTTTTACAATACAGTACAGTAGTTAAGAATGCTTAAAATATTGATTACTTGTGGCTCCTTGTTTAACGACCGATTTGTTTAACGACCTGGTTGTTGGAACGGAACCTGGTTGTTAAGTGAAGATTACCTGTAATAATAATAATAAGAAGAAGAATTATTAATATTATTATCATTATTTTATACAATTGTAATTATGGTTCTTATATTTGAATATGTGGGAGTGGAATGTTATTTATACTGTATATATTTAATAATAATAATAACAATATTGTGGAAATTATGACTTTTTTTATTATTATTATTATACCATTTTAATTACTGATTACTGTTTCTATATTTGAATAGTTAGTGTGGTAATAGAATGTTATATAATAATATTAATAATAATATTAATAATAATATAAAAAATAATAATAATATACAATATACAGTACATGCAGGGCATGGCGCATTACTCCACACTTCCCATTTAGCACCTGCATTGTTATTATAATTAATACATGTCATTTTCCTATTGTTTGCATCCTATTGTACATTGCACAATTCAGAGTAATGGGATGAGATTTCTGTATAATACACATATATTCCCCTAAGTAAGTGCTAGGGACTATTTAACAGCATAAACACTATAGATCACTGACATTAATGTGCCTGATTATGTGCAGGCGATGCACTTTCTATTGTGTTGAGTTCAGCCCTCTCCCTAATCACCTTGCTTAGAGGTATCCAAACCCCCATTTGTTACTCTCTAAGTTAATAGGTTTTCATTTAAAGTGACACCTTGTGCTGAATGCTGCCAGCCATGCTTACTGCATATTTGAATTCAGCTACAGCATCATCAGGTAATTGACAATTATAATATGACATTGAACTTATAAGCTGTCCTGCCTTCTGTCCTTCGATATAAAGCAATGATTGACCTTGAGAGTCAGGTCACCGACAATAAGCTTTGCGATGTAATATTAAATAATGTGTAATTACCGGTAATTAGTCTGTCATTCCCAAAGTGAGGACAAAAAACAAAAAACGGAAAACAAACCCAAATATATACATTATATATATATATATATATACTATACTATACTATACAGTATCTATCAGATGTTAGAAGTTGTAAATATTATGATTGATTAGTAATGATTCGATTTAGAAATTGTGCTTTGCTTGTTCCTAATTATTAAGAATGACAATTTGTGTGCTTGATGGATAGTAAAGCTAATTTATAATTATATAGTCAACCTACATAATATAAGTGGATCAGTAAAGCAGCTATAAACATAACTCAAAATTATGTATGAAATAGCTCCATGTACTGTATAGTCCCATAGCTTGGAACACTATTAGCTGTGAGGCTATATGTTAACTAATTATAATCAGACTATTTAGGCTTAAATAGGCATTATAAGAGGTTAAAATCATTATAAACATTTTAAATCTAAACAGAAACTCCCAAAAACCGAGACCTACCAAAAAACAGTAATACAGTAGAGAGAGATAGAGAGATAGATAGATAGATAGATAGATAGATAGATAGATAGATAGATAGATAGATCGATCTATCTATATAGATATAGATATATCTATATAGATATATCTATATCTATATCTATATATATATATATATCTATATATATCTATATATCTATAGATATAGATATATAGATATATATATAGATATATATATAGATATATAGATATAGATATATGTTTACACACAGTATATATGTAACACTTCATGTTTATATTTTCATCCAGCAGGGGGAGCTCCATTATTTTTTTTTAACAAGTTTTCCAGGCTATCCCAGCTATCCAAAATTATGAGAGGTTAAGTTAAAAATCTAAACTTTGACAAAACCTACCACCATTTTAAAAACGTAAAAGGGGAAATCTTAAAAAAATAAATAAATAAATAAATAAAACAACTTTAACTGCCTTAAAACATGTTGGTGAGGCAGTTGGTAGAAATGACGTCCCTCTACAAGTACCAAAGTACCAAATTACAACTATGATTGTCCCACCTAACTCTTCCACTGCCTAACCTCACAGTTTTGTTAAAGAGGAACTTCAGTCTGCTCACATCATTTGTAACATCAACACTTTGCATATTATTTTATATATACTGTGATTCTGTACTTGCCATATATGCTGCAGAGATCTCCCTCCACTGAGTCTGTCTGCAGCCATGTTAACTGTGGGCAGCTGAAGCTGCTGCCCTGTTCACTTCCTGGATTTACACAGACACACAGAGGCACACCTCCAGCTCTGCAGCTCTCATTGGCCCTCTTATGACTCACCCCTTCTCCCGTCCTGGCAAACTCTCACGAGAGTGAGAGAAAGGGAGCTGTGCATGATGTCATAAGCCTAGGCTAATGACCGGATAAGAAACAGGAAGTGAGCTGTATAAGGTATTTACTGGCAGAACATTTTTTTTTTACTATCCAAAGTTAAAACAACAAGGGCAGAAGATTTAATAGATGGAAAGTTGAAAAAATAACTAAAGGTCCACTTTCACCACTTGAGAAAAGAACACAGATATTTGCCTTCCCATAGTCAAAGCAGCTCCCCTACAGTGAGTAAGCACAACCTAGGCACACAGTTTACCCTTTGATTACCCCTGATGTCAACCCCTTGCCAGCCAGTGTCGTTAGTACAGTGAAAGTGCATATTTTTTTTAGCACTGATCACTGTATTAGTGTCACTGGTCCCCAAAAAGTGTCAGTTACTGTCCGATTTGCCCACCGCAATATCGCAGTCCCGTTAAAAGTCGCCGATCGTCACCATTACTAGTAAAAAAAAATAAAGAAAAATATCTCATAGTTTGTAGACGCTATAACTTTTGAGCAAACCAATCAATATACGCTTATTGGGATTTTTTTAACCAAAAATATGTAGCAGAATATATATTGGCCTAAATTCATGAAGAAATTTGATTTAAAAAAAAAAAAATGTATTGAATGTTTTATAGTAGAAAGTAAAATATATATTTTTTTCATAATTGTGGGACTTTTTTTTTTTAGCGCAAAAAATAAAAAAAACAGGTGATCAATTACCACCAAAAGAAAGCTCTATTTGTGGGAAAAAAAGGACAAATTTTATTTCGGTACAGTGTTGCACGATTCTCAGTCAGATCCCTTTCACGCTGCAGCACCGCTAAAACAGCGCTAAAGCGCTGTTTAGCTGGCTTTTTGCTGTGCTTTTCAGGCGCTAGTGGGGTGGATTTTCTTAAGGTCACGTTGGAAAAGGAAAGGAGTCCCATTTTTTGGCGCTTTTCAAAGCGCTTCCCATTCATTTCAATGGGCAGGGGCATTTTTGGAGCGCTATTTATAGCCAAAGATGCTGCTTGCAGGACTTTTCCTAAGGTCCTGAAATCGCACCGCCCCAGTGCTCATCGCACAGAATGGGAGGCAGTTTTCAGGTGCTTTTTAAGAAGCTATTTCCTGAATACCTGAAAACTGCCTCAGTGTGAAAGTGGCTTTAAAGTGACACAGTGCCGTATTGCAAAAAAATTACCTGGTCAGGAAGGGGGGTAAAACCACAAGTGGTTAAAGTAACAAGACAAGAGTCGGTCAATACAATACAATGGACGCAAGTACAGAATCTCCAATGGGGCAATTTCCAAGTTTTTCCAATGGCATGCAATTGACTATTACAAAATAGTTAACATGACTATGTTAACAAGGCAAACTGACAATGTCTTTCCAAAGGGCCCCCATGACCCCTTGTAGTGTCCACCATGTAACAAAGTTTAAGTTTGATAAGCTAAACATTTTTTTAAATGTTAAAGCTTTTATGAGGTTTAGGTGATTGGTTTTTAGATCTATTGTAAAGTATTTGTACACCCTCTAACCAAAGATAGAGGGAATAGGGCACTGTAATAAAGAAAAGGGGGACACTTTTCAGCTAGTCCACTCTCTTTTTTTCTTTTTTGAAAATCGCAATGGCAATGGGTGCGCAAAAAAAACTAAACACCATGTGAACCAAAAAGTGCATGTGAAACGCACTCAAAAAGTGCACAGGATATGTCACTGGTCTCCTCCAAAAGAGAAATCCCTTCCCTGGCCTCCTGAGGTGCAAGACTCCTGACAAGGGGAAGGACACTCTGGTCCACCTAGCCAAAAGGCCTGCTGGACCTCTCTCCTCGTAGCTGTCCGAAGCAAACCACTGTGTATTGGGTAAGGTCTCCTCTGAAGAGAGAGTCCTAAGCCAGGGAAGAAAGGAACCTGATAGTCATACTTCCTCCGCCTAGACTTCAGGGTAGACCAAAAGACCCAGACTCTACCATCCTGTGGAGTGAAAAACACACATAAAGAAGTGCAGTGTCACACACTGAGTAAAAATAAAAAGTAAGAGTAAAAGTGACAGTAAAAATAAATAGTGCCAAAGTGGTATACAATGGCTAATTCTTGTGGCCTTGTAACAAAAATGTCCCCAGTGTCAGCCAAAAGGCCTAACTCATGAGAGAAGGTGCAGCAAAAAAGCAGGTGGTGTCACGTCGACCTAGTGCTCATTCCCACAGTGGTGTCCTAAAACCATAGTGAGCATCCCAGGGTCCACACTCTTAGGCCCCTTTCACACTGGGGCGGTAGGGGGCGTCGGCGGTAATACAGCGCTATTTTTAGCGCTGTTTTACCGCGGTATTTGGCCGCTAGCGGTGCGGTTTTAACCCCCCGCTGGCAGCTGAAAAAAGGGTTAAAACCCCTCGTATAGCGCGGCTATAGCCGCGGTATTACCGCGGTGTAGCCGCGCTGTCCCATTGATTTCAATGGGCAGGAGCGGTGAAGGAGCGGTGAATACACCGCTCCTTCACCGCTCCAAAGATGCGGCTTGCAGGAGATTTTTTTCTTCTTCTGCCAGCGCACCGCTTCAGTGTGAAAGCCCTTGGGCTTTCACACTGAACAAACAGCGGAGGCTGTTTAGGGGCGGTTTGCAGGCGCTATTTTTAGCTCAATAATGCCTGCAAACCGCCCCAGTGTGAAAGGGGTCTTATGCCCCGTACACACGGTCGGATTTTCCGATGGAAAATGTGTGATAGGACCTTGTTGTCGGAAATTCCGACCGTGTGTAGGCTCCATCACACATTTTCCATCGGATTTTCCGACACACAAAGTTTGAGAGCAGGATATAAAATTTTCCCACAACAAAATCCGTTGTCGGAAATTCCGATCGTGTGTACACAAATCCGACGGACAAAGTGCCACGCATGCTCAGAATAAATAAAGGGATGAGAGCTATTGGCCACTGCCCCGTTTATAGTCCCGACGTACGTGTTTTACGTCACCGCATTTAGAACGATCTGATTTTCCGACAACTTTGTGTGACCGTGTGTATGCAAGACAAGTTTGAGCCAACATCCGTCGAAAAAAATCCTAGGATTTTGTTGTCGGAATGTCCGATCAATGTCCGACCGTGTGTACGGGGCATTAGGGGGCACTTGACCATGCTGGCTCTCTACCTTCCCAGCCCTCAGGAAGATCGGGTAACATTGCCATATCAGGAAGCACTGGGCCCCTCGGGTCCCTTCACACTAGGGAAGTACTACTAACCCTCACCTTACCCAGTGGGTGCTTAGTTCGGATTTATTTTCATGAGGAAGGTCCCTCAGGACATACTGGCAAGGATACTATACAGTCAGGCATTCCCGCTAAAAGGCCAGCATAATGGTGGAGCGCCCCTACTGGACACTGATAAGAACAGATACTACGCTAGATTGTAGCCAAAGGCAAAGCAGACATTTCAGTATTTTTTTTTTCTTTTCTGTTTTTTTTGTTTTTTTCAAGAAAGACCGCTCCACAGTGTCAATAAAAAATATAAGGGATACCATCTAAGAGTAATACATTTGCTTTATTGAAAAATTCACTTGATTGACAATAAAAAACAAGCGCTCATGAACGTAATATAAAAATTGATCGGACTACAACACAGTGTAGTACCGACACACATAATGTGGCAGCGGGTGACGTCCGTAATGAAGCTCCTCCCCCCGTACGCGGCGTTGCGTCCTATTGGACTTCGTCAGCAATAAAGCAAACGTATTACTCTTAGATGGTATCCCTTATATTTTTTATTGACACTGTGGAGCGGTCTTTCTTGCATCTTCACACATCGGGCTGGACGGCTGGTTTATTCCCCTGGATGACCGGACCTGTAGTCATCAGTGATACCTTCCAGAGACACCACCAGCAATTACCATCATCCCCGTGGGGATACATGTGAGTTTGACCCATGCTTCGCAGAGGTCCACTAAATCTGGTAAGCGCATTTTAAGTTTTTGGGAGAAGATGTTATATAAGACTGATTCATGTCGTTTGAAGTTTACTTAATACGAATTTATCCTGATGGACATTTGTGAAATCTATCCATCCTTTGATTATTCAAGTTTACCTATTGCGCTGCTCTTACCCTTCATTGCTGCCTTATAAGTTATGTACGGGAACTTTTGGTTACATGACAAAATATACACTGTTATGTACAATTATTACTGTCATGTCTGAAATATTTTCAATAAAATATTTTAATCGTAAAAATCACCAGGATACACCAGGGACACCAGATATTTAGCCACGTAAACGCGTTTTACACATCCAAACTGTGCTTAATCATTACCTATAATGTAAGGTAATGATTAGGCACAGGTGGGATGTGTGAAACGCGTCTACATGACTATCAATGTCTATAAATATCTGGTGTCCTTGGTGTATCCTGGTGATTTTTAATAAAGGCACTTTGTTTGGAACCTTCAAATGTGCAGCTATTCTTCTTTTTTCAAGAATTGATCTGTGTATCCTGACAGTGGGAAAGTCTCCCCGTTGTCAGAAAACAATGACAAAGCTGGAGGATTCCCCTATGCACCTGAAATGAGTGGATGGGGGGATCACATCAGGTTTTTTTTAGTTCAACTCGCAGGTTGCAAATAAAAAAAGTTGACCCATCTATGGCCAGCTTAAGGCACAGTGAGGTCCGCCTAGCCATGAGGCCCAGCTGATTAGCTCCTCATGCTCAGCCAAAGCTGACCAACGAGTATTAGGTGAGGGGTTCCCCTCAAGAGAGACCTCCGCCCCACCCCAAGGCAAGGAAGGAATGAATGAAGAAATCTGATGGCCACACATCCTCCCCCTAGACTTCAGGGTAGGCCGAAAAACCTGCATCCAACATCTTGAGTGAAAAAGGAAAATAAATAAATGCAGGGTGACATACATGGAGAGCAAATAAATATGCAAAACTAAAAAAGTGCTAGTGGTGGTACATTGGCTAGGCCTTGCATTCTGGTAACAAAAATTGTCCTGGTCTCGGCCAAAAGGCCTAGCATATGAGGTGTGGTGCAAAAAAAAAAAAAGCTTAGGAGTAGTGCCCTAGTGCACTTTCACAAAGTGAAGTCCCAAACCCATAGTGCTCCAGCACTCCCAGGACAGCACTCCCAGGGGGGGTGCTTAACACTGTGGGCCCTCTGTTTTCCCAGCAACTGACCACACAAAGTAACACAGTCCAAGCAGGAGTTATTGGGCCCCTCAGGTTATTCCATTAGGGAATTACTCCTATGTCCTGGTGTTCCGGTTTCTGCTCACTGGAGGATACCTTTAGACCCCCATCATACCAGCAGGGGTACTATACAACCAACCATCCCAGCCCCAATCTAGTCACTCTAATTGGAGGCAGGCATTGCTTTAAATAGTTCAAGTGGTGTGGGCAAGCTCAGCTTAGGGTGGCAACGTTCTCATGCACAGAGTCTTACTAAGTTAGTGTTGACAACCTGTGTCAGTAAGTGCACCTGTGCTGGAAGTATATCCAGGTACAACTGTAAATGCAAGCCTAAAAAAAAAAAAAAAAAAATCAATGATAAGCTAACAAAAAGGAAAAAATTATTTTTTTTTCCTCTTTGGGAGGGGGTGGGGGGGGGGGTGTTTACATACACTTTAAGAAAAAATGTACACCCGTGTGTTTTTCAGGGCAAAAAAACAAAAATCAGTACATCTCTCCAGTAAACACAAAATTCTGTATTTTTTGTGATCCTGCCAAAAATTTATTGTGTCCCTAACTTCCAGTGCTGCACTGAAATCCCAAGACATAGTACAGTGAGACAGCATTATCACAATAGAACAAGGAACATGCTATTGGTAGGATTACCAGGTGAAAAAAGGAAATAAAGCATGAAAAAATAATTAAATTAACCGATCTAAAGCTAAGCTGCAACATATAACAACATTTTTGTTCCATAGATTAAGATACACTTTAAAGCGGAGCTCCACCCAAAAGGGGAAGCTCTGCTCGTTTGCACCCTCCACTGCCACATTTGGCACTTTTTGGGGAGGAGGGGAGAGCGGGTACCTGGCTTTGACAGGTACCCACTCCCACTTCCGGCTCAGATCACCGAGGCAATTTAAGCCGGAAGCCCCCTCCCCTTACCCCCCGCAGTCTTTTGCGACACATTACAGGTCCCAGAAGACTACGGGACCATTCACAAGGTGCAGTGCGACTGGTGTATGCGCAGTAGGAAATGGGCTACGAAGCCGCAAAGCTTCACTTCCTGTTTCCCTTACTAGAGATCCCGGAGCCTGCACCCGAAGGCGGTTGAAGGTGCAGATGAGGACATCGCTGGATCCCTGGACAGGTAAGTGTCCTAATATTAAAAGTCAGCAGCTACAGTATTTGTAGCTGCTCACTTTAATTTTTTTTGGGGGGGGACCTGGAGCTCCTCTTTAGGTACGTAGCTGTAGTGGTTGTTTGAAAAAAAAAAACCATAAGGTCAATCTATCGCAGGCACTCACTGGTATAATAAGGCTGCTGAGCAAAACTGAGACTTTAATTAAATTACTTCTAATAAATGAGTCTATAAAATCTAAAAATTATTGTCCCGCTTCTGGGTGATTTGTAAACCAGGGAGGCAGCTTGAATACATGACAAACGGATTGTGTTTAGTCATTATCTTCATTATTATACATTACCATGTGTCTCAAATACATTCTGGTAACCTTGTAGGCTGGTAACGTATTACAAAGATAATCCCGTCCTCTGCTACCTTGTAAAACGATATTAGTCTATTGTAGTTACTAAATGGCATAATGATTGGTATTATTATTATTATTATTATTATTATTATTGTTATCATTATTGAAATTATAACTCATATTTTTGTTTCCATCACCATCATGATTATAATTATTGAATCTTTTTGTAAGAAAAAAGTGCAGCGCCTAAAGCATGATTGATACATAAGAACCAATAAGGAATCTGCGTTCATAAAGAAGTCTCTTGGCTTTAGGGAGTATTCCAACAATTATGACAAAAAAGGAAAATTAAATCAATTATTGAAAAAGGATAAAAAAAAGTCTATAACAATGGCCACCGTTCCAGTGAGAGATAGCAGCAGTAGTGTCCAAACGAGCAAACCTCCCACCATCAAGTGAAATGCAAACTCACTGGACTCAATGGCTGAGGTTACATCAGCTTGGAAGCCTTGTACATATATGTAGATCCCTCTGGAGATAACACAATGGACATATCCTGCAGGTGGGGGTAGTCAGAATCAAGCTGAGGATAAATAAGCTCACCCAGAGCCCAGAAGGAATCTCATAGTGTAGTATGTATATTATAAAAGTAAAAGCCACATAAAAGCATAAATGTAAGTAATCAAAGACTCACATGGGTAGCTGCTGGTGACCGGAATCGTACCGCAGCAAGACATCAGTGCCAATTATCCTGCCCCGATGCGTTTCATCCAAAGGGACAATGTCAAAGAAGAAACACATTTGTATAGCGCCCCCCTGAGTCAATACTTTGTAGAATCGCCTTTCACTGCAATTACAGCTGCAAGTCTTTTTGGGGATGTCTCTACCAGCTTTGCACATCTACAGAGTGAAATTGCTGCCCATTTTTCTTTGCAAAATAGCTCAAGCTCTGTCAGATTGAATGGAGAGCGTCTGTGAACAGCAATTTTCAAGTCTTGCCACAGATTCTCAATTGGATTTAGGTCTAGACTTTGAATGGGCCATTCTAACACATGAATATGCATTGATCTAAACCATTCCATTGTAGCTCAGGCTGTATGTTTAGGGTCGTTGTCCTGCTTGAAGGTGAACCTCCGCCCCAGTCTCAAATCTTTTGAAGACTCTAATGCCGCGTACACACGAGTGGATTGTCTGACAGAAAGAGTCCGACGGAAGCTTTTCATTGTATATACCGATCGTGTGTAGGCCTCATCGGACATTATTTTCGAAAAATCTGACGGACCTAGAAATGGAACATGTTTTAAATCTTTTCGACCCAATTACTATCAGGAAAACCGATCGTCTATATGCTGGTCCAACGGACCAAAAAAGACGCATGCTCTGAAGAAAGTACGAGACGCAAGCTATTGGCTACTGGCTATTGAACTTCCTTTTTCTAGTCCCGTCGTAAGTGTTGTACGTCACCGCGTTCTGGACGGTCGGACTTTGGGTTGACCGTGTGTAGACAAGACCGCTTGAATGAAATTCCAATGGAGTTACGTTGGAGAAACTGTCGGAGTTTATTATTATGGCTAAACTGGTCGTGTGTACGCGGCATAACAGGTTTTCTTCTAAGATTGCCCTGTATATGGCTCCATACATCTTCCCATCAACTCTGACCAGCTTCCCTGTCCCTGCTAAAGAAAAGCATCCCCACAACATGATGCTGCCACCACCATGTCTCACAGTGGGGATGGTGTGTTCAGGGTGATGTGCAGCGTTAGTTTTCCACCACACATAGCATTTTGCTTTTAAGCAAAAAAGTTAAATTTTGGTCTCATCTGACCAGATCACCTTCTTCCACATGTTTCCTGTGTCCCCTACATGGCTTCTCGCAAACTGCAAAACGGGAATTCTTATGGCTTTCTTTCAACAATGTCTTTCTTCTTGCCACTCTTCCATAAAGGCCAGATTTGTGGAGAGCACAACTAATAGTTGTCCTGTGGACAGATTCTCCCACCTGAGCTGTGGATCTCTGCAGCTCCTCCAGAGTTCCCATGGGCCTCTTGGCTGCTTCTCTGATGAATGCTCTCCTTGCCCGGCCTGTCAGTTTAGGTGGACGGCCATGTCTTGGTAGGTTTGCAGTTGTGCCATACTCTTTACATTTTCGGATGATGGATTGAACAGTGCTCCGTGAGATGTTCAAAGCTTGGGACATGTTTTTATAACCTAACCCTGCTTTAAAACCTCTCCACAACTTTATCCCTGACCTGTCTGGTGTGTTCCTTGGCCTTCATGATGCTGTTTGTTCACTAAGGTTCTCTAAAAAACCACTGAGGGCTTCACAGAATAGCTGTATTGATACTGAGATTAAATTACACACAGGTGGACTTTATTTACTAATTAGGTGACTTCTGACCACAAATGCACGCTACACTTTTCAGATATGTATTCATTAAAAAAAAAATGAAAACCATTTATCATTTTCCTTCCACTTCACTTTGTACCACTATGTGTTGGTCTATCACATAAAATCCCAGTAAAATACATTTACGTTTTTGGTTGTAACACGGCAAAATGAGGAAAATTTCAAGGGGTGTGAATACTTTTTTAAGGCACAGTAATGCCCCGTACACACGGTCGGATTTTCCGATGGAAAATGTCCGATCGGAGCGTGTTGTCGGAAATTCCGACCGTGTTTGGGCTCCATTGGACATTTTCCATCGGATTTTCCGACACACAAAGTTGGAGAGCAGGAGATAAAATTTTCCGACAACAAAATCCGTTGTCGGAAATTCCGATCGTGTGTACACAAATCCGACGGACAAAGTGCCACGCATGCTCAGAATAAATAAAGAGATGAAAGCTATTGGCCACTGCCCCGTTTATAGTCCCGACGTACGTGTTTTACGTCACCGCGTTCAGAACGATCGGATTTTCTGACAACTCTGTGTGACCGTGTGTATGCAAGACAAGTTTGAGCCAACATCCGTCAGAAAAAATCCTAGGATTTTGTTTTCGGAATGTCCGAACAAAGTCCGACCGTGTGTACGGGGCATAATTCTGCGCAGCCAGTTTTTTGACCCGGGCACCCCTTCCAAAGAGAACAAACAGATCCTTGACCTTCACTCACCAGCCTGGCCATTGTAAAGTGAAGGAACAGCAACAGACAAATAGTTAGCCATTCTACTGCACACTCTGCTTTCTCCTCCTGTCGGCGTGTTTACTGTCAGCACATGTGCAAACAGCAGAGCCAAATTGGCTTTTGGTGCAACCGCCATCTCCCAGTCTGAGTTCCATTGTGCAGGAAATTACAAGAAGCTGAGCGAGTCAAATTCAGGTACACAAAAAATGCTGATTTAAAGTGTATCCACAGACAAAATATTTTTTTCTTTGTTTAGCTTTTTTTTTTTACTGGCTGTCTATCTGGGGAGATTGGTCTTGGGTGCACAGCAGAAAGTGAGAGGAAATCTATCCAAAGTAATAGGAAAAATAGAAACATTTGTGAACATTTGCTTGTCACTTTCAAGCAATCTACTTAAAATAAAAATAGATGTGATTACACAGAGAGCAAAAAAAAAGTCTGATTCAGTTTATTATGGGGTTGAAATGTATATGGTATTGTATATTAAATTATCTTTTTATTTTTCTGTTTCAGCTTCTTCGAAAAATCAATTAAACGAGGATTTCTTTGAAACAATTATGATCACAATTATGGAGCACAATCAGACAATCTAAAAAAAAATGATAAATGCCCTTTCCCTCCCAATATGAAGGCTAAAATTGCTGACCTTCTTATAAAAATTCTAGTTGCCTGGCTGTTAGGTTGACACCCTTGGCTTTGGTTGTTTGTGAGTCACTAACCTGAAACAGGCATGCAGAGCAGAAACATATAATTTGGAAATAGGTTAATTTAGTAATCTTGGTGAAAAGTTATTTACTTTAACCACTTCAGCCCCGGAAGGATTTACTCCCTTCCTGACCAGAGCACTTTTTGCGATTCGGCACTGCGTCGCTTTAAATGACAATTGCACGGTCGTGCGACGTTGCACCCAAACAAAATTGACGTCCTTTTTATCCCACAAATAGAGCTTTCTTTTGGTGGTATTTGATCAGCTCTGCGGTTTTTATTTTTTGCGCTATAAACAAAAGAAGAGCGACAATTTTGAAAAAAAAGCAATATTTTTTTACTTTTTGCTATAATAAATATCCCCCAAAAATATATATAAAAAACAATTTTTCTCCTCAGTTTAGGCCGATATGTATTCTTCTACATATTTTTGGTTAAAAAAAAATCACAAAAAGCGTATATTGATTGTTTTGTGCAAAAGTTATAGCATCTACAAAATAGGGGATAGATTTATAGCATTTTTATTATTAATTTGTTTTTTTATTTGTAATGGCAGCGATTTTTATTGTGACTGCGACATTATGGCGGACACATCGGACACTTTTGACACCATTTTGGGACCATTGTCTTTTATACCGCGATCAGTGCTATAAAAATGCACTGATTACTGTGTAAATGACAATGGCAGGGAAGGGGTAAACACTAGGGGGCAATCAAGGGGTTAAGTGTGTCTTAGGGAGTGATTCTAACTGTGGGGGGATGGGCTTTCACTGACATGACAGCGATCACTGCTCCCGATGACAGGGAGAAGTGATCTCTGTCATGTCACTAGATAGAACGGGGAAATGCCTTGTTCACATAGACATCTCCACGTTCTTCTGCTCTGTGACGCGATTGCGGGCCCTCGGCGGACATAGAATCAGCGGGACCTCCGATCACGGAGCATGCGGCACGTGCGCGCGCCCACAATGCTGCGATTTAAAGGGGACGTACCTGTACACCCATTTGCCCAGCCGTGCCATTGTGCCGACGTACATCATCATGCGCTGGTCGGCATGTGGTTAAGGGTTCTTTCACACTGGGGCAGCTTTCTGGTGCTTTAGCTCTAGAAATAGCCTCTGCAAAGCACCTGAAAAGCGCCTCCCATTCATTCCAGTGTGACTTTTCACACTGGGGCAGAGCGCTTGTGGGACGTTAGGAAAAGTCCTGCAAGCAGCAACTTTGGGGCGGGTTGGAAGCGCTGTATTTAGCTCTCCCAAAACGCCCTGCCCATTGCAATGAATGGGCAGCGCTTCCAAAGTGCCTTTAAAAGCGCATTGAAATCTCTGCAAAACTGGACTTTTTATCTTTTTTTTGGTAAAAAGCACACCGCTAGCTGCTGAAAGAAAACGCTAAAGTGCCGCAAAAACGAGCGGTGCTTTAGCGCTAACAGCCGGGCGTCCCAGTGTGAAAGTAGCCTAAGACCCCTTTTACACTGAAGGAGTTTTTCAGTCATTTTAGCGCTAAAAATAGCGCCTGAAAAACGCTTCTCATGCCACCACAGTGTAAAAGCCCGATGTTACAGAAAGTCCTGCAAGCAGCATCTTTGGTGTGGTTTGAGAGCGCTGTATACAGATGTATACAGGGCTCCTAAACCACCCCTGCCCATTGGAATGCATGGGCAGTGCTTCGGAAGCATTGTAACGCGGGCGATTTTAACTCTTTCTTCGGCCACTAGCGGGGGTTAAAAGTGCAGCATGGCCCCAGTGTGAAAGTGCCCTAAAGGACAAGGGGACACTCTTTGCATCTGGAAGAAAAATGTAATAATCTATGCATATGGAAAGACTTCTTCACAGTAATGCCGCGTACACACGGTCGGAATTTCCGACAGAAAAAGTCCGATGGGAGCTTTTGGTCGGATAATCCGACCGTGTGTATGCCACATCGGACTTCTTCTGTCGGCATTTCCGATGGACTTAGATAGAGAACATGCTCTAAATGTTTCCGTCGGAAATGCCGACGGAGCATGTCCCGTTGGCAAGTCCGACCGTGTGTACGCGGCATAAAAGTTGTAAAAATGTGGAATAGACTCCCTCAAGAATTAGTTCAGGCCTGGTTCACATCTATGCAGGTGGCAGTTTGCATATCCCAGGTGCATTTTGTGTTTTTTAATACACATTTTTCACCATTGAAATCTATGGAATCAAGAACCAGAAAAAAGTCCCTGACCCTTTCCATAAAATGCACAGATGTGGACTACATCCATAGGAAACCATGTTAAATGGACTGTAGTGTGTTTCTGCAAAACTGAAAACACACAAAAAATGCATAGGTTTGAACCAGGCCTTAATCCAACTTAAGTAATTGTTTAAAGTGGTTTAAAGTGGTTCTAAACTCAGAAGGTTTATTTATTTTTTTAATGCATTTAAGCTAAGCAGGGCAATAACTTCTCCGCAGGATGTGGAAACCTTGCAAGAAGATCTGAACAAATTAATGGGGTGAGCAACTACATGGCAAATGAGGTTTAATGTAGAAAAATGTCAAATAATGCATTTGGGTGGCAAAAATATGAATGCAATCTATACACTGGGGGGGAGAACCTCTGCAGGAATCTAGGATGGAAAAGGACCTGGGGGTCCTAGTAAATGATAGGCTCAGCAATGGCATGCGATGCCAAGCTGTTGCTAACAAAACAAATAGAATATTGGCATGCATTAAGAGTCCAGAGTTAAAACAATAATTCTCCCGCTCTACAAGACTCTGGTCCAGCCTCACCTAGAGTATGCCATCCAGTTCTGGGCACCAATCCTCAGGAAGGATGTACTGGAAATGGAGAGAGTACAGAGAAGGGCAACAAAGCTAATAAAGGGTCTGGAGGATCTTAGTTATGAGGAAAGGTTACAAGCACTGAACTTATTCTCTCTGGAGAGGAGACGCTTGAGAGGGGATATGATTTCAACTCATAAATACTGTACTGGTGACCCCACAATAGGGATAAAACTTTTTGCGGACGGGAGTTCAATAAGAAACGTGGCCACTCAAGGATGTGGAATTCCCTTCAACAGGCGGTGGTCTCAGCGGGGAGCATCGATAGTTTCAAAAAACTATTAGATAAGCACCTGAACGACCACAACATACAGGGATATACAATGAAATACTGACATATAATCACACACATAGGTTGGACTTGATGGACTTTTTTCAACCTCACTTATGAAAAAACATTCCTGACACCATTGATGAGGCACTATTTCTTCCATTGGTACAGTCGATGGGGCAGAATTTTTCCCACTGATATAAATGATGGGGCAGTATTCCTCCAACTGACACCAAGGATGGGGCACTTTTCCCCCTACTAAAACCAATGACAGGGCACTATTCCTCCTCCTAAAGGCCACAGGCACTATGTCATTTTTTATTCCACCAAGCCTGAGACAATGTTTATTCCCTCTGACTCTGGGGCATTTTCTACTCCCACTGGCCACAGCCAAGCCCTTCTTACGTCTGAAGGACAGTAAACTGGCTCTTTGTTTAGAAAGTTTGGAGGCCCCTGCCTTAGAGGATCAGCATTTGTTGCAGCAAAACTGGACCATGCTTTATAGGTTTTTTTTTGCCTTATACTCAATTGTGAGTATAGGGTTATGTATATGGAGGTTTTCTATTTATTTATGTATTACATTTTTTCTATTGGCTGATTTTGATGGACTTTTTTAACCTAGGTAAATATAAATCTATGTAAAATAATTTCTTATCCACATAACTGTCCTGGCTTAAAGACTCGGAATGTTGAAGTCAGAAGAATAGTATGGCATCCAGGCTACAAGCATTTTTCAAATGGCACACTACATTTCTTTTAAGAAAGGGTTCTTTTACTTGTAGGAATCCCTGCTTTGACTTGCACCTGTGCACTTTTGGACAAGCCAATCACATCTCCAGGTCCAGGCCTTTACTGGACTTGTGGGGTGGGACTACCCACCAATCCATAACTGTCCTAGCTTAGTGACTCATGATGTTGTTGAGTCAAAAGATTAGTATGGCATCCAGGCAAAAAGCATTTTCAAAATGGCACCCTACATTCCTCTTAGGAAAGGGTTCCTTTACCTGCAGAAACCCCTGCTTCGATTGGCACTTTTTGACAAGCCAATAACAGCTTCATTACTAACAGTCCCACCCCCCAGGTCCAGGTCTTTACTGAACCTGTGGGGTGGGACTACCCACCAACCCAAGTCCGTATCTTTTCTGACCACAAAAATTTGGTAACAATAAAAGTTTATTACTGCAAAGTTCAACATTTAATTTCTAAAGTTATTGAGGGGCTTTACAAACTCCACACTTGTCATACCTCTGCTTTGCCGACGGCGGACTCCTATTGAAAGACAACTTGCGTGAGACCTCATTTAAAAAACATATTTTCCGAAGCCGGAAAAAAAGAAGTTCAAATGAAATCTGTTTGGAAATCAAAAAAATAATGGCTCCCGTTTCCGAAAGGTCTTAACGCCTTTGGGAAAGTCACTGCTACAAAATCCAGATAGAATCAACATTAGCTGAAAGGGGAGTCGAACAACGTAGCTGGAGCATTGTAATGAACGTCGGCACCCAATTAAGTGGGAGATATCAGAATGCTTCAAAGCTCCACTTATATACAGACTAGATCAAAGTTGTCTGTCAATTGTCTTTGAAGAGATAAAAACATATTCAATGCTCCGTCTTTTTTTTATTTTTTTTTTCCCTTGCCTGTCTTTTAAACTCAATGGTTTCTTAAGAGTTCTGACAACTTGCAATGACTATCAATCAGCGACACAGTGGGTGGAACGCCAAGGCACAATGACAGCAATCGCTTGCAGTCTTTTTTTTTTTTTTTTTTACATAATGTTCCTCTTCCCACTTTGCAGTAACGTTTAAGTTCTTTGATTAATCTATTTTGGAGTTAATGCAAAGTTAAGTGTTACATTGAAATGTGTCACTACATATGATGAACTGAATTGGAGTGCACTGGCCACACCGCTCGCAAAGGGGGTTGAGGATGAAAAGAATCGGTAGTGAGTCGGTACAGGTCAGCAGCCAGGAATTTTTCTCTTTAGAGTTATTTCTTAAAGATCTCCAGCAGACAAAACATTAAAGCTGCAATCCAGGCATACAGATAAATAAACAGTTTAAATACATATCTTTGAACTCTCTTATGCCGCGTACACACGAGCGGACTGTCCGACAGAAAAAGTCAGGCGGAAGCTTTTCATCGAATATACCGATCGTATGTAGGCCTCATCGGACTTTTTTCTTTTTTTTAATCTCACGGACCTAGAAATGGAACATCTTTTAAATCTTTCCGACGGACCCAATTCCTATCAAGAAAACCGATCGTCTGTATGCTGTTCCGAAGGACCAAAAACGACGCATGCTCTGAAGCAAGTACGAGACGGAAGCTATTGGCTACTGGCTATTGGACTTCCTTTTTCTAGTCCCGTCGTGAGTGTTGTACGTCACCGCGTTCTGGACGGTCAGACTTTGGTCAGACTTTGGGTTGACCGTGTGTAGGCAAGACCGCTTGAATGGAATTCCGTCGGAGTTACGTCAGAGAAACCATCAGAGTTTATTACGACGGCTAAACTGGTCGTGTGTACGCGGCGTTACCTATAAAAATTTGTATGACGGTTCAATCCAGGCACCCCCGCTAGACAGAACAACCAAGCGCTGACCAATTTTTGACATCTCTTTTTGACACTGCAGTCTGGTCTAGGATGCACAAAGCCTTTGTTTGGGCAATGAAGGAGCAGCAGAAAACTAGGGTGATCACTCTGCTCCCCTACTGTGAGAAAGCTCCTGATGCAAGATTTACAGCACTTAATAAGGGCTCAGGCACTTAGGACTTTTTATTTTCCACGTAGCATGCAGACATATTTTGGCTCCCAAGAGGCATAAATGCAGAGCACAGTCCACTGACAGCAGCCCTGTTAAAATCAATGACAGGCTAAAATGCATTGCTGCTGTCCATAGCTGTATGCAGTTCTGAGCGTTACTTATATCACAGCCTTATGCGTTCAGGGATGTATACCCTAAATGCGGAGATTCAAATACTTTTGCAAGAGTGCCATAAGTTCAGCTTTAAAGTGTTACTCCAATGCATATATACATACATTGTAACATACATTGTGAAACATTGTTATTTTTTTGTTATAAATAAAGGACTTTTTATTGGTTGTGAGTGTTTTTATTACTGGTTTACTTTGTCTTGTAAATGAGTAGCAAGGGGTACCTCTTACACATTCACCTAGGGAGGAGGGCTGGATATCTGTGGTCCCCTTTATTTTAAAGGCTTCCAAATTCTGATAAGGCCTTCCCCCACAGACTCTGCATCCACCAAGCCAGGGATGTGGGGAAGAGACCTCAGGTCTCGGTCAACATGGAAGGTACCTTGTGGGGGGGGGGGGGTTGGGTGATCTCAACTGCAAGGTACCCTCCCAATGATGGAGGGATGTGGCCAGGAGGGAGGGGGAGCATACATTTTGGCATACATACAGCTCTTCAAGGCTAGGGGCTTGAATGAATGAATGAATGAATGAATGAATGATTTGTAAAGCGCTGCAAATGCGAACTGAATCGCCTCAAGGCGCTGGATGCATTCTCTGTAGTCAGATTCTAGAAAAGGAAGGTCTTCAGTTTTTTCCTGAAGGCCTGGTGGTTTGCTTCCATGCGGATGTTGGTAGGAAGAGCATTCCATAGTCGAGGTCCTTGGACTGCGAATCTTCGTTCTCCCTTTGCTTTGTAGCGGTATTTGGGAATGGTAAGGAGGTTTTGGTTAGCTGATCGAAGACTGCGATTCGGTGTGTAGTGTTTTATTTTCTCGTGGAGATATAGTGGGGCGTTTCCTTGTATGCCTTTGTGGGTGCGGCAGAGGGTCTTGAATGTGATCCGATTCTTCACGGTTAGCCAGTGTAGGCTCTTTAGGGAGTGGGAGATGGATTCCCAGGGTTTTTTTTCCTGTTAACAGTCTTGCCGCCGTGTTTTGGTTGAGTTGTAAGCGCGCAAGTTGATATTGGGGTAGTCCTACGTAGAGGGAATTTGCGTAGTCGAGTCGGGAATTGATGATTGTTCCCACAACTGCCGCTTTTACCTCTTCTGGGATGAAGGGGATGAGTCTACGTAGCTGGCGGAGGATATGGTGGGATCCGCTCACCACAGTTTCCTATTTGTGCATCCATTAGTATAGATCTTGAGAGGGACCCCATACATTTTTTCTTAAAGGCACAGTATGCGTCTTTGTAAACAATGTAAGAATGTGTAAATGTTTTAAATATTAAAAAATAGAGTGAGGTCTCCTTTAAAATCCATGTAAGACCCTTATCCAATGGATAAGGGTCTAATGCGGATATAGTTGGGACCCCAGGCAAAGAAAAAAAATAGAGTCCCCTCCAAAATCCATACTAGACACTTATCCAGGCAGATAGCCTGGCTAGCCAGGGAAGGGAGGGCAGTGAGCATGCACCCCTCTTTCTGAACAATACTAAAGCCCATTTTTTTCCACCACACCCTCAAGGCATGGCACCATGTTTTTATATCTTTGGGGACAAGGGCATCATCCCTACATCCCTGGCCCGATGGATGTGAGGTCTGTGGAGGGGGACTTATCAGAAGCTGGAAGCCTCCTTTAAAATAAAAGGGGCCCTCATATATCCAGGACTTACCCACACTACGACAATCCTCCCCCACCGGACTACCATAGACAGTTTTCCTCTGCCGTTTGTCAACAAACCATCTGGGCATCATGGCTGATGTTATTGACCACATTGGGTCAGTGACAACACCTGGGATTCCCTTAAGCTTTTGAAACAAACTAGCAGACAGCTGGAAGCTGCCATTTAGTGGTGGTATAAATATCCCCACTAAACAAATGACTTCCAACCAGGGGCTGACTGGCAACATTTTTAACCCAGGAGACAAGTACAAAACAGAAGCCCATGGTGCAGCCACTCAGCCCCCCTCCCACTCTCCCTCTTCCCTGCCTCCACCTGAACCCATCCCAGGCTGAAGCTCCACTCTCTTCTCACCAGGCAAGTCGGGCTGGACAGTGCCTGCTGCACTGACTCCGGGTTTCCAAACTGCCCAGCAGGGAGCGGCTTGGAGCTGCAAGGGGGAGCCAGGGCAGCTAGGTCAGGGCTCTGCAGAGAGCCTCCGGTGGGCTTGGAGCCAGCCTCTGCTCGGGCACGGCGTACACCATCCATGCCGGGGGTGGCAGCCTGTGCTCTGTCCTTGTCCTCATTGTGCAACTGGTAGGACACCGGCAGGGATTTACTCCTTATCACCAGGAAGCCTTTAGGTATGTCTTTGGGGGAAGCAGTGCAACCTTTTTACGGGGCATCTGAGTGGCCTGTGCCCCCTGGCCCAGTCTGCCCCTGCTTCCAACTGCGGCAGCTGAAGGTTCAGGCAGAAGTTCTTGCCAAATCTGTTCCTAAAAATTGAACTCCAAATATTGCCAAGCTGAAAACTGTAGATAAGGACTAAAAACTGAAAAAAAGAACAAAATTGTCTACAGTTTTTGTGGTCAGATCATGAAGAGTAAATGACCATTATCAGTTGCTGGTCTCAGCAATTGAAGTGCATTATGAATGGTAATGATCATGAGCCTTGGGCATAAAAATGTACATTGACATATTTCCTACTTCATAGGATCCTTGCTATGCCACATAAAGGCAGTGGAACTTTGCTGGTTCCTTGGGTTACCAGGAAACATTCCCATTGATTGGGAAATAATTATTAATCATAAGGGCACTTTTAGAGGATATTTATGCTCCCGCTATACGCTAATAGTCTTTGTATATTGATGACCAGCTTTATGGATGTTCTGTAATAAATATACACAGCCCAAGACAAATAGTGGCTAGCGGTGTTGCATGGGATGATTAGTGCATCCACTAATACATTTCTGTGGAAGATGCATGTTGTCTCTCTATACAATCCTTCCCCACTACCTGAAATAGATTAACGGCAGTCCCATTTCTCTTGTCTGACTTTTTCCCAGCAGCTCCGTCTCCTCGGCTCACGTGTGTTCCTGTCATTCTTCATTCTGGTGGCGTAAGCAGAGTTTTGCGGTGTAGTATAGATTTATTGCTAATGACCATTTCTCAAGTGGATATTCAACAGACACAATAAGCATGGATCTCACTGAGCAGAGGTGTGTGAATAATTACACAGCATTCCAGATACTGATTCCTCATGTCCACCTACGAGGCACTCAATCGTTCGTATAACAGGTTTATGAAAAACACATAAAAAGAAGCATGAGAAAAATAATGCCCTTTTATTTTTCTATCTATCCCACTTTAATAAGCATAAATAAAATGATGCCACCACATTCCATGGCCACTAGCCTTCAAATCAATTATTCATTCTTATTCTAACATTTATTCATCCCTCAACTCCTCAACCCCTTACCTTTACCCTAAAAAAAAAAAAATCAAATCCCCTAACTTTTAACCTTATCCTAACACTTAAACCTATTTAAAGCTGAATTACAGATATGGCAATTTTTACATTGTTACAACTTGGGCCAATATTTGTATGCAGATGCCATAGGAACCAGTGGGGGCCCATCCATTACTGGCGCAGGAACGCCCCCCCCCCCCAATCCATGCGGCTGGCCCTCTAATCTACATGCCGGGTGCAGGGATTTCAATGGGAGTTTTTTCTAAAGCACGTTTTAAAGCAGGCTTCCAAAAAGGGTGGGCTCGGGGCGCGGAGCATTGTGCCCCGAGCCAACCCAGTTGTGTGACAAAAACGAATGAATATTCGCTATTGTCACACTGATTCTCCTCCTGGCCAATCAGAAAGCATGAGACCCATTTCCCAATTGGCCGAAAGGAGAGGCAATCCTATTGGCCGCCTAGGAGGAAGAGGAAGGAGACGCAGGGAAAGCAGCATCGCCGCAAAGCCGAGGAGGGAGGAGACGCCACTCACCACCCGCTGCCCGGAGGACCTACCGCCCGAGGGGGGGGGGCAGGAGACTAGACAGACCAACCTTGGTGTGTGTGGGGGTGGGTGGCGGCAGATCGATGGATTGGCGACCCCTCAAAAAATTATACCATCAGCTGCCACTGATAGGATCCCTGTGGAAGCTGGAAATCACTGTGGTAGACACTGCCACTACACCCCTACTACAGTGATCTCCACTGTACTTCCGAGTCCCCTGGTTCAGCATCTACACTTCTGGGGTCTTTCTCAATATTTATAGTGAGGAGATGGAACTGTAAAAGAGGGCCCGAAGCAAAAAATTTAAAAAAGCGAAGGGCAGACATGACTGGGTAAAAAGGAGAGAAAGCCATTAAAAGGGTTAAAACTGGCAAAGTTTAGTATGTTTCAGAAGCCTTAAGCCCCATACACATGGGCTGAATGTCGGGAGACATCGGCCGGTTCAATAGAAACTGTCCGACATTCAGCCCGTGTATATGTCAGCCGGTCCGACAGAAGCCGGCCATTTGGCCGGCTTCTGTTAGTCGAGCATGCTGGAAAACCAGCAGCCAACCGCCTCCCGATCAGCTTTCTCAGCCAATGACTGAGAGCTCTGATCGGAGTGTTCTGGCAGGGGGCTATCCTCAGGGGGGAGATCTCAGTACTAACGTTGGATTGTTAGTACAGCTGCTCCAACCGGAGTTTTCAGTTTAAAAAAAAAAACTATTATTGTGTACCAGGCTTTAACTGGTTGGCAGGTGGGGTCATGGAGACTTTAGGAGGGGATTGCTTGCCACAACTTTTTGGTGACATGCAGCAGACGAAAAAGAAAGTCCCCACCCACCCTTCCAGTGTTTTCTTTAGTTCTGTTATGCTGTGGATATCATAGCAGATGGGCATTTGTTGGTCGTTGGAGAAGGCTAAAATCTAGGGATAATAGGATGGTTCATCGGTGCTATGGTGTCCTCATGTGCATTCCATGATGGTTCTTCTAAAAATCTTTTCATGTCTCAAGTCTCATTATGGTGACTTATGGAAATGCCTTCCCTTCAGTATATGGGTAAAAAACACCTGACGATCACACCTAAATGCAGGGCCGTGACAAGGGGTGGGCAGGAGGGGTGACTGCCCTGGGCATTGTGGTATCATGTGAGATGGGGGGAAGGGAATTGTGTTGAGAAGGAGAATTTAGGGGGTGGTAGGGGGTAAGAAATATGCCGCGTACACGCGAGCGGACTTTCCGGCAGCCTTGGTCCGGCAGACCGGACTCCGGCGGACAATTCGATCGTGTGTGGGCTCCAGCGGACTTTTTTTTCCCAAAAGTCCGACAGACCTAGAAATAAAACATGTTTCAAATCTTCCCGACGGACTCGAGTCCGGTCGAAAAATCTGCTCGTCTGTATGCTAGTCCGACAAACTAAAACAGACGCTAGGGCAGCTATTGGCTACTGGCTATCAACTTCCTTATTTTAGTCCGGTCGTACGTCATCACGTACGAATCCTTCGGACTTTGGTGTGATCGTGTGTAGGCAAGTCCGTTTGTTTGAAAGTCCGGCGGACCTACGCTACAAAGTCCGTTGGAAAGACTGTCGGACCTAGTCCGTCGAAAAGTCCGCTCGTGTGTACGCGGTATTAGGAGGGCAAATCTGGGGAGGTGTGCTAGCCATGGTGATTGGGGGGATTTGTGTTGGGAGTGGGATAGAAAAAGAGGATTTGTGTGAGATGGGAGATTTGGGGGGTTTTTGCTATAAAAGTAATTTGGTAGAGGGGGTAAATATTTTTTGGGAGCGGGGGGGTTGTGCTTTTAGTTACAATTAGGTGATACAATATTTGTGCTAGCAGGGGAAATATGTGGGGGGGGGGGTGCTAGAATGGGGGATTGGGTTGGGGGATTCATGCTGGAAGGGGGAATTTCGAGGGGTAGAGGGGAACTTTTTTGTTTGGAGGGGGATGATGGGGGGGGCAAAGATTTGTTTTGGGATGGGGGATTTCAGCAAGGGGCAAATTTGTACTGGGAGAAGGGGGAATTTATGCTGAGGGGGTGAGCATGAAGATAAGATTTTTTGGGGGGGGGGGGATTTTGCTGACACATAATGCTAATACATCTTTGGGGGAGGGGCGTAATTGGGCACGTTTGCCCTGGGCTCTAGATGAGCTTGACCTGGCACTGCCTAAATGCGCTTTTTGGACATCCAGTTTTAAAACTATAGGCATCAATATGGAGCTGTCCCTTTCTTTGCAGTGCTTAAAGCCTACCCTCTTTTGGAATGGTTTTCCACAAACTTTTGTAGTGTGTCTGTGGGAGTCTATGCTCGTTCACCATTTGTGATATCAAGTACTGATGTTGGAAAGTATATATAAACAAGGGAGTGGACTTTTTCGGTACCCCCAAGAACTTTACAACACAGCAAATTTAACAAAGTTGATAAAGCAACTATAATTATTTTACAAATATATCACTAAAAAAATATAGACTATAAACCTGATATAAGCTCCCATCCTTGGATTTTTGGATTACAATGTAACATATGAAATAACAGCTAGTAGACAATGCATGAGGTATAGATTTTCAAATCAATAAATTGTCTAGTGTATCTCTACATATTTCGCAGGCCATCAGCCACTTCATCAGGAGATGTGGAGGTTTACAGTTTCTAAAAACAAAACAACAATATAATACAAAGTATAACAGAATGGTATACAAAAAATAGTTATACAAATTATCAATGATCAGCTGGTCTTAAGAATGGATCAGAATGCCTACCCCAGGCTGGGAAATGGTAAAACTCCCCAAAGGATGTCACCCAAAGGCCCAATCCCCCTATCGTCGGACGTGGGGGTGGTAATGGCAGTGATTAAAAACTACAAAGCAAAAACAAAGAATAATGACTCCAAAATCTTCAATTACATGCACCAAACCAGTGCAAGAAATAAAGGTAACATTGAATATCCTTAGCTTTATGATGTCCCTGCCATCCGTGTTCGTCCGTTAGTTCAGGAAAAGTTGATCTTTCTGGTAGGTTTATCCATATAATTATAATTATTTATCAATATCCAATAATACCTTTATTGTCTACCTGCTGTCATTTCATACGCTGCATTGTTATGTGGGAACAGAATCCAAGGATGGGAGCTTGTATCAGGCTTATAGTCTGTATGTTTTTAATTATATACAGTATTTGCAATAAAAAAATATATAGTTTTTTGTGTTGTGACGTTTTTGGGGGTACTGAGAAAGCCCACTTCCTCTTTTAAATATACACTATATTATCAAAAGTATTGGGACGCCTGCCTTTACACGCACATGAATTTTAATGTCATCCCATTCTTAGTCTGTAGGGTTCAATGTTGAATTGGCCCACCCTTTGCAGCTATAACAGCATTAACTCTTCTGGGAAGGCTGTCCACAAGGTTTAGGGGTGTGTCTATGGGAATGTTTGACCATTCTTCCAGAAGTGCACTTGTGAGGTCAGGCACTGATGTTGGATAAGAAGTCCTGGCTCGCAGTCTCCATTCTAATTCATCCCAAAGGTGTTCTATTGGGTTGCAGGCCAGTCAAGTTCTTCTACACCAAACTCGCTCATCCATGTCTTTATGGACCTTGCTTTGTGCACTGGTGCACAGTCATGTTGGAACAGGAAAAGGCCATCTCCAAACTGTTCCCACAAAGTTGGGAGCATGAAATTGTCCAAAATGTCTTGGTATGCTGATGCCTTAAGAGTTCCCTTCACTGGAACTAAGGGGCCAAGCCCAATCACTGAAAAACAACCCCACACCATAATCCCCCCTCCACTTAAATGATTTGGACAAGTGCACAAAGCAAGGTCCATAAAGACATGGAGGAGCGAGTTTTGTGGAGGAACTTGACTGGCCTGAGTCCTGACCTCAACCAGATAGAATATCTTTAGGATGAATTAGAACGGAGACTGCGAGACAGGACTTCTCGTCCACATCAGTGCCTGACCTCACAAAGGCACTTCTGGAAGAATGATCAAACATTCCCATAGACACACTCCTAAACCTTGTGGATAGCCTTGAGTTGAAGCTTTTATAGCTACAAAGGGTGGGCCATTACAACTTTGGACCCTACGGACTAAGACTGAGATGCCATTAAAGTTCATGTGTGTGTAAAGGCAGGTGTCCCAATAGTTTTGACATTATAGTGTACTTTCTTCCATATGATTGGGATGTGGTACCCTTGGCTACAATTTTGGGCACTTATTTTCATTGATTAAAATAATGATATTGGATGAGAAGACCTGTATTGCAATGGACCTTTTCATTCATCCCAAAGCTGTACAGTGGGGTTGAGATCATGGCCACCTGAGTTTCTCACACTAAACTCATCAAACAATGTCTTTATGGAGCTGGCTTTGTGTACAGGAACACAACTAAACTGTAGCCCTAGGGTTGGAATCACAATTGTCCTAAATGTTGATGTAATATTAACAGTGCCCTTTGCTGGAAACAGCTGAGCTCAGTAATTTGGAGTATTAGCCACATTAGCCACATGCTTTAGACCATATAGTGTATAATTCATGTATAATTCAGGCCGTAATTTATTTAACAGAACATGTATTTCGGGATATGTATACATGTCTTACCACAGTTTTTGGCAGTTTTCTGCTCTTTCTTTTTTTATTGAGCGCACATGAATATGGAAATAAAAATTAGGCTTTCTTTAAAATCCACTTTATATTATTTCATGCCATAGGCTACCGCAGCAGTCTATTAAAGGTACTTGCTTAAATTATGTCCATCTAAAATGCAGTAAAATGGTTAACATTATGTACATTTTTAATGTCCTGTCATATATTTTTTATACGTTGTTTTCAGCAGACTTGGCCTGTGTACCTGTCTAGATATTAGCATTGCAAATGGTAGAATTCTTTAGGTTAATTCCACATTTGAGTAACTTTCAGAAATAAATGCAGTTTACTAATGCACTTATTTACCTTAATGTTG
The DNA here is from genome assembly GCA_037952835.1 of Lithobates septentrionalis. Classification (NCBI taxonomy): domain Eukaryota; kingdom Metazoa; phylum Chordata; class Amphibia; order Anura; family Ranidae; genus Lithobates; species Lithobates septentrionalis. The sequence continues at coordinate 1,504,351 of JBBDGP010001620.1, forward strand.
GAATTTTTCACCGTATAACTGTGCAATAAAATTTTATTTCACATGATTGTAAGAAATACAATCAGTTCATGTAAACCTGCTTACACATTGTCAAAGTATTCTAATTCAGCTTAGGGCCAAACAACAAGAAATTGTGCACAAGAGATGAAAATATTATAGAGATGTTTGCTAGGGTATCAAAGGTTGGGCACCTACAAGCTACGGTGAAGAAAATTTAGTATCTGTATCTGCTAACATTTAAAAACCAGGGTTTCTCAACCAGGGTTCCATGGAACCATAGGGTTCCTCCAGAGGTTGGTAGGAGTTCCTTGAGCAAGGAGCAGTTTTTGCCTCTCAGATAAGTTCCCACTAACACCAATGATCTTTTTGGCTATCTACAAGGAGGTAATTCTTCCCAATGACCATAGTTATAAGGAACATTCTTCCCTATGACCATCACAATAATTTATCATGAGTTGCAGATAAAGCAATTTTTAGCAGGGGTTCCCTGAGGCCAGAACGCCATTTCAAGGGTTCCTCTGTGTTGAAAAGGTTGAGAAAGGCTGATTTAAACTATAAGTGCAACATAAACATATTTGGATTCCACCCAGTTTTAGATGTAAAAAGACCAACAATAAAGTCCTTTCTAAATTAAGTCCTTTCTAAAATTATTCCAAAGGTACTCAAAAGATATAATTGCAAAATCACAGAGTAGGGTGCTTCAGAGGAAAGAGAAAGCTGTCACCCTCACCTGATCACACTCTTTTTATCAACAGATATGGACCCCCACAAAGGAAGGTCAAAAGCGCAGTATAATTTGCCACACTCCTCTTAACAGACACATTTGCAATCTCCCGATGAACTTCTCTAGGATCCCCTAAGTAGTATTGTAAATGGTGAAGGATGGATCTCATAGTGTAGTAGTTTATGAATTCATTTATTAGGTAAAAATGAATGCACTCTCTTCAATTCAACTCTTTAAAATCACCACTGTTTCCAACCTAAAAAATGGCCACCACGTCCTGATTCGCAATGACGTCACACGTTACAACAACAACAATCTTTTTTTGTTTATTTACATTGTTTTTTCCAGAAATATTTGTGCCAGCAGCTATTATTTACTGAGATATATTCAGGGCATTTTTTCAGTGAGAACGTGGGGGAACGCAGTTCCGGCACCTCCAGCACTGAATGTATGTAAATGGCAAGGGGTGCTGGGGTGGGCTGGATGGTCTATTGTTGCTGGAGCGGATCTGTTTTTGAGTGACGGTCTATTGTTGCTGGTGGGTCAATTATTGCTGGAAGAGATCTACTATTGATGGAGGGGGTCTATTGTTGCTGGCTCCTGGATAGTCGATTGATGCTGGGAGATTTGTTGTTGCTGCTGGGTGGTATTTTGTTGTGGGGGTCCATTATTGCTAGGGGGTCTATTGTCTCTGAGTGAATCTATTGTTGCTGTGGGGGTCTATTGCTGCTGGCTGTGGGGAATCTATTTTACTACTTTTCTTGCTATCATTAACAAATTGTACACAAATTACTTAGCACCACACAATTATACTTGGCTCTGTACTCTCTAAAAGGGGCAGCACTGAGAGGTGGATAGGGGCTGAAACCAAGGAATGGTGCTCAGAGGTGGGTAGGGGGCGGTGATAAGAAGTGACTCAGAAGGGGGCAGTTCCTGCACCTATTCTCTGAGAAAAAAAGCCCTGGATATATTTATATATAGTTAGCACAGCTGATTGATATATACTGTACTATCTGCAAACATTGCCACTTTGCCTTCTTCTGTCTACAAAAAGTACTGGTTGTGTCAGGGCGCTGACAGCAGGAGAAGGTCTCTAGGACCCAGCATCTGTCAGGGCACCAACAACAGGAGAAGGGCTCTAGGACCCAGCATCTGTCAGGGCACCAACAACAGGCGAAGGGCTCTAGGACCCAGGTACATGATAGGTTGTCAATAAGTAATATTTCTTATTTATTACATGTATTTACAGTATATCTAAAACATAAATAATTGAATATCTGTACACATGTGATAACCATTTTTCCTTAGATAATCTTAGATTATCTGCACATCTTTAGGGCAAAGTGGTGAACTAGGCAGAGCTTCTCAAGATTTTTTCAGTTACGGTATCCTTTTTAAGTATTGAAAATCTCGAGGCACCCCAGGTCCAAAATGAGAGATTCAAATGTTATTTATCAATGATAAACCTAAGTCTGGAACATTGCACACAGCCCCCTTGATGAAATGAACTTCTCATCAGAAGACCCCCCTTCCTTTCTCATCAGAGGTCCCCCCATTATATCAGAGCCTCACTTAAGCAGAGTAGCAGAGGTCCCTCCTTCATGTCAGAGTCCCCCTTCACGTCCGAGGCCCCTTATACAGGAGAGCCTCCTCATCACATCAAAGTCACCCCTATACATCAGAGGCCTCCTATACAGAAGTCCCTCTAATCACATCTCAGTCTCCTATCATATAGTCCCTTCATCATATCAGAGTCCGACCCTTTTGCTCCAGCAGCACAGCAGAAGACAGGAGGTGGAGGAGGCCTGAAGGAGATGGACTTCTGTCTTCTCCTGAATTCTGGTCCCTTGCGTGGTGCCTGCCTTCAAAAGGAATTCTGTGTTGCTATGGTGCACGCTATCACCATAGTAACAAATGATGCCATGCATCCAGGCCACAGAGGATGATTGGTTGCTATGGTGCTGCCAGCCAGCCAGCCTGCCCACATCATGGCAACTAATGATACTGATCCAGGGCCAACTGGGTCTTGTGTTCGCTGTACCCTGGTGAAACCCAGACAGCACCCTAGGGTGCCACATCACACTTATTGAGAAACACTGCACAAAGGCATGGAAATGCATTTAAATGTGAGAGTACAATTTTGAAGGTGTTGTGCTCATCCTCAATCTAATTCAGAGAACAGTGACAGGTTCTTTTGTAACAAGAACCAGCTATTCATGAAACTCCCATAAGCCATACTTATCCGCCTCTTCAGGCTCCTTCAGAGCACTAACTCCTTGCAAGCTCAAACAATGTCAGATAGTGTTGGAGCTTACACAGGGTTAGCTCTTTACTTCTCCTAGGGTGACATTGTTTGGCCCTGTACCCACTGATGCGTGCTGTGTTTCCATGAAGATTTTGGTAGCCTGTAAGGAAAGGCTTCCCAATAGACGAGATTGCTTCCACTGGTCGTACTTCTGTGCACAGACTAAAACATGTTCCCTTTCATGCTTGCAAGAATTTGGCACTGGCTAATGCATACACCCATTCTGTGTGGGCCCACGCTCAAGTGCATCCAGGACAGATGGTGGAGCCAAATGGGATATTTGAACTTTGCCAGTACTCAGGATCAGTGCTGTTTTGTCTTCAGCCTCCAGTGTATCCTGTGACCCTGTGATTTTGCATCCTGATTCCAGTTACTGACCCAACATGTCTTGACCACTCTCTAAACTCCCGCCTGCACTGACCTCGGCTTGTCCCCTGACTTCCCGCTCTTGTCTGCTCCATTGGCTCCTGCTTTAATGATCGGTTCCAAACCTGGCTTTTTTCCTGACCACACTCCTGCCTGTGCCTGACCCATCCTGTCTGTGTATGACCCAGCCTGCCTGACTCTGATACTCTGCCTGCTGTCACCAGTATCAGCTGCCCACCTGCCTACTAGAGCCATCTGACGACTTCTCCTGCCCAGCGTGGACATCTGCCCTACTGCTAGCAAGACTAACAGGCACTCATGCTACTCTGTACTCCTGTGCCTTCTGTCTACACTATCAGGGGCCCCAAGCCAGAGGTGTAAGAGAGGCCTTCCTCACAATATCAGGCTCTGCAACCAGGTACGCCAATTATGAAGTGCCCATGATTTATTTTAAAGCATAGGTAAAGCAAAAATATTTTTTAGTTTTAGAGAGAGAGTTAAAACCACGTTTTTTTTTTTTGTTTTCTCTTTTTCTGCGTCTCTTTGAGGAGATTAACCTTTACTTTCTCCCTGGAGATGAAACAGGATATAAAGGGAAATTTTTACCAAGGGAGAGGAATTCCACTTTTTCCAACTGACTCCCCTCCCCCCCAGGTCCACACTTGCGATAAATAATCTTATACCCCGCTGGCGAAGTCCCATTGGACGTAACGAGGAGGTGCCGCATCTATTGACGTCACCCACTGCTATCCTATGGTGCTAATGGGAGATCGGCGCTTGCTGTGGATTGTTACATGCTGAATAACAAGAGGATCATTCGTGAGTGTTTTACCTTTTAATAAACGTGAACTTTTAAACAGCAGAGAGCACTTAGATGTGTTATTTTTGCACATGTATTTGGGATGGAGCTGTTATCCAGAAACCCTTGCTGCTTCACATATTATTCCCCTGTACAGGACAAGCGTTATTGACCAGCTGGTAATTCAGGGCTCATTCATTTGAGGTGAGCGCGCTTATTGTCTGTGGGTGAAGGGATTTACCATCTGGAGTGCCATTTACATCTGATTTCTTCTCAATACATGTGGAATCCTTTGAACTCATTGTGGGACTTTTGGGCTATATTTTGGACTTTTATATTATCTTTTTATATGTTCACAGTATTTTTTGTGATGTTAAAATTTTAACCGCCTGCCGACCAGCCGCTACAGTTATACTGCGGCAGTTGGCTCGGCTGGGCAAATCGCTGTACCAGTATGGTGGTCCCTTTAATGGCTAAAGCAGGCCGGACCCAATGCATGTGGCTGGCGGCCGTGATGTTTCCCAACCACCGGCGATTGCTCCACAGAGAGCCAGAACAAGGATCTGTCAATGTAAACAAGCAGATCCTCCAGGGCCATCTTTAAGGCTGGGCAAAAGGGGCATCTGCCCTGGGCCCATCGTTGTGGGGCCCAAAGCAGCTGCCTCATACTTGCCAACTATCCCAGTTTAGATTCCCTTGTCCCTTGAAGTTTTAGTCCCATGCTGTGTCCCAATTTCTCAGTGTGAAGTTCTGTTACTAATGCTGCCCAGCTCTGCCCTATTGCTGTGTACAGATGGCTCACCTGCAGACCCTGTGTTTACATGTAAATAATATGCATTGATATGTAAATAGCGGCAACAATAATATGTAAATAGCTGCGGACCAGCGAGATTGATATGTTAATAGAGGCAGCATTTATATGTATATCATGCCCCCCTGAGGTCAGATACACCATCATTCCTGCTGAATGCTGCCCACTGGGGAGGTAATGGGGCACGATGGAAAGTCCTGCCTACAACTGTGGTCATTAAGTCTAACATCAGCCTGTTCTGCAAAATTAAGCAAATTGGAGATGGAACCCTTTTTCAAGATAACATGGTGCCACAGCACTGTGAATTTTGGTGGATGTGAATACGCATATCTCAACAGATGTGTGAGGATGTCATTAACAATTAATGGCACTGCTGTGTATCTACTAAAAGCCAACAGGTTTCTGTGATGTCAAGAAAGTTATGTCAAGAAAGTTATTTTGCATCCCGACACACACAAATGTGAACGCAGTCTTAATGTCTCACTTACATTCGTGGTCAGTGTAAATCTTCTCATTACACTGGGGCCTGATGTACAATCCTTTCATTCACACTAGTGGCCAGTGTGAAGATCCTCCTTACATTGGTGGCCAGTGTAAATCCTCTGCTCCTATTACATTAGTGGTTAATGTAATTCCCCATTACATTGGTGGCCAGTGTAAAAAATCCTCTTTTTATTTGTAACCAGTAAAAAAATCCTCTTTTTATTGGTGACCAGTAAAAAAAATCCAAACTTGCATTTGTGGTCAGTTTCTAATCCTCCTTACATCGGTGGTCCATCTAGAAGCCCCATTTAAATTGGTGGTGAGTGTAAATCTCCCTTTAAATTGGTGGCCAGTGTAGAAACCCCCCTTTATTGGTTGTTGATGTAAAATCCCCCATTGCATTGGTTGTCAGTGTAAATTCTTCATTACATTGGTGATCAGTGTACATTTCCCTATACTTTGTTGGTAAGTGCAGAATTTCCCTTAAATTGGTGGTAACTGTAAATCCCCCCTACATTGGTGGTCAGTACAAATCTCCTCGACAATGGTTGTCAGTGTAAATTCCCCCTTACATGGAGGTCATTGTATATCCCCCTCTTACACTGGTAGTTGGTGTAAATGCTCTTATTACATTAGTGTCAGTGTAGAAATCCCTCTTTATATTGGCGGGTGGCATAAAATCCCCTGTTACATGGTGTTCAGTATAAATCCCACCTCACATTGGTGGTCATTGTAAATTCCCCTCTACATTGGTGGTCAGTGTAGAATCCACCACTATATACTTGCCAAAGATTTCCAGCTTTGTTATACATGATTCAGAATTTGACACAGTGTACTGCCTCCTAACTAATCCCATCCCCCACCACTGCCCCTGATCTCATCAACCCCCCAGCATTGCCACTGAACACCCCCCCCCGCCCCCCCATCCCCCCCCACTGCCCCAACATTTTCACTGATCCCAGGAGTGACCTGATTCAGTAAACTGCTATTTTTTTGTATGTCCCAGAGCAGGTAGAGATCGAAATTGCATGGAAGGGGAGGGGGGGGGGGGGGGTGCCCAAGAAAATGTTTTCCCTGAGATCCTCATTCTGTCAGGGGAGAAGAGAGAGATCATCTGTTCCTAGTATTTAGGAATAGCGATCTCTACTCCCAGGCAGTCCACTCCCCCCACAATTAGAAACACCTCCATAGGGAACGCTTAACCCCTTGATTGCCCCCTAGAGTTAACCCCTTGCCTGTCAGTGTCATTTATACATTGATAAGTAGTGTTTTTTTAGCTCTGATCACTGTAATAATGTCATTGGTCCCAAAAAAAGTGTCAAAAGTGTCCGATCTGTCTGCCGGAATGTCACAGTCCCGCTTAAAATCACAGATCACCACCATTACTAGTAAAAGAAAAATTAATAATAAAAATGCCATAAATCTATCCCCTATTTTGTAGACACTATAACTTTTGCGCAAACCAATCAATATACGCTTATTGCAATTTTTTTTACCAAAAATATGTCGAAGAATACATATTGGCCTAAACTGATGAAGAAATTTTTTTTTCTATATTTATTATAGCAAAACTTTTCAAAATTGTTGGTCTTTTTTTGTTTATAGAGCAAAAAATACAAACCACAGAGGTGATCAAATGCCACCAAAAGAAACCTATATTTGTGGGAAAAAAGGACCTCAATTTTGTTTGGGTACAGCATCGCATGACCGCGTAATTGTCAGTTAAAGCGGTGCAGGAAATGGAGGAACCCCCTAGGGGTGGGACTTTGAGGGCGCTACCACAACAAATGTATAAAAAAGTATCAAGTTTATTGTACACATAGAAAACACATAATAAACACATGTAGAAAGGATGCATAACATGGTACAAACGTTTAGCAAAATGACATAGTACAATATCCTGAACCCAACCAAAAGCTGAAGGAACCGCTATCTGGTGGGGATACCAAGCAGCTAGCATCCCAATCACAGATTCCTCCAAAGAGCGTCCTGCCCCTGGTCCAGGGGTAGGACGCTTTTTGGAGGAATCTGTGATTGGGACGCTAGCTGCTTGGTATCCCCACCAGATAGCGGTTCCTTCAGCTTTTGGTTCCCCAGACCTCCTAGCCGTCTTCCTCTACTTTTCCACCGGTCTGTAAATGTTTCCATCTCTTGATCTAGACATTCATTTTATGGGCCCCAGTGCATATGTCAGCCTGCTGTTGGTCTGACCATTCGGAACACAGTGGGGCTGTCGGGTGTGAGGAAGAGGACATTTATCCCCCTCCATTCCATGGGCCCCCTTTTCTTTTCCTATTGACCATCATTTGGCGGACGAGATCTGCGGGAGACTCCATGCCATGTTTTTCGCTCACCTTTAAGACTTTTGGATGCTTAAATGTACTTTTAAATGTACTTTTTTAGCGATTATGTTACACTGTACTTCCTATGAAAACCCCTGATGAAGAAGACTACAACTCATCTCTGAAACGTTGTTGGTTTCAGGATATTGTACTATGTCATTTTGCTAAACGTTTGTACCATGTTATGCATCCTTTCTACATGTGTTTATTATGTGTTTTCTATGTGTACAATAAACGATATACTTTTTTATACATTCGTTGTGGTAGTGCCCTCAAAGTCCCACCCCTAGGGGGTTCCTCCATTTCCATATTTTTCTGGGATGGGGCACATCTCTGTTTAAGCAGTTCTTTTCAGATACCCCTCTTTCGTTAAAGCGATGCAGTGCCGTATCACAATAAATGGCCTGGTCAGGAAGGGAGTAAATCCTTCTGGGGCTGAAGTGGTTAACACAAGTACATTTATCTTTCATTATTTGCACTGCACTATGTTTTCTTGGATAAATAATCTTGATGTTTAGTATTGTGATTTAGTGTCACCTTTGGGGCCTCCAAGAAGCATGTCCAACGTTGGAAGTCCTCATTCCCAAAATAAATTGAAAGTAAAATTTCTTAGAAAATCTCTTTGTGAGAGGAGTGATCCTTCACTCTTCTTTCTCAATGAGGAGAGCGAAAAAAGGGGGGGGTTGTTTCCCCCACACTTTATTGGGTTCTGGAACTACACAGGAAGGGCAGAGTGGATGTCTGTCCTTTGGCCAGTCTCACTGCACTTTGTACCTTCCTATAAACAAGTTTGTTTTTTATATTAAACCTTGACTCAATAAAGCTACTGTTTTTTTTTTTTTTTTGCTTTTTTTTACTGTTTTGAATGAATCATTTATTATTTAGCGCTGACGTTTCCATTTTTTTTTTATTCTTGGAAAAGATTTTTCCATTCTAAATTTAGACACAGAAGTGTAAGAAGTGATAAAAGCAAAGCTTCTTCTGCTGATGCTCGTGGTGGAGGTGCTACTGGGTTCATGTTTTAATGGAACAGTTCTTTCTCATGGGAGACGATCAGACACACCGTTTGTAGCTTCCGTCATTGCTAAGAGGACATTATAGAATCAGCTAAACATCGTCATTCTCCCCAGGTAGGTAGTCAGATTAGGAGCGAGTGCGTTGGTCAGAGGTGTAGGACACACATGGTGTAAATCCATAACTATCTCTCATGGCCCTGCAAAGTCATACTTTACTGATGTAAGTTTCATCATATTTACCTTCATTTTATTTGTGCTGTAACATTTTCAGTTTTATTTATTTTTTTCTGCCTTCAGCATCTTTGTGACTTCAGTCAGTTTTTTTTCAAATTGGCTTTCATTCCTTTTCCCAACAGGTAGACTATTCGAGCATAGCCATGAAAGTCAATAGCCCTACAGAGCCTCATGCCGGGGAGATGTTACAGGCAACATGAGCATGATACAGTGAAAAAGAAATGCTTGGCTGATTGCTGGTATGTACTAAACTCTTGAGCCCAGTATGCATTCTCACCACTTTAGGGAACTGTTCTGCAATATGAAATTTATAATTTTCTTATTAAATTGAAAGCAGCATAACAGAAGCACAATTTACTAGGGATGAGCAGTCATTATTGCAAAATAGATAAAGCCAAAAATCTAACAATCTCTCTCTAAAATTTCACTCATTGAGCAGCTTTTTTGCCTTCCTCTGGATCAACTGCGGGAATAGGATTGTGTATATGATGTTGTTTGATTTTTTTTTTCCACCCCCCCCCCCCCGCCTTTTTAATTGGTTGAACAAGATGAACGTGTGTCTTTTTCAAACAAGACTAACTATGTAACTATGTCATTTGCTTTCAAAATGTACAGTTTTTAATTTATTTAGACGTTGTTTCATATTTAGAGAGGAGTTTTTGGTATATATAGGGAAGCATGTTGAATTATTGTGCCATTTACTTTAAAATAATGTTATAAGTACCTACATCCGAGAGTCTAGAATAGTCTTAAGCCGCGTACACATGGGTAGACTTTTCGACCGGACTGATCCGACGGACTTTCTGACAGACTTTCGACAGACTTTTGATGGACTTTTGATGGACTTCTTACAGACTTGCCTACACACGATCACACCAAAGTCAGACGGATTCGTACGTGATGATGTACACCGGACTAAAATAAGGAAGTTGATAGCCAGTAGCCAATAGCTGCCCTAGCGCTGTTTTTTTGTCCGTCGAACTAGCATACAGACGAGCGGATTTCTGGGTCCGGCGGAGTTACGACGTAAAGATTTGAAGCATGTTACAAATCTAAAGTCCGTCAGACTTTTGACGGAAAAAGTCAGCTGAAGGTCTGATGAAGCCCACACACCGATCAGATTGTCTGCTGGACTCGGTCCGCCGGACCAGTCCGATAGAAAAGTCTGCTCGTGTGTACGCTGCATAATGCCGCGTACACACGACCGGACTTTACGGCATACTTGCTTCGGCGGACCGGAGTCCGTCGGACAATACGATCGTGTGTGGGCTCCAGCTGACTTTTTTTCCACCAAAAGTTTGATGGACCTAAAAATGAAACATGTTTCAAATCTTTTCGACGGACTCGAGTCCGGTCGAAAAGCCCGCTCGTCTGTATGCTAGTTCGACGGACAAAACCCGACGCTAGGGCAGCTATTGGCTACTGGCTATGAACTTCCTTGTTTTAGTCCGGTCGTACGTCATCATTTAGCATAAACAACGCACCACCTACATACATAGACAGTATTTATTAAAAATCGGAGGACCAAGCAGATCGCTCTCCAATATTGGTAGGAAAAATGAAGAGGCAGTGTGTCATAATATAGCTCAGCTCTACATGTTGCACGTATTCAACAGACGCTTTCTTCAGGAGCTTATGGCGTATTCTATGAACAGAAAATTTGCAATTAAGTTCATCACATTTATTTATTTGTTCAACATTATCATACAACAGTATTGCCCCGGTGAGCTCAATGTTACCGCACAACTACCCCCAGCTAATTGGGATCCCCATCAAACCTGGATTGATCATGGCGTATGCCGATTATGGGGACAGATGTAATGCCGCGTACACACGGTCGGACTTTTCGTCTACAAAAGTCCAACGGACGCTGACGGACTAAAGCTGGCTGGTAATCCGATCGTGTGTGGGCTTCTCCGGACTTTCAACGTACTTTTTTAGCCTCAAATCCGACGTACTTTAGATTTGAAACATGCTTCAAATCTTTACGTCGTAACTACGACAGACCCCGAAATCCGCTCGTCTGTATGCTAGTCCGACGGACAAAAAGCCACGCTAGGGCACCTATTGGCTACTGGCTATGAACTTCCTTATTTTAGTCCGGTGTACGTCATCACGTACGAATCCGTCGGACTTTTGTGTGGTCGTGTGTAGGCAAGTCCGTTCGTTAGAAAGTATGCCGCAAGTCCGCCGCAAGTCCGCCGAAAGTCTGCCGGAAGTCTATCGGACAGGCTGTCTGACTTTTGTAGACGAAAAGTCCGACCGTGTGTACGCGGCATAAGATTTAGATGGTTAATCTATAATAATAATAATTGGCAAAATAGGAGGAGTTTGTCAATGCATAAATATATTGTAAATATAAACAGGTTCCGACTTACATTACAGTCAAAAGGCAAAGAGGAAAAATTGAGCAGAGAGTGGTATCCTCAGCAGAGTTGGGAATTCAGGGAAACAGATCTTCAAACCACTTCTAGAATGATCTTTATATATAAGTATTAGGATTTTTATAGAAATACAGTATTATATGATTAAAAAAGCCATGACAGAAAAAGGGAGATTTTGATTTGCTCACCTATATGGCAGCCTCACAATGGAAACCCTAAGGCAGTTGGCGATGCTTGACAGAAACCATGAAGAGTATCCAGGACATCTAATGTGCTAATGTCTAGATCAGTTAGGAGAAGCTCCCACTAACTAAACAGCTCAATTATCCAAAGTATATGGTTCCTGATTGATATCTATTTGAAAAACATGGCAAGAAAAAAGCTTTGCCAGTGCACACAGTCAGAGAGTATATCTCTGACTAATGAGCATCTAGTTCAGCTCAAAATAGTAACTATAGCGTATGGTGATTACCTTATGAAGTTGGGTTCCCAGGAGATCTCTGCTCAAGTGACACCACCGAACGTGGTGGAGGCAGCTGTAAGAGACGCCAGCCCGAGGCCTCTCTTTGTAAACCCGTCCCGGCAGTGACGTCAACCCGGCGCAGCCGGATGTGACGATCACGCACCCGGCCGAGCTCTAGTGCGCATGCGCGCCGACCTCCGAACCAGCACACCGCATCCAATAGGAGCGGGGGGGGGGGGGGGGGCGGTCCGGGTGTCTCAAACAGCCGCAGAGCAAAGCAGCAGGAAGAGACATGACTGTCTCCCTCCTGGAGCTAAAAGCCCTGCTGATAGCCCCATAGTCGCTAGGTCAGACGCCGCTTTGTGGCCGCATAATACACCATACCACCATAATCAACAACAAAGTAAGAAAAGGATACAAGAAATAGAGGAGTAAAGAAAATAGGGAAAAGATTTGCTAAAATAGAACTGTCATGGACTGGCCACCTAGCCTCATTCAAAATGTTGTTGCTACCTCAAATATTATATATATTTAGAGCACTTACCGTCCCAATACATAGTACCCATCTTAAATCCTTAAACTCTCTGCTTACGCAATTTATTTGGGGTTCTAAGCGACCACGGTGCTCCAAAGCCCTCCTGGTCAAACATAGACTAGCCAGAGGCATGGGTTTAATTGACATCCAAGATTATCTCCGAGCATCCATCCTTACACAACTTAAGAGCTGGTTCGACCCGGCACCAGATATTCTCTGGAGCAGCATCAAACAAGCCTTAAGCCCAACCAAAAATCTACAGTATTTCTTACTCCTAGACGTATGGCGACCATTTTCCATACACAGACTCCCACTTACTATCCAAGCCTCACCGTTGTCTTGGAAGGACTTCCGCAAACTACCACTCTCAACTTCCAACCAAGTAGATATTCCTATACCCATAACTGTTCTTACCCGTTCAATTCCAAATCTCTCCATCACTGACTGGTATGATAAGGGAATAAAGCTAATTGCAGACCTATACCATAATGACTCCCTCATACCCTTCGCCACACTCCAAAGACAATTCAACCTACCGCCTGCTGACTGCTACAAATATAATGAAATCTCCCATCTCCTTAGAACTCTCAAATCACACCACATCTACCTCTCAAAGGAGTCATGGCAGTTCTACACTACTAACCCTACCCCCCTTAAGTGTATTTCTCTATTTTATAATCTCTTCCAACAAAAACTAGACTTCATTAAATCCCACCCTTATCGGAAATGGGAATCTGATCTAGGCATAACCATTACAGACTCACAGTGGCAATATACACTTCGATCGCTTTACAAAGCCTCTAGGTGCATTAACCTCTGGGAGCTGTCCCAAAAAATAGCCCTTAGGTGGTACCTTATGCCCTACAGAATATGCAAATTTCGACAAAACAACTCCCCGCTGTGTTGGAGAAACTGTGGAGCAATAGGTAATATGCCTGTTCTGGGCCTGCAAACATCTAACCAGCTTTTGGAACACCATATTTCGCTAAATCTCAAGCGTCACTGGGGTTCTAACACGTCCTAACCCAAGTTTAGCAGTACTAAATATAGGTATTGAAATCTTCCCCCCTTGATTTCCGAGTAGTGGTCACACATATTCTTTTGATCGCCAGAACATTAATAGCGAAACACTGGAAAGCTGACAAAGCACCTAACGTATCTGAGGTATTTATGACTACTCAAACCCACTATGTATACGAATCTCTACTGGCTAGTAGATGTGGCAATAGGAAACAGTTTGATACTCACCGGAAAATATGGATAAACTGGTTTAAAGTTAATCAATGACTCATCCCGTAACGGTTCCACACAACACCCCCATCTAATTTCCTCTGCTCATGTGAAGGTCAGACCACAGTTAACTTCCCTCCCCCCTCTATTTTCCACCCCATACTTTATTTTGCATATATATTCCCTATATATTTTATTTTTACATTGCACTTAGTTGTTGATAAACTGGGAGTAACATTCCTTGTACAGACCCTCTGGGACCAATGGTCCCTTGCGTCCTAGTTGAGGTAATAAGGATGACTATTTGGTCCTATAAGGTTTAATCCACTCAGTGTTAAACAATTCATTATCTGTGCCTTGAGATTACTTCTCCACCATATTCAACTAAACCTATATCTTTTTATTGTCATTTCTTTTTACTGTTGTTCTACTTGTACTTAACATTGTACTTTGAAAATTTTTCAATAAAAAACAATTGGAAAAAAAAAGAAAATAGAGAAAAGAGAAGGTGAACATACAAGGGGGAAAAAAGAGAGAGAAAAAGAAAAGGGGGAAGGAAAGGAAACCCTGGATGAGGTAGTGCAGCAACTAGATCACCACAAGGCAAATTGAAAAACACACATATTAAAATACATTCCTAAGAGCATATTTGTATTAAAAATGATAGTCATTAAAATAAATAAATACATAGCTATCTAAATACAATTAGACACGCATGATGATCATGTTTCTTCTTTCTTTTACTTTACTCTTCCTTCCCTCGTTACCCTTTTCTTTTTATCCCTTTTTTATCCCTTTTTATTTTCCTCTTCTTTCCCCCTACCCCCTAAAACCTACACCCCCCCCCCCCCCCTCTCCCTCCACTTCCCTACCAATTACCCTTTTCACCTCTGCTTTCCTATTCCTCTTCCATCATTTTCTCCTTCATCACTATCATTTCCCTTGGGGGAACACACCACCTCCCTCTGCAGGGTGGTAAGTAATTAAGCACCAAAATATTTACATACAGTGGGGACGGAAAGTATTCATACCCCCTTAAATTTTTCACTCTTTGTTATATTGCAGCCATTTGCGAAAATCATTTAAGTTCATTTTTTTTCCTCATTAATGTACACACAGCACCCCATATTGACAGAAAAACACAGAATTGTTCACATTTTTGCAGATTTATTAAAAAAGAAAAACTGAAATATCACATGGTCCTAAGTATTCAGACCCTTTGCTCGGTATTTAGTAGAAGCACCCTTTCGATCTAATACAGCCATGAGTCTTTTTGGGAAAGATGAAACAAGTTTTTCACACCTGGATTTGGGGATCCTCTGCCATTCCTCCTTGCAGATCCTCTCCAGTTCTGTCAGGTTGGATGGTAAACGTTGGTGGACGGCCATTTTTAGGTCTCTCCAGAGATGCTCAATTGGGTTTAAGTCAAGGCTCTGGCTGGGCCATTCAATAACAGTCACAGAGTTGTTGTGAAGCCACTCCTTCGTTATTTTAGCTGTGTGCTTAGGGTCATTGTCTTGTTGGGAGGTAAACCTTCGGCCCAGTCTGAGGTCCTGAGTACTCTGGAGAAGGTTTTCGTCCAGGATATCCCTGTACTTGGCCGCATTCATCTTTCCCTCGATTGCAACCAGTTGTCCTGTCCCTGCAGCTGAAAAACACCCCCACAGCATGATGCTGCCACCACCATGCTTCACTGTTGGGACTGTATTGGACAGATGATGAGCAGTGCCTGGTTTTCTCCACACGTACCGCTTAGAATTAAGGCCAAAAAGTTATATATATATAATATATTATATATATTATTATATATATACAGGGCTCAAAATTTCAAGTCCTGAGCTACTAGCCAGGCCTCAAGGGTTACCTGCCACCAATTGCCCTGCCCAACCCCTACCCTGCCCTGCCCCTAATTGCGCCCCTATACACGCCCTCATAAATTATCTCATGAAATGACACTTAAATGTTTTATGCAGAATTAAGTTATAAAAATAAATATTAACAACAACTTTATTTGTGCCCAACAATGCAGCCTGCCCGTGTCCACCAATGCAGCCTTTGCCCGCCAATACAGCCTGTGCCCGCTAATGCAGCCTGTGCCTGCCAATGCAGCCTGTGTCCGTCAATGTAGCCTGTGCCCGCCAATGCAGCCTGTACCACCAATGCAGCCTGTGTCACCAGTGCAGCCTGTGCCAACAATGCAGTCTGTGTCCACCAATGCAGCCTGTGTCCACCAATGCAGCCTGTGTCCGCCAATGCAGCCTGTGCATGCCAATGCAGCCTGTGCCACCAATGCAGCCTGTGCCACCAATGCAGCCTGTGCCCGCCAATGCAGCCTGTGTCCGCCAATGCAGCCTGTGTCCGCCAATGCAGCCTGTGTCCGCCAATGCAGCCTGTGTCCGCCAATGCAGCCTGTGTCCGCCAATGCAGCCTGTGTCCGCCAATGCAGCCTGTGTCCGCCAATGCAGCCTGTGCCACCAATGCAGCCTGTGCCACCAATGCAGCCTGTGCCAACAGTGCAGCCTGTGTCACCAGTGCAGCCTGTGTCACCAATGCAGGCTGTGCCAACAATGCAGCCTGTACCACCAATGCAGCCTGTGTCCGCCAATGCAGCCTGTGCCCGCCAATGCAGCCTGTGCCACCAATGCAGCTTGTGTCCGCCAATGCAGCCTGTGTCCCCAATGCAGCCTGTGTCCGCCAATGCAGCCTGTGCCCGCCAATGCAGCCTGTGCCACCAATGCAGCCTGTGTCCGCCAATGCAGCCTGTGTCCCCAATGCAGCCTGTGTCCCCAGTGCAGCCTTTATCACCAATGCAGCCTGTACCACCAATGCAGCCTGTGCCACCAATTCAGCCTACCTGTGCAGGGGATGTGAGAGGAGAGCCGCCGCTCGAAGGATCAGAGCACCGGGAACATAACAGCTTTCATTTCAATAGCTGTGTGTCCCCCAGCCGCGCTCCGTCATATACAGCCCTTCCCCCTTGTCCGGGGAACTTTAAAAGACAGATCACCCATCCCAGGATTGGACGGGTGATCTGTCTATCAAAGTGCCCGGACAAAGAGGGGGGGCTGTATGTGACGGCGCGGCGGGGGGACACACAGCTATTGACATGAAAGCTGTTATGTTCCCGGCGCTCTGATCATCCGGGCGGCGGCTGTCCTCTCTCTTTCCCTACGATCGCTGGGAGAACGGCTCCCATAGGACCCACTCGCCAGCGGTGCTCGCCCCCCCCCCCCCCCACTCCCAGGCAGCCATAGCTCGGCAGCCCTCAAAATCCAGGGGAGTGGAATTTTGAAGGGGTATATATATATATATATATATGTATATATATATATATATATATATATACATACAATGTGCTATTGTCATTACATGGCTGATTCCTTCTTTCATTGGCTAAGAAAACAAATCCTTTTATTTAACAGTCCTTTTCATCCCATTGTTTGAACTGTCACAGCATGTGTCTTACCTCCTCTGTCTGACATATACTTTACATTATCGACTGTATTACTCTAGAAAAAAGATATACCCATTAGATTAAAATTAAAATCTTGATTTAGAAAAGTTATATACAGAAGACAATATCGCCTTCCTAAACCTATGTTTAAACATAAATATAGGTTATGCACAATTTTTAATTGTAGTATTACTGTAGCGACAAAGGAGTCTCTACTCCAAGCTCACTTTAAAGCAATTAACGATAATAATGTACTTCTGCGTAGTTCAAGCATTTACTTTATTACATGCTCTTCAGTAGTGCGCACTGCTCTGGTGAGAAACATTTTAGTGCCTGTTCTTTGTAGAACCAACACATCATTTATGAACTAAGGGTGGATTAAAGCAGAGCTCCAGTCAAAGACAAAATAACAAAACCAGCTTTTGCTGCAATATTCACCTTCAATCCAGAGATTTCCTCCACTGTATTTTTTTTCTGAAACTAGATGTCTTCAGTCTGATGGCCAGAATCATTTAACCCACTTCCTCTGAGCCCAGGTTGTCCTGGTCCTGCCCCCAGCCTGGACAGTGATGAGCTCAGCTCTTTGATATTTCTTCCTTATGCCACGTACACACGAGCGGACTGTTCGACCGGACCGGTCCGACGGACCGAGTCCGGCGGACAATTCGGCCGTGTGTGGGCTTCATCGGACCTGCAGCGGACTTTTTTGGTTGAAAATCTGACGGACTTTAGATTTGGAACATGTTTCAAATCTTTACATCGGAACTCCACCGGACCCAATTCCTATTGAAAATTCCGCTCGTCTGTATGCTAGTGCGATGGATGAAAACCGACGCTAGGGCAGCTATTGGCTACTGGCTATGAACTTCCTTATTTTAGTCCGGTCGTACGTCCTCACGTACGAATCCGTCGGACTTTGTTGTGATCGTGTGTAGGCAAGTCCGTTCATTCGGAAAGTCCGTTGGAAGTCCGTTGAAAGTCCACTCGTGTGTACGCGGCATTATCCTAAAATGTATTGTGGTGGGCTGCGCCATTAAAAAAAAAAAAAGCAGCATGTTCTTTACTGGTCTAGTTTAATTAAAAGTACTTTCTACTGTGAATATGAAAGAGGAATTTTCCAAGTTGCCTACAGTGGTCAGTAAAGGCTCATTTCCTGTTAGCTAAGATAGAAGGTACACAGACACTTGAAAAAAAGTTTTTCCTGACAGACTCCATGGCAGCATACGTATGGGTTAATCCCGCCTCTCATACCTCATAGGACCCCACTCCCATAAATCTTTGCTTCTAGTCAGAGACCGTGTTCCTTTTTTGTCCTCCTCCTAGGACCAAGGTAGTTTTACCTTAGGATGTTGTCGGTCCAGTCCTGGTGATTTGCACGTGAAGATGGCGTCCTGGCGGTGTTTTTTTCTGGAGTCCATTTACCTTGGCTATTAGCAGGGTGGACATGGGCAGTTATTGCGATGCCTTGAAGATCTTACTAGCCAGCCATTGGCAGGCAAGCGGCAACATGGACAATCGTCCCAGCTATTAGCGGGAGGCCCTTTATTGAAATGCCCTGATCGTGCAGCATGAGCAAGATGGCTCCCAGTCCCAGGCCGGATCGAAGTAATGCCGTGGTGGTAATGTATAATGCTCCTTTATCAAGTATATGGCAGCTGTTTTTGTATTTGTATTGTTGCGTCTCCTAGTTTCGTGTTTGTTTGTCCGGCCATGGAGGCTGGAACGCATCTGCGTCCCAGTTCACCGCCTTTCAACTCGTCTGCGCATGCGCGAGCCGCGATTCAGGTCGAGGCTTGGTTGCGCGTGCGCAGTCCGGGCAAGATGGCGGCGGTCGCGCATGAGCCTGAGGTCTATGGGGTGGCGTCGGGCACGGCGTAGGCACGCTGATGCGCGATGACATCATCCGGGGGGGCGGCAGATTCAAATAGCTGTCAGATTCAGCTATTCTCTGGGTTGCCTTACAAGCTGCAGCAGCTGCTTCCCCCGAGCGCATATCTCTGCTGTTTAAGGTAAGGGGTTATGCTGCACTACTTGCCTATGCTTATCCTGCTCATCGATCTGTTGCTTTTCCAAATATGCTGTATTGATTGCTTTCAGTGGTTTTGATTCCTTTTTGCCATGGATGTGTCACCGCCCCCCAGTGGCCAACCCTTACTCTGCAGGTAGGATGGAATTGATTTTCCTCTGCCTGTTTGTTTTGGGTTAGTGGTTAGGTGCATGTTAACTCTTTCTTTCCCTCAGCCCTTCTAGGTCTGAACACCGTTCCTCGGCACGTGAAGCTAATGACAAAAATCGTCATTTAACGTCAAGTTCCAGACGCCCTAGATCATCTTCCAGACGGTCCACGTCTAGTCGTCATTCTCACCGCCATTCCAGCCACTCTAATAAGAGATCATGCTGGGGATGTAAAGCTCAGGTCCCAGAGGATAAATCTCTCTGTGAGTCATGCTATTTTTGAGCTGTAAAGGAACGTGGAGCTGGAGACCAACAGGTGGAAGCTCTGGTTAGAAGAGTGGTTCAAGAATCTCTGAACAGGACAGATCGCGTCCGTACATCCAGCCCTCCTGCTGCTCCACCACCAGTTCCTGACAGGCTCGACCCTGAGGTTCCAGGTCCCTCTCGTCGAAGTCTCTCTTTAAGTGGTTCCTCCGACGGCGAAGCGGAGGTGGAAGAATCCAGTACAGGATTTGATTTTTCCTTGGTTCCTCAGTTAGTTAAAGTGGTTAAAAACGCATTGAGATGGGAGGAGCCGGTAGAATCACCCTCTAAACAGAGGAAGTACTTCAAGCAGCTCAAGAAAGAATGCCCAAACTTCCCCTTCCTGGGTGAACTTGGGGAAATTATTTCAGATGAATGGAGTAAAGTTGAGAGGAAAAACTCGCTAATTTCCAAGATAGCGAAAATGTACCCATTCAAAGGTGAGGAGGTAAAGCATCTGGAAGCGGCACCCCTCATTGATGCGGCTTTAATGAGGTTAGTGAAACATGTCACGCTTCCTCTGGAAGACACCATTTCTTTTAAAGATGGTGTGGAGAGGAAGATCGACGCTGACCTCAAACGCATTTATATTACGGCAGGCATGGCTTGTAAACCAGCCCTGGCTCTTGCAGCTTTGTCTAAAGCTATGGAAGCATGGACGGATGACATGGATGCAGTGTTGGGAAAGATCTCTGAGGAGTTGCTCAAGAACTCACCAGTACACGAGCTGAAGCTGGCATCAGCCTTTCTGGGGGAGGCATCCCTTGATATTATCCACCTTGTGGCATGTGTCATGCTTTCTTCAGTCACGGCGAAGCGTGCCTTGTGGTTGCGCCCGTGGGTTGCGAATCCTGCCTCTAAACAAGCATGGTGTAAAATTACCTTTGAGTGCTCCTCCCTCTTTGGGAATAAACTTGACTCTGCCATTACCCGTGCTACAGGGGGTAAATCAGGGTTCTTACCCCAGGATCGCCGTCTTTTTGGTCAGAGAAAAACTCATCCCAGACAAGATCAGGAGCGTGTGAGGGATGCACGTCGCTACAGACCTGGCCGTGATTTCAGAAAAAACTGGAGGAGAAATCAACCTTCAGGGCAGAAGTCCTCTAAGTCAGCCTCTTCTGGGGGATGTGAGGCTGCAAAATCCTTTTGATATAGAGCCTGTCCAGACGGAGCGAGTCGGGGATCGTTTACTCCGCTTCCAGCACGTCTTGGCAGCCTCGATTCGGGATTTCTGGACCGTCAAAACGGTCTCTTCGGGTCATACTTGGGTGTTCAGCAGTCCACCCACACACCGGTTTGTTCCTACATCTCTTCCACACTTAGAGGAGAAGAAACAGGTTCTTCTGTCATATACAGATTCACTAGTAGCCCAGCGGGCCGCCATTCAAGTACCAACAGAAGAAAGATTTCTAGGGGTGTACTCCCCCCTTTTCATGGTCCTCAAAAAGAATGGGTCCTGGAGGCCTGTAATCGACTTGACATATCTGAAATCTTTCATCAAGAAGGAAAAATTCAAGATGTAGACTCTGCTAACAATACGCCAGACGATACAACCAAGAGATTGGCTTGTCTCCATAGACCTGAAAGATGCCTACTTTCATGTGCCGATTGCAAGGGAATTCCAGGTGTATCTCCGATTCGCAGTAGATCAGAGGCATCTCCAATTCACATGTCTCCCATTCGGGCTTATAACATCGCCTTGAGTGTTTTCGAAGCTCTTATTGGCTGTGGTAGCGTTAATCAGGGTCAAAGGTAACCGGTTACACCATTATTTGGACGACCTACTTCTGCTTTCACAAGACTGGGATCAGCTGTTGGCACATCGAGATCAGGTCATCTCTACCCTAACAGAGTTCGGTTGGCTGTTGAACAAGGAGAATAGTCATCTAGATCCAACGCAGTCTCTAATATTCCTTGGAGCCCAATTCAACACGGTGGAGAGCACCATCTCTCTGCCTCTGGAGAAAGTTCCGGTAATTCGGGAAAGAATTTGTCTAGCATTGTCATCATCTCTTCTCAGAGCCTCGCAATGTCTAAAGATAATCGGCACCATGGTAGCCACAGCCCCCATGCTGAGGTGGGCGCAATGGAAGATGCGGCCCTTTCAGAAGGGGTTTCTCCAACAGTGGGATCCAGGGTCTTGAGACCATCTTGTACGGGTAACCACCTCCATGCGGGAGAGCCTCCCCTGGTGGCTGCAACGGAAGAATCTTCTCAATTGCCATTCCATAGCACCTGTCTCCTAGATCACGGTGACAACGGATGCAAGCAACAGAGGTTGGGGCGCTCTCTGTCTGACGGAGGTAGCCCAAGGCAGATGGGACTTCCCATTCCAAGGGATAGTCTCATATATCCTGGAGCTTCGAGCTGCCTTCCGTGCGCTTCAAGCCTTTTCCCATCTGACATCAGGGGCCTCAGTCCTCCTGAGACTGGACAATACGACTGCAGTGTCTTACATCAAGAGGCAGGGGGGCACCCGCAGTCTCTCTTTACTGAAAGAAGTAAGTCCGATTATGTCCTGGGCCCAGACGAACTTGACAAATTTATCGGCTGTTTATCTCCCCGGAATTCAGAATGTCCAGGCGGACTTCCTTTCAAGGGTCACCCTGGACAACAACGAATGGTCTCTCCACACCGAAGTGTTCAACTGGGTCTTGTCTCTGGGAGCGATGCCGGAAGTAGATTGCATCTCCTTGCAATTTCAAACTGCAGAAATATTACACGAGGTGTCGTTGTCCCCAAGCCTTCGGAGTGGATGCCCTGATGGACCAGTGGAGATTCCACAAGGCCTATGCCTTTCCCCCGGTACCAGTCATTCTCCGATTTCTATCGAGGCTCAGGTGGGAAGAAGTCGAAGTAGTGGCAATTGTTCCTTTCTGGCCCAACAGGCCATGGTTTCCTCTCCTGGTTCAGCTCAGTTACCGGGATCCGGTCCCTCTCCCATCCAGACCAGATCTCCTGTCGCAAGGAACGTCTCTTCACCCATGCCCATCTCATCTCCATCTGATGGCTTGGTGGTTCAGAGGGGAAGGCTGGAAGCACTAGGATGTCCAAGTTCAGCGATTGCTACATTCTTGAATGCCAGAAGAGCGGGCACCAACAGTCTATCAAAGAATTTGGTCAAAGTTTGCGGACTGTGGCCTCCACTAATGGTTCCTGTATTGACCCAAGGATGCAGGATATTCTGGGTTTTCTGCAAACAGGCCTGGACCTGTCTTTATCGGTTAGCTCCTTACGAGTCCAAGTTTCTGCAATCTCCGTCTTCACAGGTGTATCATGGGCCAGGCACCCCCTTACTAGACAGTTCTTCAGGGGAGCAATAAGACTTAGACCTCAAAGAAAACCAAGATTTTCTAAATGGGATCTTCCTCTTGTCTTGGACTTCTTCGCAGGAAGAGAAATACGTTGTGTGGACCAGTCATCTATTAAGGAACTTTCCCTCAAAGTGGTCTTTTTAGTAGCCATATCATCGGCTAAGAGGGTTTCCGAAATTGGTTTCTTAGGATTCAAAGAACCATTCCTTACTTTCTTCCCTGATCGAGTGGTCCTGATTCCTATGTTAGGTTCAAATCCCAAAGTAACAACTTTCTTTCATGAAAATCAGGAAATTGTTCTTCCTACGTTCAGGTCTTCTGAGGACTCTAATATTCATCCTCTAGATGTCGGAGAAGTTCTAAAGCAATACTTAGAAGCCACAGCTTCTTTTCGCCAATCTGATCACCTGTTTGTTCTCTTCCACGGTAAAAGCAAGGGAAAGCGTGCTTCCTCTAGAACCATCGCAGCATGGATTGTTCAGGCCATTCAGTGGGCTTATAAGTCTAAGGGTTTGGCTCCCCTGGAGGCAGTGACCGCTCATTCTACCAGGAGCGTTTCTACATCGTGGGCAGCATTCCGGCATGTATCTCCGGAAGTAATCTGTAATCATGGTCATCAATTAACACTTTTATGATGCACTATTGTGTAGAACCGGCTTCCTTGTCATCGGTTAATTTTGGTTTGCGCGTATTATCTGTTGATGGTGCCAATTTAACCTTTTTTTCTTTAACCAGCAATTGCCCACCCGGGTGTGTATGGCTAGTTATTTCCCATACGTATGCTGCCATGGAGTCTGTCAGGAAAACGGAAAATTTATATCAAATACTTACCGTAATTTTCCTTTCCTGATGGACTCCATGGCAGGAGGAGTTCCCTCCCATTTGCTGGAGTAGGCTAAGTTACGGAACACGGTCTCTGACTAGAAGCAAAGATTTATGGGAGTGGGGTCCTATGAGGTATGAGAGGCGGGATTAACCCATACGTATGCTGCCATGGAGTCCATCAGGAAAGGAAAATTACGGTAAGTATTTGATATAAATTTTCCGTTTTATGGGACCTAAAAGGTTGCAGTAATTTTTAAAAAAAAATATATAGATATATTTTAATTAAGCTTACTGGCCACTTTATTAGGTACACCTGTTCAATTGCTTGGTAACAAAAATTGCTAATCAGCCAATCACATGACAGCAACTTAATGCATTTAGGAATCTAGACATAGTGAAAACAACTTGCTGACAATTAAACGGAGCATCGGAATGGAGAAGAAAGGGGATTTAAGTGACTTTTAACGTGGCATGGTTGTTGGTGCCAGACGGGCTGGTCTGAGTATTTCAAAATATTCTGCTGATCTACTGGGATTTTCCAGTACAACCATCTCTCTGGTTTACAGAGAATGGTCCGAAAAAGAGAAACTATCCAGTAAGCGGCAGTTGTGTGGAGGAAAATGCCTTGTTGATGTCAGAGGTCAGAGGAGAATGGGCAGACTGGTTCCAGATGATAGAAAGGTAACAGTAACTCAAATAACCACTCGTTACATCCAAGGTATGCAGAATACCTCTCTGAACACAACACATCGAACCTTGAAGCAGATGAGTTACAGCAGCAGAAGACCACACCGGGTGCCACTTCTGTCAGCTAAAAACAGGAAACTGAGGCTACAATTAGCACAGACTCACTAAAATTGGAAAATAGAAGATGCCTTGTATCACCGGTTCAGGCTGGTGGTGGTGGTGTAATGGTGTGGGGGATATTTTCTTGGCACAATTTGGGCCCCTTAGTACCAATTGAGCATCGTTTAAACATCATGGCCTACCTGAGTATTGTTGCTGACCATGTCCATCCCTTTATGACTACAGTGTCCCCATCTTCTGATGGCTCCTTCCAGCAGGATAACGCACCATGTCAGAAAGCTCAAATCATCTCACCACTGGACAATGAGGTCCCTGTACTCCAATGGCCTCCACACTCACCACATCTCAATCCAATAGAGCACCTTTGGGATGTGGTAGGAGGGAAGATTCTCATCATGGATGTGCAGCCGACAAATCTGCAGCAACTGTGTGATGCCATCATGTCACTATGGAGCAAAATCTCTGAGGAATGTTTCCAACACCTCATTGAATCTATGCCATGAAGAATGAAGGCAGTTCTGATGGCAAAAGTGGCCAATGAGTGTATATCATCACTGTTAAAAATATTGCATGAATAATAATACAAGTATAATTGACATCACATGGCTTGATACTCATGATTACATTCCTCTAAATAGACATTAGTGGATCAATAGTACATCAAACACATAGAGGGGAAAGTAGCAAAACTTGATTAACCCGAATCTGAAGCGGTTGTGCATGGCAACCAATTGGCTTCTACCTTTCATACTCAAATTTTTAATTATACCTAAAGGTAAAACTTTTTTTTTTTTTTTTTTTTTTAGTTTGAATAAAATGAAGAGGGATTAGAGCTATGCTATGAGGAAGGCTACCAAATCATTAGCATTTTGTACTGTACCCATGCTATGTAGCTAGTAAAGATTAACTAGAGGAGCACTGAGTTGCTGGCTTCTTTATACAGAGGGATTAGAGCACCAGTCAGTTTTTATTGCGGTCAGCATGCTCCTGGCACAGGGACTAGAACAGTGATGGTGAACCTTGGCACCCCAGATGTTTTGGAACTACATTTCCCATGATGCTCAGGCACTCTGCAGTGTAGTGGAGCATCATGGGAAATGTAGTTCCAAAA
This sequence comes from Lithobates septentrionalis, assembly GCA_037952835.1. NCBI lineage: Eukaryota > Metazoa > Chordata > Amphibia > Anura > Ranidae > Lithobates > Lithobates septentrionalis. The sequence goes on from JBBDGP010001620.1 coordinate 1,530,032, forward strand.
CATCTGGGGTGCCTAGGTTCGCCATCACTGGACTAGGCCCCAGGGTCTCGCACTAATGATCAGAAAAACCGGGAATTCCGGTTTCTGGTCACCTGCTCCCTGTGAAAGCCTCTGATTGGCTATCAAAGTGATCAGTCACTGTTCATCATGTTCTTGTGTTTTGCCCATTGACGGTCTCCTCCATCAACATGAAAAAGCATGGGAGCAAAATGGGAGACAAACATGTCAGAACAAGGTCCTTCTTGGCAGGATCAGCAGGCATTCTTTTAATAAAAGCAGCAGGTTAAAAGTTGGCAATTACATTAACCACTTCAGCCCCGGAAGATTTTACCCCCTTCCTGACCAGTTTTTTGCGATTCGGCACTGCGTCGCTTTCACATTCACAATTGCGCGGTCGTGCGACTTGGCTCCCAAACAAAATTGACGTCCTTTTTTTCCCACAAATTTGGTGGTATTTGATCATCTTTGCGGTTTTTATTTTTTGTGCTATAAACAAAAAAATAGCGACAATTTTGAAAAAAACGCAATATTTTTTACTTTTTGCTATAATAAATATCCCCAAAAAATATTTAAAAACATTTTTTTTCCTCAGTTTAGGCCGATACATATTCTTCCACATATTTTTGGTAAAAAAAATCGCAATAAGCGTTTATTGATTGGTTTGTGCAAAAGTTATAGCGTCTACAAAATAGGGGATAGGTTTATGGGATTTTTATTAATAATTTTTTTTTTACTAGTAATGGTGGCGATCAGCGATTTTTATCGTGACTGCGACATTATGGCGGGCACATCGGACATTTTTGACACATTTTTGGGACCATTGTCATTTATACAGCAATCATTCCTGTGTAAATGACACTGGCAGTGAAGGAGTTAACCACTAGGGGGCAGTGTAGGGGTTAAGTATGTCCTGGGGAGTGTTTCTAACTGTAGGGGGCATGGCTACGTGTGACACGTCACTGATCTCTGCTCCCAATCACAGGGAGCAGAGAGCAGTGTCCTGTCACTAGGCAGAACGGGTAGATACTTGTTTACATTAGCATCTCCCTGTTCTTCCTCTCCGTGAGGCCATCGCGGGTATCCCTGTGGCGATCGAGTCCACGGGACCAGCGACCTGACTGGCGGCGCGCACGCAATGGCATGGCGGCAAATTTAAAGGGACGTACGGGTACGCCCATTTGCCCAGCCATGCCATTCTACCGACTTACATTGGCGTGAGCTGGTCGGGAACTGGTTAAAGAGGTTCTAAAGTTTGAAGGTTTTTTACCTTCAAGCATTCTATGCATGAAGGTAAAAACCTTCAGTGTGCATCTCCCCCCTCAGCCCCCCTAATATTTACCTAAGTCTGATCGCCATCCAGCAAAGTGCATGAGACCCAAGGCTCATCTGGGTCTCCCCCTCCTGATTGGCTGGGATGCAGCAGCAGGAGCCATTGGCCCCTGCTGCTGTCAATCACAGCCAATGAGGCGGAAGCAGGGGGCGGGGCTGAGCCGTGCCCCCTGTATCTTATGTATGCAGAGAGCCAGCTGGGGAGCGAGCACGCATGAATGCCCTGCCAGCAACGAGACTCAAGGGTCTCCTGGGTCTCCCCCCCTGATTGGCTGGGATGCAGCAGCAGGAGCCATTGGCCCCCCGCTGCTGTCAATCACAGCTAATGAGGCCGAAGCAGGGGGACCCCAGATCACGTCACCCCCCCCCTTGTGAATGAGTAGGGAGTACATAGTACCCCTACCTATTCACCAACAAAGTGTAAAAAGTGAATAAAGACACAAAAAGAGTTTTTGACAATTTCTTTAATAACCACTTCAATACCGGGCACATTTACCTCCTGCCCAGGCCAATTTTCAGCTTTCAGCGCTGTCGCAAATTGAATGACAATTGCGCGGTCATGCTACACTGTACCCAAACACATTTTTTATAATTTTGTTCCCACAAATAGAGCTTTCTTTTGGTGGTATTTGATCACCTCTGCGGTTTTTATCTCTTGCGAAACAATAAATAAAGCGCAATAAAAAAAGTTTTTCTTTGCTTCTGTTAAAATTTTTTGTAAATAAGTACGTTTTCTTCTTCAATGACGGGCACTGATATGGCTGCACTAATGGGCACTGATAAGGCGGCACTGATGGGCACCGATGAGGTGGCACTGATGAGGTGGCACTGATGATGGGCACTGATAGGGGGCACTGATAGGTGGCACTGATGGGCACTGATAGGTGGCACCAGTATGCGGCACTGATGGGCACTCATAGGCGGCACTGATGGGCACTCATAGGCAGCACTGATGGCCACTCGTAGGCGGCACTGATGGGTACTTATGGGTGGCACTGATGGGTACTTATAGGTGGCACTGATAGGTGGCACGGATGGGCACTGATAGTTGGGCACTGATAGGTGGCACTGATGGACACTGATGGGTGGCATTGCTGGGCATCACTAATTTTTATTGTGCCATAGAGGTGCCAGTCAGTGCCCATTTGTGGGCACTGATTGGCATATGTTGGGCATTAAATTTCACATGTGGATGGCCATGGGGGATGTACCTGGCCATCCACATGTTAGGAGCTTCCCTGGTGGTCTAGTGTGGGCATCCCCTCTCAGGAGAGCCGCCGATTGGCTCTCATCTACTCGCGTCTGTTTTCCTGTTTACATCGTGATCGGCCGTGATTGGACACGGCTGATCATGTGGTAAAGAGCCTCCGCCGGAGGCTCTTTACCAAGATCAGTGTAGCGGTGTGTCAGACTGACACGTCGCTCCACCGATCGGCGCAATGCGCTCCCCCCACGGGCGCGCGGCGGCTGTTATCCTGCAGGGCGTCATATGACGCCCAGTCAGGATAACTGAACCACCGCCCGGCCGTCATTCTGCTATAGGCCAGGCGGGAAGTGGGAAGTGGTTAAAAAAATTTAAAAAAACAATGTTGGTGATTGGCTTTAGTTCTATTTTGATCTCCGTCTAGAGCAAACATATAGAAAAGGTCTGAAAATTCCAACATATTAGTAAATCCACTTTTGTGCTTTTGCTAAACACATTTTAAGCCACCTTTCACATTGAGACGCTTTTCAGGTGCTTTCAAGCTAAAAAGAAAAAAAGTGCATGGAAAGCTCAGGAAAACCCATTTCCATTAAAATCATTGAATGCTTTCACACTGGGGCAGTGCGCTGGCAGGGCGGTGAAAAAAAAAAGCCCTTCTCCATTGTAATGAATAGAAAGCTCTTCAAAAGTGCTCAGTGTTTTACTGGGGGCCTTAGAATCTTGCTTCAGAAAAATAAAAATGTTACCCCCTAAATGTAAATATTTTGTGGTGCTCTATTTTAATATGAATTGCCCTTAAGCACATTTGTATTTGTCTTATATTAAACCAGTTTGAATGTCAGAAATGCAGCCCTGGGAATTTTTAGCGTGTTATGGTTTTGCGACCCCCCGCTATTTTGCTTTCAATAACAACTTCCCTGCATAAAACCAGTAGGTCATACATGGTGCAAATGGAAAAAAAAATGAGCAATATAATATGTTGTTTTACAGCCTTGATTTACCAATCCTTTCTTTCATGTAGTATTTCAAAGTTCTTTTTTTTTTCCCCTGGCTGTCCATTTATTTCTTAATTCTAAACAAGGCGTGATCTCCTGCCTCCCTCAATATATTGCATGGGGGAATAATTCTCCTTTTTTCTAAATGATTAGAGTTCTTACATTCAGTATCATGCCATTCTCTTTAACCACTTGCTTACTGGGCACTTAAACCCCCCTCCTATCCAGACCAATTTTCAGCTTTCAGCGCTGACGCACTTTGAATGACAATTGCTCGGCCATACAACACTGTACCCAAATGAAATTTTTATCATTGTTTCCCCACAAATAGAGCTTTCTTTTGGTGGTATTTGATCACCTCTGCGGTTTTTATTTTTTGTTAAAAAAATGTAAAAAAAAAATAAATAAATATTTTTTTATATTTTGTTATAAAAAAATTTTAAACAGGTAATTTTTCTCCTTCATTGATGTACGCTGATGAGGCGGCACTGATGGTCACTGATAGGCGGCACTGATGGGCACTGATGGGTGGCAATAATGGGCACTGATCAGTTACACTGATAGGCAGCACTGCTAGGTGGCACTGATTGGCACTACTGGTGGGCATTGATAGGTGGCACTGTGGGCACTGTTAGGTGGCATAGACGAGGCAGATGTGCCTCTTCCACTTCGGGACCGATGTCCCTCGCATCTGAGCCGGTGATCGGCTTTTTATTCTACTCACGCTATCAACGATTACCGATCTTTTGTTTACATCATGTGATCAGCTGTCATTGGCTGACAGCTGATCACATGGTAAGGGGCCGGGACCGGCCCCTTACTCGGATAGAAGATCACCCGAGTCTCAGTGACAGTGGAGGACATCATATGACGGCCTCCCGGGAATTCAGGTAGGCGCCGTGCTGTCATTCGGCCATAGCACGGATGTCAAGTGGTTAAACGTTACACTGCCTGTTAGAATTACAGTAGCAATATCCATGTACATCAACGATAGCCAGCAATTTTTATTTTTCCTGTATATAGAAAATATTGGGCTTTATTCACTAAAGCAGATTGCATGCGGTATTTAGGTGTCCGGACCCATTTTCCCAAAATATCGCATGCAATTCAGAAAACCGCCAATTCACTATACCGTTTTGCGGTCTTAAGACAGGTGTCCCAATTCTTTTGACAATATAGTGTATATACACCAAAAGTATTGGGACACCTGCCTTGACACGAACAATGAATCCAAGTCTTATGCCGCATACACACGATCGGATTTTCCGATGGGAAATGTTGGGTGTGAGCTTGTTGGCGGTAAGTCCGACCGTGTGTATGCTCCATCGGACAATTGCTGTCGGACTTTCCGCCAACAAATGTTGGCTAACATGTCTTCAAATTTTCCGCCAACAAATGTCTGTTGTCGGATTTTCCCAAAGCCCAAAGTACAAAGTCGCATGCTCGGAAGCAGAAGCGGTCGGTCTCGTAAACTAGCGTTCGTAGTGGAGAATTAACATTCGTGACGTGGCAAATTATGAATTGGCGAAATGCAGCGCACAATTCTCTTCTTCTTTAATGGGATAATAATGAAGCTGCTTTGCTGGTGATACTGATGGAGTTATTGCAAACAAATTTTCCAAGGTTTTTTTTTTCTAGTGATATCAAGAATAATATTATTATGTTTTTTTTTTTATTTGGGAAAGTTACTACAACACCATTATCCTGTAGTTTTTAAGATCAAAGATACAACTATGTTGGTGTCTCTTGTCAATTTTACATTGTATTTTTTTAAATGTAACAGCCGACTCCCAAACTGTCATTTGAAGTAAAACACATAGCCAAGTATTATTCTCCACAATTTTTTTATTGTGCATTAAAAAAAAGAAAACAAATAAAATTAGACATGCTATCTGCCAATAGAAATTAACCAAAAAGTGCATTCTATGCATCCAAAAATATAGGAAATATAGAAAATATACCAAATCAAATCATTATTATTCAACCAAAAAATAATGTCAAAGCAATAACTCCAAGGCCAATAATAAATAACACGTTATCTCCTCCGATTCCGCAACATGTCTGATTGGTGAACGGCTGTTCAGAAACAAACTGAAAAGTGTGAAAAGAAAAGCGCGAATCAACACTCACCAATCTTCTACTAACATGAAATTAGCAGAAGGAGCCCAAAGGGTGGCGCTAAAGAGCTGAAAAACAATGTAGTACGTCAGTACGTTCATAATTGTTGGCCAACAATTGTGTGGCCGTGTGTATGAAAGACAAGTTTGGGCCAGCGCCCTTTGGACAAAAGTCCACGGTTTTGTTGGTCAACAATCCGATCATGTGCACGAGGCTTTCGAATTACAGTAGCAATATCGTTTGTACTTCAACCATAACCAGCATTTTTTTTTTCTGTTTATAGAAAATATTGGGCTTCATTCACTAAAGCAGATTGCATGTGGCGGTATTTAGGTGTCCGGACACATTTTCCCAAAATATCGCATGCAATTCACAAACTGTCAATTCACTATACCGGTTTGCGGTATTTAGGTAGGCATTCCAATTCTTTTGACAATATAGTGTATATATACACTATATTACCAAAAGTATTGGGACACCTGCCTTTACACGCACATGGCATCCAAGTCTTAGTCCGTAGGGTTCAATATTGAGTTGGCCCACCCTTTGCAGCTATAACAGCTTCAACTCTTCTGGGAAGGCTGTCTACAAGGTTTAGGAGTGTGTCTATGGGAATGTTTGATCCATTCTTCCAGAAGCGCATTTGTGAGGTCAGGCGCTGATGTGGACGAGGAGGCCTGGCTCGCAGTCTACGCTCTAATTCATCCCAAAGGTGTTCTATAGGATTGAGGCCAGGACCAGTACACAAAGCAAGGTCCATAAAGACATGGATGAGTGGGTTTGGGGTGGAGGAACTTGACTGGCCTGCACAGAGTCCTGACCTCAACCCAATAGAACACTTGGACGACAAGCCAGGTCTTGTCGTCCAACATCAGTGCCTGACCTCACAAATGCGTTTCTGGAAGAATGGTCAAACATTCCCATAGACACACTCCTAAACCTTGTGGACAGCCTTCCCAGAAGATTTGAAGCTGTTATAGCTGCAAAGGGTGGGCCAACTCAATATTGAACCCTACGGACTAAGACTGGGATGCCTTTAAAGTTCATGTGCATGTAAAGGCAGGCATCCCAATACTTTTGGTAATATAATATATATATATTATGGTATATATATATATATATATATATATATATATATATATACTGTATGTATACATATACAGTTCTGGCCAAAAATATTGGCGCCCCTGCATTTCTGTCAGATAATCCACAACTTTGCCCAGAAAATAGTTGCAATTACAAATGTTTAGGCATTCTCGTGTTTATTTCTTTTGGTTGTATTGGTATGACACAAAAAAGTATAGAAACAAAAAGCCAAATCTGACACATTCCATGCAAACCTCCAAAAATGGACTGGACAAAATTATTGGCACCCTCAATTTAATATTTGGTAGCACAATCCTTGGAAATAATAACTAAAATCAACGGCTTCCTGTAACCATCAATGAGTTTATTACACCTCTCTACTGGAAATTTGGACAACTCTTCTTTCGCCAACTGCTCAAGGCCTCCAGATTGGAAGGGTTCTTTTTCCAAACAGCTGTTTTGAGATCTCTCCACAGGCGCTCTATGGGATTTAGATCTGGACTCATTGCTGGTCAGTTCAGTACTCTCCAGCGCTTTGTCTTAAACCATCTCTGGGTGCCTTTTGAAGTGTGCTTTGGGTCATTGTCCTGCTGTAAGACCCATGATCTCTGATCGAGACCCAACTTTTGTAACACTGGGCCTTACATTGCACCCCAGAATTCTTTGGTAGTCTTCAGATTTCATAATGACTAGAGTTGGGCGAACAGTTCAAGCCATGCCAAAATTTGGCCCGAACATTACCTGTTCACCTCTTCGGCGAACGCCCCCCCCTCCCCCGAATTTGCGAGACATTCGGAGGGATGTTCACCTGCTGAACACCCCACAATGCACTGTGCACACTCCACAGTGCATTTTAGGGCCCTCATTGGATGAGGTGCAAGGCTTTGCCCAATCAGGGCACAAAGCATAGTCAGAGCCATGATTGGACAAAGTCATGATAACTTTGCCCAATCTTGGCTCAGTGCTCATAGTCCCACCCCACACTATAAAAGGTTCCTTTCCTCAGGAACCTTTTGCAGTGTGCTGTTGAAGTGGCGATAGATAGAGCTGGGCTCTGTTTGCTACTGGCGTGTGTTATTGTGACTGAATGCAGGGTAGAGCTGCACAATTAATCGTCAAAAATCGTTATCGCGATTTTTTCCCCCCGTTGCGATCTTGACAAAAGTGTTTCACGATTCTGTCTGTGCAAAGAATTCTCTCTGGTCTTCTGAAGCCACAGCCGTCAAAAGAAAGGAAGAAAAAAAACGGGCAATCTGCCAAGAATCACAACATTCTAGCAGTGGAACTAAGTCTAAACATTGTAACAATTTGTCATTGTTGGAATAGACTTTGTGTGTAAATGAAGAAAGTTTAACCACTTGAACACTAAACCTTTTTCTGACATTTGTTGGTTTCAAGTTTTTTTTGCTAGATAATTACTTAGAACCCCCAAACATATATGTATGTATATATATGTATATATATGTATATATATATATATATATGTATATATATATATGTATATGTATATATATATATATATATGTATATATATATATATATATATATATATATATATATATATATATTTATTTATTTTTTAGTAGAGACCCTAGAGAATAAAATGGTGGTTGTAGCAATATTTTATGTCACACTGTATTTGCGTAGATTTTAGGTCGCGAGAATCATGATCTTTTTATTCTAAGCAAAAAAATCGTGATTCTGATTTTGGCCAGAATTGTGCAGCTCTAATGCAGGGGTGACAATATTGTTGGCCATGACTGTATATAATTCTCTCTTTTACTTTTTACTATCTATCTATCTATCTATCTATCTATCTATCTATCTATCTATCTATCTATCTATCTATCTATCTATCTATCTATCTATCTATCTATCTATCTATCTATCTATCTATCTCTATCTCTTTCTCTCTCTCTGTCTATCTATCCATCTCCAATTACTCTGAGTTACATTTAGCTTTTTGACAAGTTCTTTGGAAAGTTAATTAAAAGTTAGTTGAACAATTCTTAGCAATTAAACTATTTCTATTTGCTTACAGAACGTCTAATGAAAAGGGGTTACCCGATGAAAATAAAAAGTCCATTTCTATAAGGAGCACTTAATTAAAGTGTCAGAGCTTTACCGCCGCTCTCTCACCTTCATCGGGACTTTTGCCATTTTTTTATGTAGCATTTGTGTTTCTGCTGCTTTACGTGCTGACCTGTGTTTGACTTTGCTGTAATTGACACAAATTAATTTAATTGTGACATAAAAAGGCGAATGTGACCTTTTTTTCCAATCTCACCGTTAACTGATAATTATACCTGGGGGAAATTATCAATCTGATAGCGGCTCTGTGTAATAATAATGATAATATGCTAATTAATAACATATCATTACTTTAAAGTGGAATTTAGATGCTGGAAGCTTATACATCCCAATGTAGTGCCAGTGGCTATTTTACTTTATTGCATTACTATATGTATATATTACAGTATAATACAAAATCCCTTGTGTGAGCTGCCTATGACTCTTCCTGTGAATTATAGTAGGAGCAATATTCATTCTATCATACCGGTTCCTCTAGTTCCAGTTCGATGTCCAGAACTGTAAATGCATAGCTCCCAACTGTCCCTGATTTGGAGGGACTGTCCCTGATTTGGAACAAAGTCCCTCTGTCCCTCTTTCCTCCTCATGTGTCCCTCATTTTGGTCTGATCTATATGGTTGTATATAAAATGCACTTTTTGTCTTTCAAAAAGTGTTTCTCGTCAAAAAGGTTTTATTGTACATACAATGAAGTATTTGACATTACAGTGAGTACAAGTTATGCAATAAAGGAAATGAAGCTCAAAAATACATATTTAAACAACGTAGATTATATATTAAATTATAACTTCTTATGGTGTTAATAATACATACAAGTGGTGCTGGATGTAAGAGGAATTATGTTTTATGATTAGTATGAGCTTCCAAATAAAACAACAAAAAAGAAAAAAAAAAAGGAATGAGTAGAGAAGAAAGGAGGGATAGAAAGAGGAAGTACTAGAAAGAATAGAAAGAAGAGTCCGCAGGGTTGAGCCGAGGCAAGGTCCATCACAGTCACTAAGGACTATATAATGCATTAGTTCACTGGGTCAGTTACCATGGTAGTAAAACTTCTTTGTTAAAAGTTGAAGGCAAGTAGTTGCTAATCCATGGTTGCCATATTTTATCAAATTTGATAAACGAGTCATTTTCGATGGCTACCATTTTAGCTTGAGTCATGGTGACGTTCATTCGATTTACTACCTCTTCCACTATCAATGAGGGAGATCTCCAGGCTCTTGCCAGTGTTTGTTTCGCCGCTGTAAATAGTTGGATGAGTAGTTTAAATTGGTTATGTGTTAAAAATTCTGGTTTTCGGTTAATGAGAGCCATTGCAGGATCTGGGGTGATGGGTATTCCTAACATTTTAGATGCAATAGTAAAGATAGCTTTCCAAAAAATTTGTGCTTTGGGGCATGACCACCAAATATGAAAGTGAGTACCTGGGTCCAAGCATCCACGATAACACTCTGTCGAGTAATTATGCACATATTTCGCTATTCTAACCGGTACAAGGTACCATCGTATTAAAACTTTATAATTAGCCTCTATTGCTATTATGTTTGGGGAAGCCGATTTGGTTGTTAACCAAATTTGATTCCATTCTGTTGTTTCCAGAGTTTGTTCTAAATCTCCCTCCCATTTCTGTACATACGATGGTTTCTCCGTTTCGGGTTGGTTTACTAAGTGAGCATAAAGGACCGAAATCATGCCTTTAGCATGAGGATTATTTTTACAAAATTTTTCAAATTCAGAGAATTGAGTCAGTGGAGATTTTGTGGTTAAGAGAGGCATAAAGAAATTTTTAATCTGAAGATATCTAAATAACTCAGATTGAGGTAATCCATATTTATCACAGAGGGATGGGAATGGAATAAAGGATGAAGAATTTACAAATTTGTGCAAGTTTAGTACATTATAAGTAATCCACGCTTTGAAAGATCTAGGTGAGATCCATGCGGGGTAGAATGCGGGATTTTTATAGAAAGATAATAGAGGGTTATGTAATGATTGTAGTTGATTTCTGAGTTTGTATTTGTCCCACATGGAGACAAAATGCTTGGTGATTGGGTTACCTATTCCTCTACGATCTCTTGGTGAAAGCCAGAGCAGATTTGCGATTGATAGGGGATCACATTCTGCAGCTTCAATTGACACCCATAGAGGGGATTCGTGTTGTGCATGGTATTTAGTTAAAGTTGCTATATGGGCCGCTCTATAGTAAGAGGCAAAATTGGGGCATCCTAGACCCCCATTTAACTTAGGGAGATATAATGTATGCAGGTTCGTACGAGGTTTAGAGGAGCCCCAAATAAATGAATTTGCTTTTCTTTGTATTATTCTTAGATAATAGGCAGGGATTGGGATAGGTAAAACTCTGAAAAGATATAATAGTTTGGGTAAGATTGTCATTTTTATTGTGTTAATTTTTCCAAACCAAGAAAGAGGGAGGTGATTCCAGGATTTCAGCATATTTGTTATATTTTTGACCATTGGAGGATAGTTAGCTGAAAAAAGATCCAAATAAGATGCAGTTAGATGTATTCCTAGATAAGGTATAGATTTATCTGCCCAAGTAAATGGGAGACCGTTTTTAGCTGACGTCAATTCCAATGATGAGAGGGATATGTTTAATGCTATACATTTTTTAGAATTAATGAAAAGACCCGAAAATGCAGCAAAGTCATCAAGTATTGGCATCAAATTGGGGCCTGAAATTTGCGGTGATGAAAGAAACAAGAGGATGTCATCCGCAAATAGACAGAGTTTGTGGTGAAATCCTCCTATCTCAATTCCAGTTATGGTTGGTTCTGATCTTATTCGTTGAGCAAGAGGTTCTATGAGCAGGGCAAACAACAGGGGTGAAAGCGGGCACCCCTGTCTAGTGCCCCTCTCAATGTTAAAGGCCTCAGATTTATACCCTGCATATTTAACGTATGCCTTGGGCTTATTATATAAAGCTTTGATCCAGTTTATAAAATTCGGGCCAAAACCCCATTTTTGTAACATATAATGCAAATATGGCCATGATATGGAATCAAAGGCTTTTTGAATATCCAGTGAAAGAAAACAGGAGGGAATGCGTCGGGTCTTGGCAATTTGTGCTAAAAGAACTGCACGTCTTACATTATCGCCTGCTTGGCGAGTTGGCATAAAGCCAACCTGATCACGATTTATAAGAGTACCAATGAAGCCACCAAGACGGGACGCTAAGATTTTTGCCAGGATTTTGATGTCTATATTAAGCATCGAGATAGGACGGTAGTTAGTACATGATGTGTCATCTGCATGAGGCTTAGGAATCATGCATATGATCGCCGTTAGAGATTCCTGTCTAAATGAATTGTTTTCAAGTAGTGCATTAAATGTTTCTGTTAATATGGGGGAAATAGAGTCTGAGAAGGTACGATAATATAATGCTGAAAAACCATCAGGTCCTGGTCTTTTATTAATTTTTAATTCTTTGATGATTTTAGCTACATCTTCTACCTTGATAGGTTCATCTAATTGCGCTTTTTGTGAATCAGATAATCCCGGTAAATTAATTTTGGAGAAAAAGGAATCTGCTTCGTTTAAATTAAACGAATTTGATTCAGTGTATAGTGTTTTAAGGTGGGAACGAAATTTATGGACAATTTTAAGGGGATTGCTAGTGTATATATTTTTAGATATCTTCAGCTTAATTGGTTTAAAGGATTTATTAGTTGTTTTGAGTGCACGTGCCAAGTATGTGCCTGGTTTATTCGATTTCATATAGAAGGCATGTCTGGAACGGCGTAGTATTTTATCAGTTGATTCTGTTAGAAAAAGGTCATATTCCAGGCGTGCCTTCTCCAATTCACTTTTATTAATTGGGTTAGGATTGTTTTGGAAGGCTATGAAGTGGGAATTAAATTGTGTTTCTAATTTTCGTGCAAGATTTCTACGTTCTCTTTTGAGTATACCAATCTGTTGTTGAAATATTCCTCTCATCACCGGTTTATGAGCTTCCCAAAGTGTTATTGGGGAAATTTCTGGACCTTTGTTGAGTATGAAATACTCTTTCAATGCATGCTCAATTTTGTTTCTATATATAGGTTGTTTGAGTAATAATTCTGGTAGATACCATGTTTTATCCTGAGTTTTAGGTATAGTGGATGCAATAGTGGTTAGGACTGCGTTGTGATCAGACCATGGGATGGGGATTATGTTTGATGATAGAATTTCTGGGATCATTCCTGTGGTAAGAAAAATATGGTCTATACGGCTAAATGTTTGGTGGGGGTGAGAAAAATATGTGTAATTTCTTTTGGTTGGGTTACTCTCCCTCCATGAATCAACTAGATTGTGTTTCGAAAGAAGTTGAGAGAGGGATACTTTAGATTGGTTTCGAGGTGGCATATATGGAGATTTGTCCAGAAATGGGAGGAGAACCTGGTTGGAATCACCACATACTATGATTGTTCCCATTTTATGTGCATTAACTACTTGCAAGAGATGTGTCAAAAATGGAATTGGTTGTTTATTTGGAGCATAATAGGAAACCACAGTTACTTCTGTATCTAAAATGCTTCCTGTCAGGATTAAGTAGCGTCCTTCCGGGTCTTTAATTTCGGAGTGGACTGTGATTGGGGTGGAGCGGTGGAATGCCACTAGAGTTCCGCGTTTTTTGGTATTGGCCGAGGCAGTAAATACTTGTGGATAGGATGAACTAAAAAATTTAGGTGTTGAGTTTATCGTAAAATGTGTCTCTTGAATACACACAATGTGTGCCTTTTGTGTTTGGAATGATCTAAACGCTTTAGTACGTTTTTGTGGAACATTGAGTCCCTGCACATTGAGGGATAAGATGTTTAAAGGAGCCATGGTAACTGAGTCAGTAGGCAACACTTACCAATTATTCTGGTTTGGAGAACTCTCGACTCAACCCATACGGACTTGAAAAAGGAAAGAAGAAAAAAGAATCTTGTGTGATCTGGTTTAAGGAAGAAGAAGAAAACAGGTAAGATTACATTACATAAGCTTAAGAATAAAATACTAAGGTGTTCAGGATTTGCCCGTGATGAGGGGTGAAACCTCTCAACAGGGGGTCGAAGGCCTTCGTCAGGTCTCCCCATATTAGGCGGGGGGGTCCGAGGAAGACTAGGTGAGGCGCACGGAACTTCCGTGAGCAGGAGAACCACTTTGTGATAATGTAAAAAGGAAAAATAACATCGCTAGGATGTTAACTTGTAGCCCTTAAGGCTTAGAACGAAACATATCTATATTATCATTGTTTTGAAGAAAAACTTAACATTTATAAAATAAAGATTATTTAAATTCTCTGTTATTTAAGTAGAATAAATTATCTAGTCTGGAAAAAGAGGAGAAAAGATAATATATATATATGTATATAAAAAGGAAAAGACAAAAAAAAAAAAAAATACGTCTTGTGTTTAGTGTTTAGGTTTACTACTAAACTTTGTTTCAGTAATTTACCTAAAAGTATCAATTATAGAAATAAGTTTGTATCATTTCAGTCATGACTAGGTCTTCTTTTGATAATATTAGTGTTAAACTCAAAATTGCAACTGATAAATATGAAAGGTGTTTTAACCAATCTGGTTAGGGAAAAAGAAAAATCTACTTAGTTTCAAAATATGAAGTAAGTATGGAACTTATAGGAATGGTGTTCTCGTAAGGTGATATTTAACAAACTCAGATGATATCTGAAAAAAAAAAAAAAAAAAAAAAAAAAATAATCTAACTCATCTTATATTCCGTTTTAGAATAATAGTATGGGCTATAGCTTCTGGATATGTATAAAAAAAAAAAAAAAACTTAGTTTTCCCTTTTTTTTCTTTTTTATTTATTTATTTATTTATTTATTTCCTAAAAAAAAAGAACAAATAAATAAAAAAATGTGTATATAAGCTGTATAGCAATATATCTAAGAAATATAATTATATTTCTCCTGACATGACTAAGGTTCCTTATTTATTTGATTATAATATTGTGAAGCACAATATTACATACAATAGACAAGGATAGCCATTTAAACCATTCCATTTAGGAAAAGAGGAAAAAAGAACAACAAAAAAAATACAAAAAAAAGCCCTGGTTTCATGTTTTGGGATTAAATATAGAACTGAAAAGATTCATGTTCACAGATGATTATGTTAAGCATATATAATTGTTACTTGAATCTGGGATTTACCCTTATCCACATTGTATTCTATTTATTAGAATACAAGTATGGAATGTGAATTCAAGTAAGAATTGCATTGTGAATGCATCCAAAATGCTGTGTATTCATTGAGAGCATGTCTTCTTAGCTGATTCCATATTTTATGTGTAAATTCATGTTCCTGGAAAAATAGTTTTTCAGTCCATTGGATCTACATCTTGGTCTTGTGGAGGGGATGCATAACGGCCTCTCTTGTGAACGTGCTGGTTACCGTTTTTTCCTGTAGCAGGGGAAGAAGCTGGTAGTGAAGAAGCAGATGCTGTTCGTCTTCGTGAGGTATTGATTGCAGATGTTCCATCAATCAAATTAAGGTCTTGTAGAGCCTGTTGTAGTTCGTTCGGAGATCTACAAATATGCCTGTTTCCTTGGTAGGTAAAACGTATGGAGAATGGAAAACCCCATTGGTATGTGATATTGTTTCTTTGCAGTTCCAGCAGATGCATTTTCATAGCACGTCTTTTAGAGATGGTAACTTGAGAGAGATCTGCGAAAATCTGAAAATTGTGACCTTGAAAGGTTAGGTTTTTTTTCTCTCTGGCTGCAAATAAAAGTTGTTCTTTCGTTCGATAAAAATGGAACTTTGCTATGATGTCTCGAGGGGGTCCATCTGTTTTTTTAGGCATGAGAGCTCTGTGTACCCTATCCATTTCCAACCTTTCGATCGGTATTCCTGTTTGCAATTCTTGGCATAGAGCTGTTATTGTAGAAGATAGATCAACGATCGATTCAGGAATGCCTCTGAAACGCAAATTTGACCTTCTTGCGCGATTTTCATAATCTTCCAACTTGTTTTGTAAGATTATATTTTCATCTTTAAGAAGATCTATTTCAGTCATAAATTCCTGTGTTGTGTTTTCTAGTTCTTCAGTTTTAATTTCCAGCGCCGCTGTACGGTTTCCCAGTTCTCTGATTTCTTTAGTAAGATTGTTGGTTATTTGTTCTGAGGTAATCTTTAATGCTTTGTGGAGCATTTTCTCAAATTGTTTAATAAGGTTTGGAGTTGCTGCTGGTTCTTGTGAAGATTTTTGTGACAGAAACAATTCTGTGTCAGATTCATCTGAGGAGATTTGCTGTGACAGCTTTGTCTTTCTCCTGTGCTCTGAGGTGATTGTGCCTGAGGCTGAGGAGACTGAGGAGACTGGCGCCAATTTCACTGCAGTCTTTGCCTGTGTACCTCCACTGGGGGCATTTTTATACTTATTCCTGGTTCCCCCTAGTACCATTTTGGTTTCAAAGTTTCCTCTCACCTCTCAGGAGTATGATGTCTCGTTTTTTAAGTGAAAAAAGTCGGCGGGCTGACTTTATACAGCGGTTCTCCCTTTTCACGGAGCGGAGCTCTAGCAGGACATGTCCGCTGCGCTAGACTCCGCGCATGCGCCCCCTCAAAAAGTGTTTCTCAGTGTTAAACCTTTCATCCAATTTCTAAATTGCTGCATTTGTACATTTTATAAGCCAATATAAAGGAATAGTAGTGGTAAAAAAAAGCACTTGTGGATTTAATTTACTTTTTTTTGGGTTAATTCTCCTTTAAGGGGGTGTGGCAGGGGGCGTGTCCTATGCCTACATACATTTGCTAGTAGGTGTCCCTCATTCCCATCTCAGAATGTTGGGAGGTATGGTAAATGTGGTGTTCATGATGTTGAAATCCATGTAAATGATTGTATTCAAAAACAACAATAGTGACACGCTGTCCCTACATTCAAGAGTCTCCTATATAATATATTCAATTACCACTTTAAATAAATGACAATAGTGAAAACAGAAATAAATAAAATAAAGTGAAAGTAAACATGCAAAATAAATGTCCTCCAGTGCACTGCTTCAGTGCCTAGTAAAACACAATTCCATCAGTGTACAGTATACATACCTCCCAACATTTTGAGATGGGAATGAGGGAAACCTATCAGCAAAAGTATCCAGGCATAGGACACACCCCTTGCCACACCCCCTTAAAGGAGAATTCTACATAAAAAAAGATTGGTTAAACCCACAAGTGCTTTTTTTACCACTACTATTCCTTTATATTGGCTTTTGGAATTTACAAATGCAGCAAATTAGAAATCAGATGAAAGGTTTAGCGCTGGAAAACACTTTTTGATAGATAAAAAGTATATTTTATATACAGCTATATAGATCCTCCCCTCATGGTGTGTGACCTCACAACTAAGTTTGGTCAATAAGCGCTGGTGAGCCACCCCTGGGCTCAAGTGAAAGGAATCTCCAGGCTCCTGTGCTGATCCTTGGACCAGTCTCCTCCGCAGGGACGGCCCGTCCATTAGGGACGCCGCCCCCCATCGGACGCCAGAGGCTCTAATAGATTTTCCCGATTGGCCGAAAGGAGAAGCGTTCCAATTGGCCAACGGCAAGGAGGGAGGAGACGGAAGCCGCCGTGATGCCCGCAGGGGAAGAGGAAGGCATCTGTAATGCTTGCCGTCTATGATGGCCGCCGTCCGTGATGCCCGC
>JBBDGP010001621.1:0-27500 GCA_037952835.1 Lithobates septentrionalis
AAAAATGTTTGTGTTGTCATTCATATTCTCTGACAAATGGCCAAGAAATCATAAATTCTACCAGGGTATGTAAACTTATGAGCACAACTGTAACTATCTAGAGGTGGGGATTTGTCTAGAATATTATCCATGGTTAGCAATCAGATGGTCTGGTAAGAATCTGGTTTAAAAGGATCCTTGTCAGGTTTCAGGATAACCTATAATATTGCTTTATACTTGGAAGCGGGAAGGGCACCTAGAGTGCATGCTTCTTCCAGCATGTGCAGAAGTTGTGGAAACAGATTTAGGAATATTTCCTGCAAAGTTGTCATAATTGCAGGTACAGAATTAATGGCCTTTATTTAGTACTTAGTAAGTTTAATTCCAGAAAGTCTTGAGTCTTCCCATCTCGATTTTAGGGAGCATGAGTTTGTCTCAAAGGGTACATGTTTTTTTTTTTTTTTAAAGGGGTTATGGGTTTTAGAGACTCGAGAGTTTTTATAAAACGTGAGGAGTTTGCTAGAATGTCACCAGCAGAGAATACTTAAGTTTTAGCTTGCACAGTGAAGTCATTCTAATGCTGGGTACACAGGGCCGAAGACAGTCGGTTCAGTAGGAACTGGCAGACATTTGGCTCCTTCAGTAGGAACTGGTGCACTTTTGGCTCGTATGTACAGTTGCACGACCGGCTTCTGTTGAATGGGCATACTGGAAAACAAGCTTTCGATCAGCGCTGGCAGCCATTTTTGCTGGCAGCTGATCAGCGTGTTTTGGCGAGGGGGCAGCCCTCCTGTAAGAATACAATAGCACAGCGGGGGAGATCATCACAGTAATATAGCTTGTGTTAGTACAGCGATCTCTGTGCTGTGTTACAGGGTAAATGAATCTCAAAAAGTAGTTTAGCAGAATTACAAATTCTTTGACGGGTTAAACCGTTTCCACTATTGTATTTTATTTAAAGTAGTGGTGCACCGAAGTGAAAATAATGGACCGAAACCGGAAATTCAGGATGCACTTGGCCGAAAACCAAAATGGACAGTTAAATATACATCACAATTTTTTTTTTTTTTTTTAATTAATGTGGCTGGCGTTTTTGCATTGAAGTCAACGGGATGTGTTTTTGCATTGAAGTCAATAAGACGCAGCATGCCAATATCGGCGCCTTTTTATTTTCTTTCAGCAAAATGCCAATAACCCTATTTTCGTGTGTGTATATGTGTGTGTGTGTATATATATATATATATATATATATATATATATATATATATATATATATATATATATATATATATATATATATATGTATGTATGTATGTATATGTGTGTGTGTGTGTGTGTGTATATATATATATATATATATATATATATATATATATATATATTATGTGTGTGTGTATATATATATATATATATATATATATATATATATATATATATATATTATGTGTATATGTATGTGTGTGTGTATGTATATATTTGTGTGTGTGTATATATTTATATGTATATATATTTGTGTGTGTGTGTATATGTATGTATATCTATATATATATATATATATATGTATATCTATATATATGTATATATATATATATATGTATATCTATATATATATATATATATATATATATATATATATCTATATCTATATCTATATATATATCTATATATCTCTCAGGGCTCGACAAATCCCGGGCGCCAGGTCGCATTTGCGACTAGAATTAGCGACCTGGCGCCTGGGGCGGCACAGCTGGGGTATCCTGTGTCCGTTCGACCCCCCCCCCCCCCCTCCCGCCGCGATCGCGCTGGGCCTCGCCGGTAATTGAGGCCCCGGCTTTGCGGCCTACTACAGTCCTATGGTTCCTGGTTCCTTCTGCAATCGGGCGCCCTCTGGTGGTGGCCGTTTGGTATTACAAGACAACCACCAATGCTAATGGAGCTTCCCCTGCCTGTTTTCACTGCCTGCTCATCTCCTTCCCTTTACTTAGAACCCCCAAACATTATATATATTTTTTATTCTAACACCCTAGAGAATAAAATGGCGGTCATTGCAATACTTTCTGTCACACCGTATTTGCGTAGCGGACTTACAAGCGCACTTTTTTGGGAAAAAATACTTTTTTTAATTAAAAAATAAGAAAACAGTAAAGTTAGCCCAATTTTTTTTTATATTGTGAAAGATAATGTTATGGCGAGTAAATTGATTCCCAACATGTCACGCTTCAAAATTTCATCCGCTCGTGGAATGGCGACAAACTTTTACCCTTTAAAATCTCCATAGGCGTCGTTTAAAAAATTCTACAGGTTGCATGTTTTGAGTTACAGAGGAGGTCTAGGGCTAGAATTATTGCTCTCGCTCTAACGATCGTGGCGATACCTCGCGTGTGGTTTGAACACCGCTTTCATATGCGGGTGCTACTCACATATGCGTTCGCTTCTGCAAGCGAGCTCGGCAGGACGGGGCGCATTTAAAAAAATTATTATTTTTTCTTATATATTTTACTTTTTATTTTTTATTTTTACACTGTTTTTAAAAAATAAAAAATAAATTGTGTCACTTTTATTTCTATTACAAGGGATGGGGCACATTTAATTTTTTTTTTTTCTTATTTATTTTAACTTTTATTTTTTCACTGTTCTTTTAAAAAAAAAAAAAAGTCACTTTTATTCCTATTACAAGGAATGTAAAAATCCCTTGTAATAGAAAAAAAGCATGACAGGTCCTCTTAAATATGACACTTGGGGTCAAAAAGACCTCAGATGTCATATTTACACTAAAATGCATTAAAAAAAAAAATTGTCATTTGAAAAAAAAAAAATGTCCCTTCAAGAGCTATGGGTGGAAGTGACGATTTGACGTCGCTTCCGCCCTGCAATGACTTGGAGATGGGCGGGGGGGCCATCTTCCTCTTATTTGTCTCCATGTCAGGCCAGGGACAGATCCGGATCGCCTCCGCCGTTACCGACGGCCACGGTAAGCGGTGAAGGGCACCGGAGAGCGGCAGTAAGGGGGGCCCTCTCCTGCCGCCGATAAAAGTGATCTCGCTGCGAATCTGCTGCAGAGACCACTTTTACCTGAAAGAGAACCGCCGGCTCTTGAAGAAGATACCAGGGTTATGGTAGCTAGCTGCTACCATAACAACGGTATTTCTCTTCAAAGACAGGACGTATATAGTCGTCCTGCGGGAAGTAAGTGGTCAATTAAAATTAATTTATTATTTGTCATCTCCCTGCTTGGCCCCTTTCACATGGGCTGTCTGATCAGGTTCGCCTGTCAGTTTTTCAGGCGGACCTGATTGGATCCTTAGCGAGAATATGGTGGTCTTGTGTCCCTGCGTGGCAGGAAATAAAATCAGTCACATTCGTTCTAGTCGTCTGTGTAAATTTAAGATTCGTTAATTTTTATATTGAAAATAAAGCTTTGTCGGTCGTTTAAAAAAAAAAAAAAAAAAACCTGGCTCCTAACTTTCTTAGCTTACTCCTAGATTCCAAGCAAATTTGTCAAGCCCAAGGATGCACAGCGAATGAATATATATATATATATATATATATATATATATATATATATATATATATATATATATATATATATATATATATATATATATATATATATATATATATATATATATATATATATATAATCGCTGTGCATCCTTTATTTCTTAACTTTTCATGATTTTACTTTTATTTTGTTTTCACCTTCTGGCCCTGTCCACTTCGTTAGAGGTTACTGTTTTGCTTGCTCACCCTTAAAGCGGTGTTCCGCCTGGAGAAAAAAAATAAGTCAGCAGCTACAAATACCGTAGCTGCTGACTTTTAATATATGGACACTTGCCTGTCCAGGGAGCCTGCGATGTCGGTATCCCAGCCGATTTTCAGGTTGGGTGCTGCCGCCGGCATTAGTCGTAAGGGAAACCGGCAGTGAAGCCTTTTTGTTTTCACAGCCGGTTCCCTACTGTGCATGTGCGCTGCACTTTCTGATTGGCCTGGTGGCGGGAGGAGAGGGGCCAAACTTATGTGGGACAGCGCTGTCTCCCAGAAGTGGGGAAGGATTCCTGTCAAAAAACAGGTAAAAGATCAGCGGAAGTTCCACTTTTGGGTAGAACGCGGCTTTAACTCCCCAGTCTGCACAGAACAAAAAGGCCATTGGTGTTTCCTTAACCTGCAGTTTAATAACCAGGGTCACCAATGGTCCACAGAATGTAAAGAAGATATTCTGGAAATCTAAACAAAATACATGATCACATGTTGTTTCTTCAAAGTAGCTGTCAAAATAAGGCCCCATGCACACGAGACGCTGGTGCAAACTCTGCTGAACACATGTTTTTAAAAGCTGAAACCAGCGTTTAGAAACGCCCGTTTTGCTGCGTTTGCATGCTGCGTTTAGCGGCGTTTTACGACGTTTGCGTCAAGAAGCGTTTAGTTAAGATAACAAAAGCACTTTTCTGCAGCAGGAAATGACATTTTGCGACCCGATTTTGGGGCCCCATATCTCAGGGCCAAATTTGGTGTGCAAACACAGTGGAACTAGCACTACAACATGTCAAAATTTCGGATTCCTAGCACCAAGTGGCCCCGAGATATGGGGCCCCGAAATCCGGTCGCAAAATGTCATTCTCTGCTGCAGTTTACCATCATATTTCTGTGTTTTCTGGTCCAAAAAATAGGGTTCCTTTTAAAAAACACTTATAAACGCGGTACCGGCGTTTAGCAGCGTTTGGCGTCTGAAACATGGAAAACTTTTGCGTCTGAACCCATTTTTTTGCTTCTGGAAAAACGAGGTTAAACACAACTGCCTAAAAACGCCAAAAAACTAGACTGTGTACATGGACAGATAGGATAACATTGAATGAGTTCAGGGGCAGTTGAAAAAAGTGTCCAACTGCCTCTGAACGTGCGTTTTAACAGCGTCTCGTGTGCATGGGGCCTAAAGCTGGCAAAAAGGTTTCTTGAAAATTCTCGCCTCTTTTTTGCTATCCATGCTGCTTCAGTTAGGAAAAACCACCTCCCAAAGACTCTTCAGAATCAAACCCTTCAGGAGTGTCTTCCTGACGCCCTGCTGCACTCTGTAGTTGCTCCCACCAACGCTTAAGTTACCATAGGACACAGTAGTAAAGTAGGTGCCAGTAGATCAAACCACTACAGGTAATGGAGGACCAGGATGCTGACACTCCCGAAAGTTTTGACTTTTGCAGAGGCTTTGTGAAGCAGTTTTATTTCATTTCTTGTAAAGCGCTGCACCCAGCTGTTGGCACTTTATAAATTCTGTGTAATAGTTTTAATGGCTGACAGCAATATTTCCAAGTAACCTTTATTTTGTCAGGTGTGATTTATTTTTTATTTTTTTAGCGACAGAGTTGCTGTAAAGCTGAACATGGCGCACAAAACCCTTAATTTACCACATTCCTTTAATAGCCACAAAGGTTATAAATCTACTTTTTTTTTTTTTTTTTTTTTTTTTTTTGTGCTTGTGAATGCAGCAGTTACAACATCACTGTTCTGTACATAGTGGGTGGGACGCAGCAGGCCTGCCTGCAAAAAAACTACGGGGGTATGGTGGGTATAAGACCAGTCACTATGCACAACGAGGAAGTCCAGCGGTTAATGGTCTCTATTACAGAAAGCTCCTAAGCTCTTGCGCAAAGGCAATGCTTCACGCTGGATTACTTCACAGATCTGAAAGAAATGCCCAAAGCATAGCAAGATTCAATTAAAAAATACACATTCATGTAATATACAGTGAGGGGAAAATGTATTTGATCCCCTGCTGATTTTGTACATTTTCCCACTGACAAATGATGAGTCTAATTTTTAATTGAAGGTTTATTTTAACAGTGAGACAGAATACCAACAAAAAAATCCTGAAAAAACTCATTTCAAAAAAGTTATAAATTGATTTGCATTTTAATCAGTGAAACAAGTATTTGATCCCTTCGCAAAACATGACTTAGTACCTGGTAGGGGTGCAACGGATCGTTGCCGATCCGTGATCCGTACGGATCACCCTCCGCGGATCGGCACACCCGCGATCCGCGGAACACTTTTCGGCCTCAGCCATAGGAAAGTCCCCGGCTTCGGCCTAGCTCCGGAGCTGCGGCCATCTTGGTACACCCGGAAGTGGCCGCTGTCTCGACAGGAAGTGACGTTTCGTCGCCGCCATCTTGCTACACCCCACACTCCTGCACAGTACAATAATGATAGAGTGAGAAGGGGGCAAGCGGACATCTTGTTACACCCATCGGAGTTTTAAATTTAAAAGCCATTTTCAACACAAAACTGAGCTTATATGCACAAATACTGTATTTATGCATATAAGCTCGGTTTTGTGTTGAAAATAGCTTTTAAATCTAAAACTCTGGTGGGTGTAACAAGATTTGTGTGTTTTTGTTTTTGTTTTTTTGGTTTTTTTTTTTTTTTTTTTTTTTTTTTTTTTTTTTTTATGCTGATCCGAGGATCGATCCGATCCGTGACTCTGATCCGAGGATCGATCCGATCCGTGAGATTTTTGATCCGTTGCACCCCTAGTACCTGGTGGCAAAACCCTTGTTGGCAATCAGAGGTCAGACGTTTCTTGTAGTTGGCCACCAGGTTTCCACACATCTCAGGAGGGACTTTGTCCCACTGCTCTTTGCAGATCCTCTCCAAGTCATAAGGGTTTCGAGGCTGATGTTTGGTAACTCGGACCCTCAGCTCCCTCCATATTTTCTATGGGATTAAGGTCTGGAGACTGGCTAGGCCACTCCAGGACCTTAATGCTGCTTCTTGAGCCACTCCTTTGTTGCCTTGGCCGTGTGTTTTGGGTCATTGTCATGCATCCACGACCCATTTTCAATGCCCTGTCTGAGGGAAGGCTGTTCTCACCCAAGATTTGATGTTACATGGCCCTGTCCATTGTCCCTTTTGATGCGGTAAAGTTGTTCTGTCCCCTTAGAAGAAAAGCACCCCCAAATCATAATGTTTCCACCTCTGATGGTGGGGATGGCGTTCTTGGAGTCATAGGCAATATTCCTCCTCCTCCTCCAAACACGGCGAGTTGATTCGATGCCAAAGAGCTTGATTTTGGTCTCATCTGACCAACACTTTCATCCAGTTCTCCTCTGAATCATTCAGATGTTCATTAGCAAACTTCAGACAGACCTGTACATGTGCTCTCTTGAGCAGGGGAACCTTGTGGGCACAGCAGGATTGCAGTCCTTTACAGCATAGTGTGTTACCAATTGTTTTCTTGGTGACTATGGTCTCAGCTGCCTTGAGTTCATAGACGAGATTCTCCCATGTAGTTCTGGGCTGATTCCTCACTGTTCTCGTGATCATTGAAACTCCACGGGGTAAGATCTTGCATGGAGCCCCAGACAGAGGGAGATTGACTGTTATTTTGTGTTTCTTCTATTTGCGAATAATCGCACCAACTGTTGTCACCCTCTCACCAAGCTGCTTGGCGATTATCTTGTAGCCCATTCCATCCTTGT
Source organism: Lithobates septentrionalis (assembly GCA_037952835.1). Lineage (NCBI taxonomy): Eukaryota > Metazoa > Chordata > Amphibia > Anura > Ranidae > Lithobates > Lithobates septentrionalis. Next base: position 7,449 of record JBBDGP010001621.1, read on the forward strand.
GTAGGTCTACAATCTTGTCCCTGTCATCCTTGAACCAGCTCTTTGGTCTTGCCCATGGTGGAGAGATTGGAATCTGATTTGCTTCTGTGGACACGTGTTTTATACAGGTAACACCTGTATAAAACACACCTGTATACAGGCTACTTTTACTCATTAACCGCTTCAGCCCCAGAAGATTTGCCTGCTCAATGACCAGGCCATTTTTTTCGATTCGGCACTTTGTCGCTTTAACTGACAATTGCACGGCCGTGGGACGATGTACCCAAACAAAATTGACTTCCTTTTTTTTCCCACAAATAGAGCTTTCTTTTGGTGGTATTTGATCTCCTCCTGCGGTTTTTATTTTTTGCGCTATAAACAAGAGTGACAAAAAAAAACCACTATTTTTACTTTTTGCTATAATAAATATCCCACTTTTTTTTATACAAAAGAAAAAAAATGTTTTCCTCAGTTTAGGCCGATATGTATTCTACATATTTTTGGTAAAAAAAATTGCAATAAGCATATATTGATTGGTTTGCGCAAAAGTTATAGCATCTACGAAATAGGGGATAGATTTATGGCATTTTTATTTTATTTTTTTATCGGGACTGCGACATTATGGCGGACACATCAGACACTTTTTTGAAAACATTGACAATTATACAGGGATCAGTGCTATCAAAATGCACTGATTACTGTGTAAATGTCACTGGCAGGGAAGGAGTTAACACTAGGGGGCGATTAAGGGGTTAACTATGTTCCCTATGTGTTTTTCTGTAGGGGGGATGGGACTGTCTAGGAGGAGAGAGAGGTCGATGTTCATCCATAGTATGAACACACGATCTGTTTCCTCTCCCCTGAAAGAACTGGGATCTGTGTTTTTACACACGCAGATCCTGTTTCTCGCACTATCACGAGCGATTGCGGGAGCCCAGCTGTCATCGCGCCCGCTGGGCACTCGCATCGGCTCCGGGCACACGCTGCGGACCCCCCCCCCCTAGTGGTCAAAAGGCGAAGTGACGTAAAGTAGCGTCGTTTCGCCCAGCCGTGCCATTCTGCCGCAGTAAAACTGCGGCGGCTGGTCGGCAAGCGGTTAAAATGCAAATCCATTTATAACTTTTTTGAAATGTGTTTTTCTGGATTTTTTTGGTGTTCTGTCTCACCATTAAAATTAGAGACTGATCATTTCTTTTGTCAGAAGTAAAAATCAGCAGGAGATCAAATAATTTTTTCCCCTCACTGTATATAGACGATATTTACTTATCCAAGGGTCCAACGTTCACATTCAGATGTATTCAAGGAGTGCTTATCCAAGCCTTTTGCACTGATCAGGTTGGGAATGGGCTCTGTTGGGTCCTAATGGTAAACTTGTTAAAGTCCTGCTCCCAGGATATTAGTACCTCCGCCTCTAACCCCTGGTAGGGAAAAAAAAAAAGAAAACCTATACAAATACCCATTTAATTTACCTGAAGCCATAGTCGCATGACAGTCCATTTCTCTTCTTCTGTTTGCTACCTGGTGTCGTTTTTTCAGATGTCCACATCATTGCCTGCTTGATATGCACGCCTCCTATTGGGGAAGGTGACCTTTCCAGAGATCAAAGTCCTCCTTTCATAGGCTTCAAAGGCAGAAGAACTCACGGACAGTGAGGGGACCAGTGCCCAAGAAGATATTATGCAGCAAACAGTTTTCCCCAGGGCAGAAGATTAGTTATGCTCCTATAGGAAACTATGAGTTTGATCCATTTCACTGTAGGAAGTGGTTTGTTGAATCAAGACACTTGTAAGATAATTGATGCACAATTTATTATTAAAATGTAATTTTTTTCTAGAGTTGGGCTTTAAATATACATTTGGTAGCTTGTTGGAAAATATTTGTTACCGTGTGCCATGAAAAGTAAGGGAAGGATTTAACCCTGTGTGTACTTGTACTTTGTAAGCCTAATTTGTGCAGGCCTGTGGTCAAGCAGACATTGCACCACTGTGGTTCTAAGTGAGGAGTGTATTTAAATTCTTTGTGTGCCCTCTAAAAGTATACAGTATAAATATGATGTTCTTTCATAATATTACATGTATATGAATGCTTGTTTCTTTTGGTCAGTTTTTAAAGATTCCTTTTACTTAACAGAGGGCAGACAGCAGGAGTGAAGATACCGTGTATTGTGAAAGCCCATCTTGACACTTCGCCTTCCCGACATTACAAATGCGACCATGGGAGCTGGCAGTGAATAGGTGGCCTCCTTCAGCGCCCATTAACCAGCGGAGGTTCTTGGGACCCTGCAGCGCCCCAGCACACCTCAGGCGAAGGTAGGAGCTGCGGGGCTCTAGAAAAGGTATCACCATACAACACAGTGTGCATCACAGGCTACACTACTTTTTAAAATTGTAACAAGAATCAGACTGTACTGCTTCTAAGTTTTATTATAAAGCCAGGTTTCTTTTTTTTTTTTCTCCTCTTTACTCTCTTGGTTTTCTATTACAAGCACACTTTTTTTATTTGTGTTTTTAGTTTTTTAGCATACATCATGGACATAGGGCGACCATATTATTCCTTACTCGTTGGCTTATGTACCACCTACAGGTGATTGAACACTAGAAAGACAGAAAGTCCTCCCCTATATAACCCCTCCCATGCAGGAAGTACCTGTTTTTCATCATTGTCTGAAGGTTATGGCTACCTTCAGACACTGATGATGAGCAGCTCTCTGCACAAATACTACCACATGCTCAGATGGTTCCAGTAAGGATCAAGCATTTGGGGTTATCCAGATCCATTCCTATAGCTATCGTGCTCAAATGAATGGTACCTGGACCTCGCTGCGAGGGAAGTGGATGACATGCGGGGGATTGCTTGTAATGCGACTGCTTGGTGTTGGACCCTATGTGTAGGGAACCCTTTTGGTTACTTGAGCATTTGGTCACCCTTTATTATGCTGTCTTTAGTAATCTCCCTTCCTGGCCTCCTCTGTAGGGGACGGTGGTGTTATGGGCTGGGATCTGCCTGCGTAAGAAAACCTTGCTATGTTAGTAACGGCTGTGGCTGCTGTATGCTTGTGTTCACATAATTCTTTATGCTGCTTGTTTTCCCTGATATCAGTTTGCCAGGCCGCTTGTTTTTTTTTTTTTTGTTTGTTTGTTTTGGTAGCCTTGTGGTGCAAGGGGTGACCAGAGCTTGTGCCCTCCTCCTGCCTTCAGGAAGCCTGGTCTGCACATGCGCAGTGTAATCAGTGACATGCGGATGGAGCCTGCCTGTCAGTGGCTATCTTGGTACTCCCTGTGCCAAAGCAGTGGTTGAGGCACAGATGTTCCCAGTGGTGTCATATAAGAACGGCCATACTGGTAATGTAGTGCCGATGTGCTGAGCATGGCAGAGTCATAGCAGTGAAAACAGCAACAGGAGGCACAGGCTTGTGAGACATCTCCCTCAGGTGCAGTCACATGGGGAAATAGGGCAGGCTTTTCAGCAGTTTTTTTTGGTTTACGTGAGTACACCTATTTTGAAAGGCCACTGGCAGCTGGGGGAATCCACTAGAGTGACTAATATTGTTGCACAGGTATCCTCTCAGCTGCATTGGGGCTGCCTTGTTCAGGCACTGGTCTCATTGATTATTGCAGCAGGCCTTATGTCTACCAAAGGGCAGAGAGATGGGAGCACAGTAGGGTAAGACCACAGAGTGCTGCCATCAGGTCTGGGGGACCTTAGACATAGCCCTTCTGGTGCAGTTTCCATGAGGGTTCAGGAATTTTAGAAAAGTCTGATCCCATACCCATTTTAGTGGCTGCCTCTGGAACACCAGTAAAGGGGGGTTGTCATTCACCTTAGCAGGATTAGAACGGGATGCTTGCAACTACAAGGGAGAGTGTAAAAGGCAAAGACGTTCTCTTTCTCCTGTCTTCTATACCGGGTTAGAGGTGGAATTTGGGGGGGGGGGGGGTTGTGACGTGGCAGGAGACTATGCAGGAACAATAGAGGGAAGGCATTGGATGTGCCATCTGAGGATTCTAAGACTGAGGAACCCCCAGGGTCAGAGTGTGACCTAAAAGGCCTTAGTGAGTTCTCTGTCTGAGATGGTCCACACTGTTTTGAAGCTGCCACTTCCTGAGTCCGCATCATTAAAGGTTCACCCTTGGGTCCATGGCGTCCACCATAAGGTTCCCAGTCATACCCCCTCACCTTGCAGAAGTGATGTACACGTTGGAGTCCTACGGACAGAGTGTTTGTCCCACCAAAGAGGTTGCACAGCTATACCCTATGGAGGTAATATTCAGCAAAAAGGGGAGCATGCCCTAAGTGGATGAAGCAATCTCTTATATAAAGAGTCTTGCATGTCCGATGGATGATGTACTAGTCTTTTAGGAACCATCTGGTAATGGTTTGAGATGTTGCTCGAAGGGGTCCTTAGCTTTGATTGAGGCAGCCAGCAGTAACTGCTATTGGCATCAGTGCTAGTTCACACCAGATGCTCTGTGCGCTTTTTTTCTGCACCAAGTGCTAGTTCACACCAGCTGCAGTTCCGTGCACTTTTTTTCTGCACTAAAAATGCATGCAGTGTTTTCTATGTATTCCAGTGGCTCTAGTTCACACCAGTGCAGTCAGAAAAAAAAAAAGAGTACTGAAAGTCTGAAACCTAGCAAATTGTATTGAGAACGCACTGGAACTGCGTGTGGTGTGAACTGTAAGCAAAAACTGATCCAGAACGTATGAGTGCAGTTCACACCAGTGCAGTCAATTTAAAAAACTGACTGGAACTGACTGCATTGGTGGGAGCTAGAGCCATTGTAATCCATTTTTAGTGCAGAAAAAAAGCGAACGGAACTGCATCTGGTGTGTACTGGCCCTTTATAATGCCCAGTTCCACTGCTGGTATCATGGCAGCTACTTTGCCTCAAAGAGATGCCGTATACGAATGAGGTTCACCCTGACAGAGTGTTTGTTACTCCAGACAGGGTTGCTAAGTTGTTTTTTGTGTGAAGGAAGAATTTGCTAAAGAGTGGAGTATGCTCTCAGTGGAGGTAACTGTCTCTTATCTTGAGAGCCTTACATAACCAGGGGATAACATGCAGGTTTTAAAGAATGCATGTGCAGCTGTATGGGGTATGCCAGAGCCTAGAGGAAATTAAGTGTCTGTCTAGGAGGTAATCTATACAGATAGTGAGACTGAACTGCAAGAAGATTTGGCAGGCTTCCATACACGGTGCAAATTTCAGCAACCAGGGGTTGTGGGAAAGAAGATTGCTTGATTCCCCCATGAACACAGACCGTATTGATGCAGGAATCCCTCCTGCTGAGTCATTGTGTTCTTGAGAGACAGTGATTATTGCTAGTGGCTATACCAGCGCTAGCTATAATTGCAAGTAAATTCGGGCAGGCTGGTTGTACCCAAGTTGATTAATCAACTTGGCACATTCAACCTACCCATACATAGTTCGCATCTTGGCTGGTGCAGGAATTGAACCTTGTATGGGCCTTAAGCTCTTTATTTTTGGTGGAGTTGCTTTTTAAAGGTTTCCATTCAGCAGATTATGCTTGACCAATATGTTACCCTTTGAAAAACTGTTCGCATTTTTTTTGTTTGCATTCAATCGGGATGGCCTGTTTGGGCCAGACTTGGTATGTATGTTCAGAGGGTTTCATTAGAATAAGTTCTTTTCTTATCTCCTTTTTTCCAGTTTTCACAAGGCAATCCTTGGCTGCTCACAGGCTTCAGCCTCTAGAGCAGGGGTGACCAACTCAGTTTCGTTGAGGGCCGCGTCATCAGTGTGTTTGCCCTCAAAAGGCCGGTTGTATCTGGGTCGCACTTAGGGTTACCATCTCATCCCTTTAAACCCAAACACATATGTACTTGGGGGTATGCGTCTCGAGAGACGCATCCAGCTTTATCCCCCTTAACCTAGACCCGGTGGTCCAAGTAGTCAAGGCCAAACTCAAAGCTTGGGAGAACCTTCCTCTATCCCTATTAGGCCGCATTAACTTAATTAAAATGAAAATCATACCTAAATTTACATACCTATTTCGTAATTCCCCACAATGGATACCTTGCTCATTTTTCAAGAAATTGAACCAAATTTTCTCCTCCTTCCTCTGGGGTCCAAATCCCCCTATATTTAAACTCTCCACACTAATGCGTCCGGTGTCGCTGGGGGGGCTGGCATTTCCAGACTGCCAGAAATATTTTCTGGCAGCCCAGCTGGTCACGGCAGTTTAGTGGCTAGTACCGGATGCGTCCAACCCCGCTGCGGTTCTGGAGGCTGCGGTGGTTCGCTCTGTGGAAGCCCTTACACATTTACCCCTTCGAGGTCCCAAGGCTCCATATGATTTGACCACCTCCATGCACACAACTCTAAGGGCCTGGAGGGCAGGACTGGAACTTGAGAAGTTCCCACGAAATGCAGTCTCCCCGCACACCCCCCTTTGGAACAACCCTACCCCTACCCCATCTCTACTCATTACCAGACCCTAAAATATGGGCCAAATGCGGTCTTAAACTGATATCTGACCTCACCACGGGCACCGCCATACACCCCTTCAATCACCTGGTATCCCAATACAATGTGCCTCCCTCGCATCTATTTCGCTATATGCAACTGTCTCATGCGTTCAAAGCCCAAATAATATCCAACGACACGCAAATAGTGCAATCCGATCTGGAGAGTGTCACAAGATATGAATGTACCAAGAAACCGACCTCAGTCCTTTATGCACATCTCCTAAGAGTTTCCTCTCCAGATCTGTCAAAGCTCTGGCAGCGATGGACACAGGATATCCCGACACTAGACTCAGAGGATTGGGAGGACATGTGGGAATTCCCCTTCAAAATCCTGGTCTCACTTCGAGACCATCTCATACAATACAAAATACTACATCGGGCATATCTCACCCCATATAGATTGCATAAGATGAGAACCTCCCTGTCCTCGGAGTGTTGGAGATGTACTGGGGATCCAGGTGATTTTATACACATTTTCTGGTCCTGTCCAGCAATTAAAAACTACTGGTCAGAAGTACTATCTGTAATACAAGAAGTGGTGAGAACAGATATAGCCCCAACCCCGCAGATCTGCCTTCTAGGTTTAGTGGAAGAATTAGCCCCCAAGATAGCAGAGAGAACCCTCATAGGGCTCTTGCTCTTTTATGCAAGGAAAATGATCACTCTCTGCTGGAAAAAACGTGCCCCGCCATCCATATTGTTATGGAAAACACATGTCAATAAAGTACTACCACTCTATAAGGAAACCTATCAAAATAGGGGATGCCCCAAAAAATATGATAGAGTGTGGGCCAAATGGCTAGCTGAGGCCTCCACGGCAACCGCAGACTGATTGAACAGGTACATAATACCAGTCTACGGGAGAAAGTGATACTGATACATTGGTTGATTTTATGGTAATGTAATCTCTGAAATGGGTTTAATTGATATCTAATATTGTCCCTTGGGTCTCGGCTGATAAATCTGATCCTGAAATACTTTAATTGAGCAGGAGCCAATACCGCACTAGGTTTGTTTGTTATTGTTCTTTTCTTTCGGACATGCTACAGATGTATGATATTAATGCTGGATGCAGCCCAATGGCCGGCTGGCACTGACTCCTGCGTGGGTCTAGTCCCAATGCTGTGGCAGGTTTAATTGTTGTTAATTGTATGTCTTATACTCAATAAAAAGATTTTCAAAAAAGAAAAAAAAACCCGAACACATGAATTACACAGGTTCTAAGGCTAATTTAATGCAGTTAAAGTAACAAGTGAGTTTAATTACCACCTTAACTTAGCCACAGAACCTGTGTAATTAATGTGTTTGGTTTTAAAGTTATGAATTGGCAACCCTAGCCGCACTTCGTACAGAGTTCAGGATTATGCTACGTGCAGGGTTCAGCAGTGCGCTACGTGCAGAAAGCAGGGTTCAGGAGTGTGCAATATAAGGCGTGCAGGGAGTGAGGGGTGCGCTACGTGCAGGGATTCGGGGATGCGCTACGTACAGAGGGCAGGGTTCAGGGGTGCGCTATGCCTAATGTGCAACATCTGACTTCCATCCCTCCTCCTGTGTTCTGACCCCTGCACCCAGCAATCTGCTCCCCCCCCCCCCCACACCTCTAAACACATCTTCCTACACACCTCCCCACCCCCCCCCCCCCCCCAGAAAGCAAACCTCAACCTCACATCTGTACTCTCTCCTACCTGGTGTAAGATGGTATTTACAAGAATACTTTCATGGCCAGTCCTCAAAACCCCTCCCCTCAAGATGCAGCCGCTGGATGTAGATTGGAACACACAGCCGCGAAGAGCCATCAGGTACCTCTCTTCTGTATTCTGTAGTTCTGTATGAAGACCTGCTCCTCCAAGAAAGTAAATTTGAAGTCTAAGCCTTCTTCTCAGTTAAGCAGCATCCCCACATTGTCAAGAGCCTGTTCCTGTTGTAAGTTCTAGATTGCCTTCTGTTGCAAGGAGTAATCATGCTATTCTAGTGGACAAAAAGTTAGTAGTTTTTACTCAAACCTATTTTCGGTCCCAAGTAAAAGGGTGACGTTCAGCCTATGTTTGGTTCTCTAGTATTTTAGCAAATTTTGATTTCTCGTAAGTGCCAAAGTGGGGATCACCTCTCTGTCTGAGGGAGTCAGTGCATACAGTAGTGGGCTTTTTCTAGCCAGTAGTTCCTGGCATCAATGAACATGCTGGATACATGTCCCAGTATTTCTTCCTCCTTGGAGTGCCTTGCTCTAAGGAATCAGGTGGTTCTTGCAGAGCCCTGAGTTTTCCCTCAATTTGTCTTTGCTGGAGAAAATTAGGGAGGATGGTTGCCATGTTTGTGGTTCTTTTTGCTCCGTTCCCCCACTGTCCTTACATCCGGCCCATATACTGGTGGATGTCTCGCCTAGGTTGAAGACTGGGAAATCTTTATCCCCTGTTCATGGAAGCTGCTGACCACGGACACCAGCTGGATAGGTTGGGAAGGAATTTTGAGTCGCGCTTTAGCCCAAGAAAAGTGGTCTCCGTTGGAGAGGTTGCTGCCCATCAATGATTTGGCACTGGCGCAACTTACCTGGTTCTCCTGCAGCAGTCAGATTAGTTACAGGGATTTCTGGTGAAGCTTCAGTTGGATAATGCCGTGGCGTATATGGGTCGTTAGAAGGGCACCAGTAGCCATGCAGTCCAAGAGGAGGTATCATGTCTTGGGCAGAGCTTCATGTCCCCACTCTGTCCGCAGTACATTGGGGGGAAGGCATTGGCTAGTGGATTCCTCAGCCATTGACTGTCGTCGCTGGAGATATCTTGGTCGGCATTGAAACATGCTAGTAATAGACCCATTGGCCCCCAGGTTCGATGCTAACTGGAAATTGCCAGGGCTCTAAATTTTTATACATTGCAGTATTTGCCCTGGTGTCGGTGTGGGACCAGTTCTCCCTGATTTTTGACTTTCTTCTCTTTCAGCCTGCCACGCAGCTGTGGAAGGAGTGGGGTTCAGAACTTGTGAACATATCAATGGACAGTGCTTGGATGCTTTCAACCCGCTTCTATCCTTCCTTATGACCATTTGTTTTAACAGCATGGCTATTGAAACCAGAGTCTTAAAAGTTGAGGGTGTGTCCGGTACAGTCATTCCCACACTTTGAAAGGGCCAGGGAGGCTACTGCGAGGAACATTACTTTAGGTCAGTGATGGCGAACCTTGGAACCCCAGATGTTTTGGAACTACATTTCCCATGATGCTCATACATTCAGCAGTGTAGTTGAGCATCATGGGAAATGTAGTTCCAAAACATCTGGGGTGCCAAGGTTCGCCATCACTGCTATAGGTTCTGGTAATCTTATGGGGATTTGAAGATTCATCCTTGCGAAGATGTGGGCCGAAACTTGACGTTTCCCCAGGTTGAAGTTGATATAAGCTGGCTTTGAGTATATTCAAGGGACAGATTTTGGTCTTAGCATTCTTGTTTTAAGGACCAGTTACTTTCCGTTCTTGGGTGCACGTTTTCTGTTCAAGGTGTCATTCTGTCCCCGTAGGATTTCAGTTTGTCAGTTTTTGAGCCATTTCGGGGCTTTCCAGTAGTTATGGATGCAGAAGGTTGTGTTCTTGGTCACTATTCCTTTGGTAAGAAGAGTGCCAGCAGCGTTTTCTTGCATAGAGCCGTTTTTGATATTCCACCATGTGGTTCTTTAGTGTCTGCCATTGTTCTTGCTGAAAGTGGGTTCTTTTCATCTGAACCAGATCAAAAAGATATAACCAGATCAAAATAAGATTTGCAAATTACTTGATCCTGGTTTTTATGTTGATTGTACACAGCATCCCAACTTTTTTGGCTTTGGGGTTGTATTACTATAACTAGAAACACTGGATTGCTTGCAAAGTACAACCACATGTTAAACCAGGAGTAGGCAACCTTTTGAGCACAATGTGGCGAAAAATGTTTTCAAAGAAATTAAACGTGCTGATTTTATAACAAAGAGAGTTAACTTCACACTCATTAACGAAAAGGATTTTTTCAAAAGTAAATGCTGTAAACTACTTTTAGTAGTAGTGAGAAATTAACATCCTGTACTCGCGCCTCAAATCGGCCCCTATTCCTGCAACTTCACACCTCAGATGAGCCCCAATTCATGCACCTTCACACCTCAGATCACTGTAACCCCCCTGCACAGCTGCCCCACCACTGTAAACCCCCCTGCACATCTGCCTCACCACTGTAACCCCCCTGCAAATCTGCCCCACCAATACACCTCATTTTACATCTGCCCCACCAATGTTCCCCCTTTATCATCTGCCCCACCACTGAACCATCTTCTCATCTGTCCTAATACTGAACTTATCTGCTCATCTGCCCCACCACTGTAACCCCCTTGCACATCTGCCCCACCGCTGTAACCCCCTTGCACATCTGCCCCACCGCTGTAACCCCCTTGCACATTTGCCCCACCGCTGTAACCCCCTTGCACATCTGCCCCACGGCTGTAACCCCCTGCACATCTGCCCCACGGCTGTAACCCCCTGCACATCTGCCCCACGGCTGTAACCCCCTGCACATCTGCCCCACGGCTGTAACCCCCTGCACATCTGCCCCACGGCTGTAACCCCCTGCACATCTGCCCCACGGCTGTAACCCCCTGCACATCTGCCCCACGGCTGTACCCTCCTTCTCACCTGTGATATGCCGAGTGGTGAAAGGACGCAGAGAATGAGACACATCTACCTGTCCTGGCACACACGCATCTTGCTGATCCACCTCTCGCATTCAGCCCACGTGCTTGTATGTGATGTCACATACAAGCATCTGGAATGGAAGCGCAATGATGAGCTCAGGTCAGGGGCATTTTCTAAAAGCTGTGATCCTGTGTACAGGATCATAAGTTGGGCCCCTGCAGCTGAGAAAAAGTGGTTGGGTGTGATTTTTTTTTTTTTCATTGTGCTGAATACTGGCTGTGGCTTAAAGGGACACACAGTGCAGGGGTTTAGTAGTAGGTAACGCAAAGGTTCAGGAATAATTTTAACAAGGTTCCAAGAAGCTCAACAGTAATTCCACAAACTGTCACCTGATTGTGGTTTTCCCAATCACAGTGAAATCCCTTCTTTCTGAGATTGGTGGTGGCAACCAAGCGAGTCATCTTCCTCCAGATGGTGAGTGAGGCTAGCAGGATTGTGATTAGCTTTAGCAGTGGCCAAGACAGTCCTCCTGCTAGAAACAGAAGCAGGGACCACCCCACCTAGCAGAATTGCACCCAATCTCTCCCCATCACAAAAGCTGGTGATCGCAGCTACAGCAAAGTTAGAAAACCAAACAATGTTTCCCCCCTTTTACAATGTGTTGGGGCACAGTGCCTCCTCTTCGGTGCGGCGTGCGGAACTCTGAAATTGGAATGCATTAGTGTCTCACTGACACTTCCCTGCGATGCTCTGCTGATGGGGAGGGAATCGAGTGCCGGCAAAATCGGCTTGGGGTGCCGCTTGCGTTTCCAGTGCTGCAGGGTAGCCTACCCCTGTGTTAAACCGTTGGGAACAGAAATTACCAAGTATCATTTTTACGTGCACCAGTGTTTCCTTTGAACCCCTTGCCGCCGAGCGTACACAGATATACGGCCTCGGCTTTAGGGGATTATACCAGGATGATGCCCGCAGCTGCAGGCATCATCCCGGTACCGTTTTTTAGAGCGGGCGATCGGCTATCCAGGGATAACAACCGATGCGGCTAAAAGCCACTCGGTTGTTATCCCGCTCCTCAATATATATATATTGAGCTTCCGTAATAAACAAAAAAAAGTCTGGCAAATTGTCTGGTGACGTCACTTCCTGTTTACTCGGCAGCCAATGGCACCGGTTTTTAAAAAATATACAGTATTCAGAATCGCCGTTTTCGGCGATCTGAATACTTTGAAGTGCAAAGGAGGGATTTGGGGTCTTTTAGACCCCCGATCCCTCCATAAAAAGTACCTGTCAGGCTGTCACCACCTATTACTGTCACAAGGCATGTTTACTTCCTTGTGACGGGAATAAAAGTGATCAAAAATGAAAAAAAAAAAAACACAATGTAAAAAAATAAAAATAAATGAAATTAAAAAATAACATTTTTTTTTAAAGCGCCTCCGTCCCCGCAAGCTCGCACAGCAAAGAAAATGCATACGGAAATCACGCCCGCATATGTTCAAATCACACATGTGAGGTATCGCTGCGATTGTCGGAGCAAGAACAATATTTCTAACACCAGACGTCCTCTGTAAATCTAACCTGGTAACCTTTTTTTTTTTTTTTTTTTTTTTTTTTTTTAAATGTCGCCTATGGAGATTTTTAGTTACTGTAGTTTGTCGCCATTCCACGAGTGTGAGCAATTTTAAAGCGTGACATGTTTGGTATCTATTTACTCGGCATAAACCTCATCTTTCACATTATACAAAAAAATTGGGCTAACTTTACTGTTTCGTTTTTTTTTTAATTCATGAAAGTGTCTTTTTTCCCCAAAAAGTTGAGTTTTAAAAGACGGCTGCACAAATACCGTGTGACATAAAATATTGCAACAATCGCCATTTTATTCTCTAGATTCTCTGCTAAAAAATATATATAATGTTTGGGGGTTTTAAGTAATTTTCTAGTAAACGCCAAATGTCAGAAATAGGCTTAGTCGTGAAAGGGTTATTCAAATCACTGGCAAGCGCTGTTACCTCTTACACAAGTAAAAATAGCCATTTGACTAGAAGATAAGAAGAAGAATTCACAAATTAGCTGGTTACTTTACACAGAACAAATGTACAGGCAGTTTGCAGGATGAATAGCTTTGCAATTTTTTTATATATGTATGAGCTTCTGTAATAAACAAAAAAAGTCTGGTAAATTGTCTGGTAATATGTCAGTGGGTAATTTGCCATCTCTATCATGTGTGTGCCACTGGATGAGTGATGTGTTTTTAAGAATCCTATATAAGAGACACTCTGATAAGTCAGCAGAGCACACTCTGATGGCCTTGTATGGGTGTGTTCTCCGTAAATATGTTTCAAATAAAATATAATTTGAAACTTCACCTCGTCTGAAGGTTATTTCACAGGTTTCCTGTAAAATAAGGAACTTAAGAGAAAATTCTCTACATACAGTTTTATACATAGGGGGTTATTTACGAAAGGCAAATCCACTTTGCACTACCAGTGCAAAGTGCACTTGAAAGTGCAGTCGCTGTAAATCTGAGGGGTAGATCTAAAATGAGGGGAAGCTCTGCTGAGTTTATTATCCAATCATGTGCAAGCTAAAATGCTGTTTTTTATTTTCATAGCATGCCCCCCTCGGATCTACAGCGACTGCTCTTCCAAGTGCACTTTGCACTTGTAGTGCAAAGTGGTTTTGCCTTTCGTAAATAACCCCCATAGTGTTGGCTATCACCTTAGTCTGTGTGTGTTTATTGGGAAGCATAGTAATTAACAAACCTGATATTCTACTCCTGTAGCATTGCCACATGACAGTGACAAGGTTTTGTGATAGACTATGTATACAAAAGCTTGAGTCACCATAAATTAAAATTGTAGCCCTAAGAACCAAATTACTAAGTTATTGATCTGCTTTGTTTGTGTTTAGTAGATCCCTTTTCAGCTGCAGTGTCTGAGGAGGTATTAAAAGTGCATTTATTTATATTTTGAGGGACATAATGAGGGGGGGGGGGGTGTATTTGATCCCCTGCTATTTTTGTATGTTTGCCCACTGACAAATGATCAGTCTAATTTTAGTGGTAGGTTTATTTTAATAGAGACAGAATAACAAAAATATCCAGAAAAAAATGTAATTTCAAAAAAGTTATCAATTGAGTTGCATTTTAATGAGTGAAATAAAGTATTTGATCCCCAATCAATCACCAAGACTTCTGGCTCCCAGGTGTTTTCTATACCGGTAACGAGCTGAGATTAGGAGCACTCTCTTAAAGGGAGTGCTCCTAATCTCAGCTTGTTGCCTGTATAAAAGACACCTGTCCACAGAAGCAATGTATCAATCAATCAGATTCAAATCTCTCCACCATGGCCAAGATCAAAGAGCTGTTTAAGGATGTCAGGGACAAGATTGTAGACCTACACAAGGATGGAATGGGCTACAAGACCATCACCAAGCAGCTTGGTGAGAGGGTGACAACAGCTGGTGCGATTATTCGCAAATGGAAGAAACCCAAAATAACTGTCACTCTCACTCAGTCTGGGGCTCCATGCAAGGTCTCACCTCATGGAGTTTTAACAATCATGAGAACAGTGAGGAATCAGCCCAGAACTACACGGGAGAATCTTGTCAGGGATCTCAAGGCAGCTGGGACCATAGTCACCAAGAAAACAATTGGTAACGCACTACGCAGTGAAGGACTGAAATCCTGTAGCTCCCACAAGGTCCCCCTGCTCAAGAGAGCACATGTACAGGCCTGTCTGAAGTTGGCTAATGAACATTTGAATGATTCAGAGGAGAACTGGGTGAAAGTGTTGTGGTCAGAGGAGACCAAAATCAAGATTTTTGTCATCGAATCAACTCGCCGTGTTTTGAGGAGGAGGAATGCTACCTATGACCCCAAGAACACCATCCCCACCGTCAAACATGGAGGTAGAAACCTTATGCTTTGGGGGTGTTTTTCTGCTAAGGGGACAGGACAACTTCTCTGCATCAAAGGGATAATGGACGGGCCATGTACTGTCAAATCTTGGGTGAGAACCTCCTTCCTTCAGCCAGAGCATTGAAAATGGGTCGTGGCTGGGTATTCCAGTATGACAATGACCCAAAACACACGGCTAAGGCAACAAAAGATTGGCTCAAGAAGCAGCACATTAAGGTCCTGGAGTGGCCTAGCCAGTTCCCAGACCTTAATCCCATAGAAAATATGTGGCGGGAGTTGAAGGTTCGTGTTACCAAACGTCATCCTCGAAACCTTATTGACTTGGAGAAGATCTGTAAGGAAGAGTGGACCAAAATCCCCCCTGAGATGTGTGCAAACCTGGTGGCCAACTACAAGAAAACGTCTGACGTCTGTATTTGCCTACAAGGGTTTTGCTGCCTAATACTCAAGTAATGTTTTGCGAAGGTGTCCCTTTTTTTTTTTTTTTTTCTTTCACTCATTTAAAATAAAAATCTATTTAACTTTTTTAAAATGCATTTTTCTGTATATATTTTTTTTTTTTGTTCTGTCTCTCACTGTTAAAATAAACATACCATTAAAATTATAGACTGATCATTTTTGTCAGTGGGCAAACATACAAAATCAAGGGGGGATCACATACATACTTTTTCTCCCCTCCCTGTAGTAATTCAGGAATTTTGAGACAGATTATACTGCCATATATAACCCTCTTTCCTCCCAGCATGCCTCGTGGGTTTTTTTTGTTTTGTTTTTTGCTAGTGTCCTAGGAGGTGGGGCAACGTTGGACAGTTGTGGGGCTAGCATACTGTAGAATGTGACCTTCAGGCAATGGGCCCTGCATTTGGGTGCTTTCTAGACCTCTGTGTACTGTTGGTTAGCCGTAGAGCGCTTTCTGGATCCAGAGCCATGGCACAGCCTCTGATGTGACCTTGTCTTTAAAGATTTGCTTAGTAAAGCCAGTCAGGCTGAAGCATCGGGAGCTACCTCATAGCTGTACTACTGGCCACTTTTTCACATTTACTGCCATCTAAGTGATGGAACAAGGTTGAGGGAACTTAGCACAGATATTATCCGGAGTGGATGGTTGGTTGGTCATTCAGTTTCGCTGGCTTAGGCCCATTGTTTATGCAGGTACCATTTTCCCCTTAGTGTTGATTTTTCTGTCATTTCTGAAGCACCAGGTTGATCCCTGGCTCCCTTCCCTTTTGGTTGTGGCTGTTCCCTTTTTTGCATATCCCCCCCTTTTTTTTTTTTTTTTTTTTTTTCCCCCCCCATGCAGCCTAGATGCTGGCATTGATTCATTCAGACTGTTGTGTGGTAGTTCCCACATCAGTTGGACTCAGTGGCTGTTACCACCCCTTAGTTGGATTGCTTCTGACTGTTAAAAGAATGTACAATATCTTTATTGTCCAAATGTAATTTTTTTTTTTTTTTTTTTGTTAAAGTACATTGAAGGACACAGGTCCCACCCATTTGTGTTTATTGGCCCTATGTACTGTTTGCATTAAAAAATTGGGCATGCTGGGTAAATGAGGGGTTGTACAGGGGGCTCGCTTAAAAACTTTTTTTTGCTTGCCACTGTCCTAATTTCCTGTAAAAAGTGGTATCATCTGACTGTTTTCAGAGTTGCTGGCTTCATATGACCCTCAATGGACTTCAAGAAAAAGATTTTATAGTGTGCACAAAGATCTTGTTATCTTGCACAGGCAAGTATCTCCAGCCCTTGTGCTTTTTAGTTGACCGTTTGAAAAAAAGAAGTCTTATGGATTGGAAAACACAAAACGTGCTCCATGGAGGAGAAGAAAAACGTATATACTAACTACTTTTGTATTGTTTGTTAATTTTCCATGTTTTGTACGATGGCCTTTTTTTATTAAAAAAGAAAAAAAAACCTATATGAATGTGTTTTAACAGTTGGTTATAAAGTTTCATGTAATACTTTCTAAGTTATGTGTTTGCCTATTGGGCATACTTGTTTCTCTTAGTACACTATGCAGAAATATTGGTTCTAATGTGAATCCATTTAAGTCGCTCCCTTTATTTCCTCTAAAATGCCACTTCAATGCCATTACTATTTATTGCTTTTGTTTCATCCAATCCAGCCCTCCAGTGAGGCGTCAGTGGGGAAGGAGGGACAGACCCCAACAGAGTATCGTCGGTCAGGATGATAGTTCCTTGTGGGCTGCCTTTTTTCCTGTAGATGAACGTAGAGTTTACGCCCTCACCAGCACTCCACCACGAATGCTCCACCCCACTTCACACTCCACTCAGCAAACGCCATTCATGGTTGACCTTCATGAACAGGTAACGGTTTGCAAAATTATATTTTTAATTGACTGATACTGTGAGAATTCTAAAGCATGTTATAATGTAATTCAGGGGGACTGCACTATCCAGTCAGACTTGTGGAAGCTGTTAATGCTGTGTTTGCTAAAAGCAGTGTGTAAAGCCAGCATTTGCTGGCTTTTTTTTCCCAAGCCTGCAGCTCCAGTTTATAGCGGTTAAATACCGATCTTAATGAGAGTACTGACTGTCACTTCAACGAAGCAAGCGCTTGTAGAAAACCTCCTAGCTGCTTGCTTAAATTGACAGCCAGCAATCCCATTAACAGTGAATAGAAACTTCTCTGAAGTGAGGTCAAATCCTCTTAGTTGTCACAATGTCCCCATTGAAATATTTCCCCTCACCTCCTGTTCTGGTGATAACTGTAAAGGTATTGTCAACACATATTTATTTTTTTACAGTAGAGCATAAAACACCTGTCAGGTTTTATTACTAACTGTTCTACCTTCAATCCAAGACTGGCCGTCTGAGCTCGGTTTCAGGTCTGTCTTAGTTTGCGGCTTTGATTGGAAGTGTTTTAAACTCTGGGAAAGAAAAAAGAAGATTTCTTGGATATAATGCCACTTGCGAAGTCCTATTTTTTTTTTTTTTTTTTTTTTAAAGATTTCTCCAGACAGCTTCTCAGCCATTAATATTTAACTGACAGGACCAGTGAGATTGCTGCAGGTACAGGTCTTAGGATAAGTAGGTGCTTTAATAAATGTGTTACTGTAACAGGATTAGTACAGTTTTTTTCTATTGCCCTTTGGGAACCATATATTCATGTTTAATGGAAAATGCACTAATAGACGCTGAACCTGGATGCCATGTCTCTTGGTTTGTAGTGCATTCTATAGGAATACATGGAACAATCACTTTGTAGATAAACTGGAAGCTCTTTTGAAAAGCTGAATTGTCTTGGGTAGACTTGAGGCATAAAAATTGATTGGCTTCAGAGATTAGAGCTGTACATATTAACAGTAGTGCTATGTATGTTTTTATGTTTTTCTCTTCTGTTCTACTCTTTATTACTGTACTCTTGTATTTTTTTTTGCCAGGTGCACCAGGGACCTGTCCCTCTTTCATACACTGTTACAACAGTAACTCAAGGTTTCCCATTGCACGCTGGGCAGCACATCCCAGGGTGCAGCACGCAGCAGCTGCCAGCATGTTCTGTCATGTTCAGCAGCCAGCACTACCCACTTTGCTGCCTGCCTCCTCCAGTAAGTAAGAAAAAGTCTTTAAAAAATGGCAATAGTTTCTGTGAAATGTTTTATTTTTAACCACTTCCCTACCAGGCCAATTCTGACATTTCTCTCCTACATGTAAAAATCATAATTTTTTGGCTAGAAAATTACATAGAACCCCCAAACATTATATATGTTTTTTTTTAGCAAACACCCTAGAGAATACAATGGCGGTTGTTGCAACTTTTTATATCACACAGAATTTGCGCAGGAATTTTTCAAACACCGTTTTTTTTTTTTTGGGAAAAAAACTGTTTTGTGTTTTAAAAAAAACAAAACAGTAAAGTTAGCCCAATGTTTTTGCATTTTGTGAAAGATGACGTTACACCGAGTAAATGGATGCCTAACATGTCACGCTTCAAAATTGCACACGCTCGTGGAATGGCGCCAATGTTAGGTACTTAAAAAACCCCATAGGCGACACTTGAAATTTTTTTACTGGTTACATGTTTTGAGTTACAGAGGAGGTCTAGGGACAAAATGATTGCTCTCGCTCCAACATTCGCGGCGATACCTCACATGTATGGTTTGAACACCGTTTTCATATGTGGGCGGGACTTACGTATGCGGTCGCTTCTACGTGGGAGCACAAGGGGACAGCGGTGCTTTAATTAAAAAAAAAAAAAAATTATTGGTAATTATATATTTTTTTTTTTTTTATTTTTTTTTTAAACTTTTTTTGAAAAAAAAAAAAATGTGATCACTTTTATTCCTCTTACAAGGATTGTAAACATCCCTTGTAATAGCAATATGACATGTCAGGTGCTCTTAATGGTGAGGTATGGGGTCAATAAGACCCCATATCTCACCACTAGGCTGGGAAGCCTGAAATAAAAAAAAAATAAAATAAAACGATCACCGCTTCCCAGCCGAAGCGGCACCGTTTTTTTGAATGGAGAGGCCGGGCGTGACGTCATAACATCGCGCCCTGCCTCCGATGATCATAGAGACTCCGGCGACCATCCGGTCCGCCGGAAATCTCTATGATCCACATCCGGCGCCGGCGGATCCGCTCTCTGCCTCACCGATCGTAACGGTGAGTTGGAACAAGCACCGGAGGGCGGCGGGAGGGGGCGTCCCCTCTTGCCTCCCATAGGAACGATCAAGCGGCGGAACGGCCGCTATGATTGTTCCAATGGTGTAGAGATATGCCGGCTGAAACCGGCAATATCTGATGTCTGTAACTACAGGCATCCTTCAGATATACCCGCCCAAAGCCCAGGACGTCATATGACGGTGGGCGGGCGGGAAGTGGTTAAAATGTAATAATAAAAAACATCTGAAAACCTTTATTTAAGGAGAAGTCCAGCCTGAGCTTTTTAGGCTGGGCTTCTCCTATGGGAGTGCAATTCGTTTTGCACTCCTGTGACTCGTTTTCAGCGGAGAGCTGTCTGAAGTCCGTTCTCCGTTGATGTCACTGGAATCGGTCGA